>CM053623.1:279540230-279579237 GCA_028646595.1 Phalanger gymnotis
ACGCCATCTTGGAGTGGGGGGGGGAGGAAATGGGGAGAAAATTTGTAATTCAAACGCCTGTGAAAATCAATGCTGAAAACCAAACATGTCAAAAATAAATTTAAAAAAAAAAAGAAATGATGAGCTTAATGATCTTACAAAAATATGGAAAGACTTGCATGAAATAATGAAGAGCAGAAGAGCAAAAGAGCCGAACCAAGACAACATTGTATACAGTAATAGCAATATTGTTTTAAGAATGACTTTGACTGAATAAGTTATTTTAACTACTATAAATAACCAAATTAACTATAAACAACATATGAAAAAAGATGCTATCTGCATCCAGAGAAAGAACTGATGAATAGAAGTATATATAGAATGATTTTACACACACACACACACACACACGGCTATTTGTGTCTAATGGTAGCCATCTCTGGGGAGGGGGAGAGGGAAGGTAGAATAAAAGAAATTTACATGATAATTTTGTTGTACATTTGAAAGGAACAGTAAGTTGTGCACAGTAGATTTGCAGTTTCATCTTTTTTATTGTACTATGTTATGGAAATGCTTGGTTTCATTCAATAAATATTTTGAGTATAATAAAAATAGGGGAAATGTGAAGGAAAAAGAAAGAAAAACATTGAACATGCAAAAAGAAGCTTTGGCTCCATTTTCCAGCTTTGCCATTTATTAGCTGTATGACTTGGGAAAGTCATTCTGAGCCTTAGTTTCTTTATCTGTGAAATAGAAATAGTAGTTCTTAGGCAACCTGCTTCCCAGCTAAGGATGAAATGAGATAATTCGCAAAAAGTGTTTTGTAAGACATTAAATAGAATGTAATGTGAACTATTATTACAACTCGACTAATGTCCTCTTTCAATTTCTTATTACAGGAGTGGAAGTAACTGGTGCTGATTCTATTATGGCTGAGATTTACAATGCAGGGGGTGTACTGCTCATACAAAAGCTGATGAAAATTTTTCAGATTATATGGCAAGAGGAGGTTATCCCTACCAGAGTTCAAGGATGTCTCCACTGTCCATTTCTATAAAGGTAAAAGAAATACATTGTCATATGACAATCATGGTGGTGGGGCAGGGGCAGGGGGAGTCTCTTAGTCATTGTTGGCAAGATTCTTGCCAGAGTCCATAATGATAGGCTGATCCTTCACCTGGAAGATAGTCATCTACCTGAGAGCCAATGCAGCTTCAGAAAGGGCTGAGAAAGTTGATAAGGTATTTGCTGCCCAACAACTTCAAGAGAAATGCCAGGAGCAGAACAAAGGTCTGTACACAACATTCATCGATCTGACCAAGGCCTTTTGATACTGTCAGTCATGAAAGCTTATGGAAAATATGTCAAAATTTGATCGCCCAGAGAATTTCTTCAGTATTGTATGTCAATTTCATGTTGGTGTGCTTCCCCAGGTTCTGGTTAAAGGACAATGCTCTCAAGCTTTCTCAGTCATCAATGGAATGGAAGCAAGGCTGTGTGCTTCCTCCTATACTTTTTAGCATAAATTTTTTCAGTAATATTATCAGATGCCTTCAACAAGGACAAACACAGTGTCGAGGTCAGCTACCACACTGATGGTAAATTAATTATTTAACTTGAAAAGACTACAAGCCAAGACTAAAGTGGAGGAAGAGTTGGTGCATAATTTTTTGTTCACAGATGATTATGCACTCAATACAACCTCTGAGACTGAGAAGCAACAAAGCATGGATTGATTCTCTGCAACTTGTGCTAATTTTGGCCTAACAATTAACACCGAGAAAAAAGAGGTTCTCCAACAGCTATAGGTTACAGCAAATAGATAAATTTTGAATACTATGGATAAGTTTACTTATCTTGGCAGTATACTTTCTAGGGATGAACACACAGATGATAAGGTTGACACATGCATTGCCAGAGCTAGCTCAGTATTCAGGAGGCTCTGAAGGAAAGTGTGGGAAAGAAGACTGTCTACCAAACTGAAGGTCTATAGAGCCATTGTGATGACCTCATTGTTGTATGCCTGTGAAATCTTCCAGTGCCATGCCAGAAAACTGAATTGCTTCCATTTGAATTGTCTTAGGAAGATTCTGGAGATCACCTGGCAAGATAAGGAACCAGACACTGAGGTCTTTTCTTGAGCAAAACTACCAAACATTCAGATTCTACTGCAGAGAGCACAACTCTAATGAGCTGACCACATTGTTTGAATGCCAAATATACACTTGCCTAAAAGGCTATTATACAGAGAACTGACAGGCATTCACATGGTGGTCAGAAGAAGCAATGCGAGGACACTCTCAAGGTCTCTCTGAAGAACTTTGGAGTCTGTTGTGTGACGTGGGAGATGCTGACAAAGGATCACACAGCATGGGGTGCCCACATCAAAGATGGTGCTATGCTCTACAAGCAGAGCAGAATTGCAATAGCTCAAAAGAAACATGAGATGTGTGAATTTAGAGACATTTTCACTCCAAATGTTCCTATTGACTATTTGGACATGACTACTGGTAGAGCATCCCAAGCTCTTATTGGTCTGATTAGCCACAGTTGAACACACTGTAATATAGTAATGTCATTTTGGTACTCTTCAAGAATGGACAACTATCTATGTATCATCTATCTATCTATCTATCTATCTATCTATCTATCTATCTATCTATCTATCTATCTATCTGCCTATCACTATCTGTCATCTATCTATCTTTCATCTATCATCTATTTATCTATCTATCTGCCTATCATCTATCTGTCATCTATCTATCTTTCATCTATCACCTATCTATCTATCTATCAATACCAGTCCATTTACAGCTCTAAATATTAATTGCTTTAGTTTTAAAAACTTCCATTTCCAATGGCACATTATTAAATTATAAATCCAGATGGATGGGAAAGGTGTGGTTTTGAAAGAGGAAGAAAGAACTGAAAATGGAGGGACTATTTTGCTTTAGACCAATCTTCCCTACTGCTACCTCTCTTCAACAAACACACAGCCTGGTAAAGATAAGCCAAAGGAGGGATATCTTTGAGGTCAGTGGAAGAATTGGTGGAAAATATTCAGGAAATCATAAGTAATTTATAATTTGTGGCTGGTCCGCATCTCACAATCATATGATAAATCGGACGTGACCACTGCCACATTGATCTTTAACTTGCGTCTGAAGCCTAATACCTGATGATGGTACACTTGGTCTCTTAATCTTTCTAAGGATGTGCTGGACTTCTTGAAATGATTTTCTAATCCTTGGTCTATCGGCATAGCATATATCAGTGTCTGCCAAAGGAGCAGAAGTCAATGTCAGCTTTCTGCTCTGTGGCCCTGATTAGGTTCATTGCCACCACATATGGTATCCTTGATATAAATTCATCATGTATAACCTTGGTCTTCTTCAGGATATCAGTATTCCTTAATGCAGTATGGACTAGAGGGATATAGGGTGAGAAGAGGGAAGAATGCACTTATTGAGTCTCACGTCTGCTTATATATTTCCTTCTAATGATTGGCAAACACTGTCGTATGTCCTCCCAATAAAACCAGCAGACTGCTTAAATTAACCATATCAGACTTTCGCTGAATTTAATATGAGTCTACTGACTAGAGTTTCAGGAAGCAGAGTGGATTTGGAGTCAGAAACTCTAAGTTTAGTTTTAACTCCAATATGTGCTACTTGAGGATCTATTGGCAAAGTGTTTAGTCATTCTAAGTCTCCTGACTCCAGGCATTTCCACTGACTATACCCCATGCCTGGAATTAATTCACTTCCTCCTTATCTCCATCCCGTGGCTTCCCTGGCTTGCTTCAAGTCACAGAGTAAATCCCACTTTCTACAAAAGACCTTTCCCAATCCCCCTTATTGTAGTGCTTTCCATGTGCTGATTACCTCCAATTTACCCTATATGCAACTTGTTTATACATAGTTGTTTATGTATTATCTCCCGCTCTCCGTTAGAACTCATTGAAAGCAGAAACTGTTGGAGATTTTTTGGTCTGTCTTTCTATCCCCAGCTGTTAGCACAATGTCTGGCACATAGTAGGTACTTTTTAATAAATGTCTGTTGTCTGACTGGTTCATCTCAAGTTTCCTCATGTACAAAATACACATTTTATAAAATTATATCATCATTTATAAAATGATCTTCGTACTACTTTTTTCACAGGGGAAAGCATTTTGCAATTGGCCAAGCACACTATAAACTTATTATTCCAAGGATCACTTAATTTCACAAGCATATATCGAAAATTTTATTTATTGTGTTGGATCTTTAGCTGTACTCATCCACAAGCAGAAAGGAACCCCAGATATCATCATATACAACCCCCTTATTTTTCCACAGATGAGAGAATTGAGGGCTAGAGAAGCTAAACAGTTTACTCGAGGTTACACAGTAAGTAGCAAAGCCCAGTATTCGAAATGAGATCCTCTAACTCCAATTATTGGATTTTTTTCCTGTTACTGCCTTCCTTAATCTGTCCAATGGAAAGAACTTTCAGAGAACTGAAAGTATTTTCTAATATTGGCCCCCACATTTCCTTTAGAACGTTAAGCATGCCTATATGATATGACTCAATAAAACAAGTGGTTCAACAGTTATTATTTCCAAATATTTATTTTCATTGAGCCCATATTCTGAACCCTTGATATATTAAGTGCTCCTGCACATTGGATTCTGTGCAAAACAAGCAATTTCTTCTTAAAGAAATTTTAGCTCTTTGCAGCTGGCACCAACCATGGGAATCTCCCGGGACAATTGGCACAAGTGCAGCAAGACCCAAGGCAAGTCCAAGGCCTACCACAAGTAGCGCAAGCATGAGCTGGGCCGGCCGCCCACCAACACCAAGATTGGGCCCCACTGCATCCACACCGTGCGAGTCCGAGGAGGCAACAAAAAGTACCAGGCGCTGAGGCTGGACGTGGGCAACTTCTCCTGGGGCTCCGAGTGTTGTACCTGAAAAGCAAGGATCATTGATGTGGTCTACAATGCATCCAACATTGAGCTGGTCAGGACCAAGACGCTGGTGAAGAATTGCATCGTGCTCATCCATAGTACCCCATACCGCCAGTGGTGTGAGTCCCACTATGCGCTGCCCTTGGGTGGGAAGAAGGGAGCGAAGCTGGCTCCTGAGGAGGAAGAAATTTTAAATAAAAAGCGGTCAAAGAAGATCCAGAAGAAGTATGAGGGGTGGAAGAAGAATACCAAGATCATCTCACTTTTGGAGGAACAGTTCCAGCAAGGGCAAGTTCCTTGCCTGCATATCATCCAGGCCAGGCCAGTGTGACCGAGCAGAAGTCTACATGCTCTAGGGCAAAGAGCTTGAGCTCTACCTGAGAAAAATCAAAGCCCAAAAGGGCAAATAAACCCTAACTTGGACATTCTCTAATGGAATAAATCCCCAGATTGTTAAGATTTTAGAGCTAGAAACAAGGATAAGATATGAATGTGATTTCATAAATATGAAACTCACAGGTAAGGAAACTCCCTCCATTACTGCAGATTGACATATTCTCTGCAATTTATAGCCGTAGATACTTGCCTAGAGCACAAAGAGTGACTTGCCCAAAGTCACACAAAGAGCATGTGACAGAGGTAAGATTTGAATCTCGATGTTTCTGACTTTGCAGCCTTCTCTCTGTGTACTAGTCCATGCTACCTAAGGCAAATGTTTGTTTGTGTTGTTGTTGTTGGACATAATACCATCAAATCTGCCAATGGAATTAGTCCAATGAATTTGGCCTATTTTCTTTACTATGCATAATAACTACGTGTTATGTTAATATAGTAATCTAAAATATTTGAAAGATTTTCCTTCCAATTGCCTGATAATTTTATGGCCAAGACAGATATTATTATTATTATCATTTTACAGATGAGGAACTTGTTACTTCCCAAGATAACTCAATCAAGTGGTCAGAACTTCATTCATTCAAAACACAAAGAACAGGTACAGTAAACATTTTCCCTGTAACTGATAGTATGTTTATCAAAAATATAAATTCACCAAAGATTATAAAACATGGTTAGTCAGTGGTGGTAGATATGAGCAAACATAGGCACGTTGATAGGGGTGTAGATTAGTCCAGCCATTTTGGAAAACATTTGGGAACTTTGCTGTAAAAATGACTAAACTGATTATATTTTTTAACTCAGCAAAACTGCTGAACGTATACACAAAGCAGGGCAGTGACAGAGTGACAGGGCCTCATGATAAATATATCTGTATATGTATATGTATTTGCAGCAGCATTTTCGTGGTAGCCAGAAATAGGTGATTGGGAATAAACAAATGTAATAGAATATATTTTCGGTATGTCGTTCAATCGTTTTCAGTCATGTCTGATTCTTCATGATCCCATTTGGACTTTTCTTAACAAAGATACCATGGTTGTTTGTCATTTCCTCCCCCAGCTTATTTTATACATGAGGAAACTGTGGCAAACAAGGTTAAGTGACCTGCCCAGAGTCACACAACTAGCAAATGCCTGAGACCAGATTTGAACTCAGAAAGGTGAGCCTTACTCCAGGCCGGGCCCTCTATTCACTGCACTACCTAGCTGTCCAGTATAAGAAACAATAAATATGAAGAATTCTAAGAAACCTAGAAAGACATATATGAGTTCATAGATACAGAGAGAAGTAAGCAAAACTAAGAGAATAATCTACACTGTGAACATGATAACATAAAAGAAGGGAATGCTAAAAGACAAGGATGAACAAGCAAATATACGAAGCATTTGTTAAGCATTTTCTATGTTCTGAGCACTGTGTTAAATTCTGGGGATACAAAGGGGAAAGTAAGAAAATCTTTGCTCCCAAGGAGCTCACATTTTAATGGAGAAGACATGTATAACATCAGGACTCAAAACAGTTCAAAGACTAATTTTGGTTCCAAAGGACTGATGGTGTCACTTATTTTCCCTATTCTCCACAGAAAGCTGGTGAGCAATGAGTATTGAATAAGACATATGATGTCTGATTTAGTTGGTATATCTGTTTGATGGTTCTATTGGAGGAAAGGAAACTGAAAAGTGACTTGTTTTACAACTATTAAGAAAATTTAAAGAACATTTACTGAAAAAAAATTTACTAGTATTTAAGGAAAAAATATGATTTTGACTAGGTTAAGTCCTAATTTATTTTCTTATTTAATTAAATTTTTATTTTTATTATTTTATGTATCTAATTAAGTATTTTTATTCAATGTTAACATACTAGGCAAAGCATATAATTATTTTTGTGCACCGGAAAAATCCAATAATAGGTGTTGTCACAAATAAAAATGAAACTTAAAATGCATTTCAAAATAGATATATAACAATACCCATGTACATACATGTGCATGCATTCACACACAAATCAAATGCTTCTTACTTAAATTAAAAGCTTCTCTCTCAGCACAACTTCCGCTTCTCCTCAAATAGCTGTTTGATCGAGAGAAGTAGTAACCAGATGCTGTGAAATATAAAGAGAAGCCAGGCAGAGGGGGTGATGGGGTGCCTCAATCTCTTCCTGCCCCTTCACTGACTCACAGAGTAGTCAGCCTCATGAGAACATGGGGGAAGGAGAAGAAAGGAGAACTTCACTTGGATAGTGGGGAATATCATCGCCTCACTGCTCCTTTTCATCACCCCCTTTCCATGGACCAGTCAAAGGAACACAACTTCACCAATATTCCAATGCCTCAACACAACCAGAAGTACCATATATCTCCAGGGTGTTCTTTAGACTCATATTTCATTTATCAAATGTTGAAATCATTTTTATATTAAAGCGACTGATGACAAATAGAGAGTTCATTTAGAGTTTTTGCCAAAATAAGAAATGGCCCGGGAGGGATCAAGTCAGCTGAGGAAAAACAAACCCAAACAAATTATCTGAATATATCTATTTACAAGATTTGTACATATGGACCCAACTGACTTCAAAAAGCCCAGGACAAATGTGCTGAAAGCTCATATTTGGCTTTACAGAGTGAAATATGTTTACACTTAAAAGACTAAAATGAAAACAGTTATCATATAGAATAAAATTGCCCTGTTGTTAATTAATTAGATGGTATTGTTTTAATTACAGCAACAACAAAAAAAAACTTAATACCTGGTCCTAAATTGAGTGCCTTTGGAGTAAAATCTTAATAACCGACAAAAGAAATTAAACCACTTTGTCTATATTAGATATTCCTCCATTCATTTTTTTCTTTCTTTTTTTGGCAGTGAAAACTGATGGTTTATGTTATTTTTGGTGGTTTTGGGGGGTATTGTTGTGTATCTATTTTGAAATGCATTTCAAGTTTCACTACCATTTGTGATAAAATGTATTATACACAAGCACATAAAGTTTGTGAATTTATCAGTATAGATGATTCCTGGTACGAAAGTTTCCTTTATCAATTTAGACTGCTAAGTCCAAGAGAGTTATTTGAGGTACAAAGAAATAGGGTGACTTAGCTTCACAAAGTCAAAAGCAACATTTGAACTCAGGTCTTCTTAATCCCCAGTCAAACTGGCACCATATTTTTCCTATACATTAAAATTACTTTTCATAGATCAAATGATAACAAGCCAAATATTTCATGAGGTTTTTTTTCCTGGAATATGATTATATTTAAAGAGGCTGTCCCCTATACTTGGAATAACTTTCTTCCTTACCTCCATCTCTTAAAATCTCTAATTTCCTTCAAAATTTAGTACAAATTCCACCTCTTACATAACAACTTTCTTGATCCTTTTAGCTGCTAGTGTGGCCTCAGAAAAATTACCTTTATTACATTTATATGTTGTGGTTGCTTTTCAGTAATTTTTCATTCATAGCCAACTCTTCATGAGTCCATATGAGGTTTTCTTGGCAAAGACAATGGAATGGTTTACCATTTGATATAGATGTAGATATTTTATATATTTATATGTGTACATTTTGCCTCCTCTTGTTGCATGTAATCTTCTAGAAGTTAGGGACTGTTTAATTTTTTTTACAACCTTTTCATATAACATAGTGCCTGACACATAGCTAGTACTTAATAAATGCTTGTCAATTAAGCGATTGATTGTGCTAGCCCAATTATAATTTGATTTCTATATACAGTAGATAGCAGACAGCACATCATGTGGGATCTAGAATAATTTACATATAAATGCATTCCATTTAAAGACATATTAATACTGTCTAGCATTAAATTAAGGCAGCATGGTATGTTGATTAGACAGCTAGCCTCGCATTCAGGAAGATCCGGATTCTAATTCTGCCTTTGAAACACATTATTTATGTGACCCTAAGAAAGTCACTTCATCCTTCCATGAATCAAGAAAGTCTCCTAGAACAAATGAGTTTTCATCCATGTAGTTCCTCAGCCTGGAGAAATCAGAAGTCAAGATTAAAAAAAACTGAATGCTGTTAAATATTATATCATGGATTCTTTAAATCTATTTTAAAGTCTTATTATTGTCTTTTTCTTGGATCCATTGTCAACATTCCCTTAAACCTCCTAAGAGATACACTTTGAACTTTTCCTCATAACCAATAAAAATATTAAAATAAATCCAACTGGAATAGCAGCTACTTCTGACCACATATATCACGTTCTTTAGCCATGCTACCCACCTCTATACTGAGAGAAAGATAATATATTTACTGGGACTTTGCCTTGGCCAAAGGTAAAGGAGGTGTACCTGGACAAGTTTTACTTTTCTCAAGAAATATCTTTAGAACCAGTGACGTAACTAAATCTTCCTCGTGCCTTCCTCCCATCCCCAACAATATCTCAGAAAGTACTTTTTCTCACTTTCAGCTAAATGCCTTCCTTTACTCCTACCTGCAATGATTTCCTGGGAAATATTTATGTGTGAAAATGTAGTGGGGGAAGAAGAGAGGGTTAGGAAGGGAATTACATTTTCCATATGTAAACCAAAGTTAAGTGAGTGATTAATTCTCTACATACCGAGTAACTCATCTTTAGAAACTGTGTACCTACCGTAAACTTAGTCGGCTTAACTGAAATAACTGTTACATATGCGTGCGATATTTGATTGAAGTCTAGAGAGCTCTGATAACACTGTAAACATTCCTGGCTGAATTTTCAAACCCTTTAATTGCAAGTTAGCAGGCAAGAAACACAGCCTCTAAGCTGTAATTTTGGACTATTAGGGCCCTAAACCTTTTCAGAACTTTTGGGGCTACAGTCAGATTCACAGCTGCATCCATCAAAAGTATTTGATTCATAGGATTGTTAGTTATGTGTTTGTATTTGTTTTCAGAGAAACAGTGTGGTATTGTATCAAGAAACATGAGTTCAGATTTGGCCTATTAACACTTCCTAGTTCTATAGCTATATGCAAGGCATATGACGTCTCTGTTCTTCATTTGTAAAATGAGGATTCCTGCACTGCCTGCCTGGCAAGGGTATTGTAAGGAAAGTCTTCCTCGACTTTCAAAGGACCAGATAAATGCGGATTGTTATCATCAGAACACATCACATATGTGGTGGCCACTGCTCAAGGTATGATATTTACAAAGCAATTTACAACATATGTAAGCAATTTCATATAAAATATTTCATTTAGCTCTTTGATAAGGATGAAGTCCTAAATTCATGCACAGAAGTTTAGAGAGTATCACAACACCAACAACAGAAATAATAATATTTGCAAATTGCTTTATACATTTTGAAACTCATTCATATAAAACTCATGCAGGGATGTTAGAAATTTATAGTATGTTTGTTTCACCGTAGGAGAGCAATCTTATAAGGAATATGATCTTTTCATTTGAACAATATTATAAAATTTTACTATAGAAGAGCATCCTAATATGACTGTAGGCAGGCCTCATAGCAAAATAGTCCATTTTAAAATATCTTTTGGAATGCACCACACTTATATCGGGCCCTATTATTTCATTCATAATTTTTACAGTAGTCCAATTTTAGTCTGATACAATTAATTTACAGTCTTTAGTACAAGACCCTTCCACACTATTGTTTTTGTTCAATGTTTAAAAAAACACTTAAAATAAATGAAATTATTCTTATTATCTTAAGGCTCATATAAAAGGTATGTATATTAATAGTTTACGAAACAAAGTTTATGTAAGCAACTGCTCTACAACCCATATAGCTAGCACCTTGCTTTTAAATAATACATCTTAAGCCTCTATCTAATCTATCTATCTCATAATCTATCTGAAGGTTCACCTTAAAAGCATGTATATTAACAATTTGTATAGGCAATTTCCATAACTCAGATAGTAGTATACCTTCCTTCATCATATGTCACCATAAATCATCTTTTGAATTTGAAGAGGAAAATAGTACTTATTTTCCTAGCAGTGGTCCTCCAACTGTTAGTCTGCATACAATTAATATGAGCCTTAAAGTAGATTATAAGAATTGTTTCATTTCCCTTGCTGGAAAGCCCAGTCAATAGCATTCACACTTGAGTTGGCATATATTTAACAGGTATACGCTTTTTAATAGATTGTTCTCCCACAAATATATTCTTTATTCCAATCAGCATTGGAGGCCTAAAATTGATCACATTAAAAAAAAAAAAAGATTATCCTCCCTTGTTACCTAAAGTACCTCACATCCCCAGTGAGCTAGCCTCCCAGGTAAGTCAATAGGACTTCCACATGGTATCTCAGAACAGAATTGTGTCCTGTAAATGTAATCCATTTATTGGTTTATGGACCAAAAAACCTCTTGGGAGTGTCACAAATTTATATGCTTTTCTTGAGTGACGGGTTTTGTACTTGGATTTCTCTTTTAATTGAAAGATGTGCTAAAAACTTATGTATAAATAGAGTTCCCTGTTGGTTACACATTTCAAGAGTATCTCAAGAGTATAAATTATTCCATCAAGGGGCTAGAATAAATTATGCTCAATAATTGGAATCAATTTTCCCTAGAGTAAGCACAAAAAAATCCCATTAACATGGATAGAGGTTGCATATAAACCATGAGATGAAAATATAATATCACCTACAAATTAGCTTCGTATTCATGTACAGCCAGATAAGCAGAGGAGTAATATATAAACCCAAATAAGTCCTCCTTGTATCGAACCATTTCTTTTCTAGGCAAAGCCCAATTTCATTTTTGGTATAGCAAAAGGTCAGTAGATCAATAATAGAAAACAGAACGCACAGGCTTGAATGAATTGTCCTTCACCCACCCAGTGGCTTAGGTTTCTCATCTGAAGGGAGGTAACACCACCTGGTTTAAACTTCTTTAATAGGAATTGGCAAGCCCTAATCAATTGCTAAGTGGAAAGTGTTTGGATTTTCTAAATATAGTTTGCTCAAATTGGGGTAACACAGAATAAGCATTTACTGTATATAGAGGGCAAGGGCAGTATGGCCTAGCGGAAAGAATCCCAAACTTAGAATCAGGTAGACCCAGGTTCACATTCCATCTCTTTTGAAACTTACTATCTCAGAAATCCTGGGCAGATCATTTGATTTTTATGTATCTCAAGAAACTCCCTAAGACTTATCTTAAATCAAAGACACATTTGGAACTCTGAACTTGGTTGAGAACATTGTGACACTGGAAGTTTCCTATACTTACAAAATTACTTATCTTTTGCATATTTTCATATTCACCTGTGCCGGGCACTGTGCGAGTCACCAGGGTAGACAAAGAGAAGCAAAATATGTTCTTTGTTCTCATGGAACTTGCAATCAAGTAAGAAAGATGTATTCTCCCAAAGAAACATAACACAAAATAAATGATATGTGTATTACAAATACTAAAAAAAGTGTTAGGAGTAGGATTGAAAGGTCAAAATTGTATAAAGGGACAGTGATCAAGAGACTTGAATTCTGTTTCTAGTTCTATTTCTTTGAGAAAGATGTCTTATCTCAATAAATCTATAGTTGCTATTCTGTACAAAGATTCTATTTAATAAAAAAAAAAGTACTAGGCTAACTAATTTGGAAAGTATCATCAAACCCAATCAATGGATGTTTCCTAAAAGTTTACAATGCTGGATATTATGGGGAAGTGTGGAGTAGAGTACTAGGAAAAGTTGAAAAATGGCCCAAGGATGGATGTGATGAATTGACAAACAAGTATTTTAACCATAAGAGCTATGAAATTTGAAAATGGGGACATTTTTGTAGTTCAGAGTGAGCTAAGAAGATCTACAGGGCCTTCAAAGAAAGATAAGATTCAGCTAACCGTAGAGAAGAACATCATGTTCAAAGTCATTTTTCAGACCATTAAAAATTCACTACTACTGAAGAGTTAGCACAAATACAATTGTGAATAACACAAGATCTCAAAAATTAAACCAGCTAGTCCCTGGTCCCAGCTCCATATCTCATTCCTACTTATGAAATTCTTATTTTCTAAGCTTCTTTTTTGCTGCAACTGGAAACAAAAATTCAGAACTTCATCAGTGACCAATTTGATCAACCTCATACCTGATTCCAACATAATCATCAGACAGCAATGATGGACAACAATTAAATGTCTGAAAGGTCAATAAAATTCCACAAACATTTGTTAAACTCCTACTGTGTTCAAAGTACTATCCTGAGCACTGGGAATTCAAAGACACATAAAGTATGGCTTTTGCTTTCATAAAACTTTCAGTCTAGTAAGGGACAACTCATATGTAAATCTCTGAAATGCAAAATAAATATGATTAAATTCACTAGATGTATCTTTAAAAAGTACTATGTGAAGGGTATAGAATAGCAGTCATAAGACCAAGTCTCTGATTCTGGATCTGCCTTTTGGTTCTATGTAGCACACAGGGACACTTTCATATATGGTCTCCCTGAATATTATATCAGTTTCAAGGCCCATTGGAAATGTGAATCAGTTTCCACTCAAAACCAAAGTTTATGACAACCCCATTGATATGTTTCCTTTGGCAACTGGAGTATAAATTCATTCAAAGGAGAAGACATTAAATTAAACAAAATATGAAGAAATGATAAGGAAGATTTATGCCATACTCATAAAGGTATACTTTCCAACAGGTCCACACTTCCAGTGTTTGAGGGAACTTATATGGAGAACATCCCCTTGACTTTTTAATCATCATTTTGTAGATAGATCAAGTCACTCTACTTAATTAGCAAGATGATTTCAGATGTGCCTGACCACTATCTCTTCCTCTCCCATGAAAACTCCCCCTAGCCCAATTATACTACCCTTATGTGATTTTATAAAGTTTGAGGAAGAAAAAGTCTGTTTTAGCTCAAGGAATAATGAAAAGCTCCGTTGAAGAATTGCATTTAAACTTGATTTTGAAGGTTGAGCAAGAACTATTTCTGACACATTAAACATGATGGCTGCTAAAAGGTAGCGCCTGTATTTTGAATTTTTTTTGTTAGTAACCAAGGATAAGCAGTTTCTTACAACTTTGGGGTTTAACATTACTTTGAGCTACTACTTAACTCACAATGGGGGGGGAAATAAAAGATATTTTCATTTGATTAAATCATTTCAACTGAACTAATATGTAAATTCAGTTTAATTTCACCCAGAAGATGAAAAGTTCCCACCCATTTTTAACCTACCCAAATATGAATACTGTGGGTAATGCATACTAAGGAAGATCAGGGAAGGGAAAATGAAGGGAAGGAAATTGGAAAGCAAATGGAAGGAGAGAAAGGAAAAGAGAAAGTGAATGTGAAATGGAAAAGGAACAGGAAAGGGAAAAAAGAGGGGGAAAGGAAAGTTCCTTTAAGCATAATGTAAGGTCCTTGAAGCCAGGCATTGTTTCATTTTGTCTTTATATCTCCAAGGGGCTAGCGTGGTGCCTGGTGCGTAACAGGCACCTAACAAATTCTTTTGGAAAGTTCACATAAGCCCTTTATGTTTTTTCATAGAATCATAGAATGCTAGACCTAAAACACAGAGATCATCTAATGTAATCTCCTTCCACATCATTCCTGAGTAACAGAATCTCACTCAAGGTCACCCAGCCCATTAATGATAGAATCAGGAGTACAACTCAGGTCTCGTGATTTCCGATTCAGACCCTTTTCACTCACAACCCAGAACAAAGCAGGAGAAAGCGGTTGTTGATTTGGTGCTTTCTTCTAAGTGTAAGAAGAAAGAGAAAGTGATAGTAGCCGAAGGCTATTGAAAAGCATTTTAAAAAATTCAATGTCAAGAAGTTAAAACACATGCTAAAAAAAATGGTCCCTTATTCTAAGGTCTCTTGAGTTCATCAATTATATAAGCCTCAGTTTCCCCATCTGTATAATGAGAAAAGAGTTAGGGCTAAATGTTCTTTAAGGACACTTCTAGTTCTGTGTCTAGGGTTTCACTATCTGAGCATTAATTTAAGGTAAATAAAGGGTTCCAGACCCTTTTCTCCCAAGTCAGCAGAGGGCACACTTTCCAGATTTTCCTTCTGCAGTCTATCAATTCCACATTCTAGTAAAACAGTTATCTATTCTAAAAATCTTATAATTTTTTTTTGCTTATAATTAGGACTATTTTGGCCCTCTTTATACTGAAAGTTTATAAAATTCCTCTAGAGTCTCTAGAAGGATAAGATTTTTCAAAGATTACTTGAATGGAAATAAGCCATCTTTAAAATAAATATACAATCTATCAGCCTCCTCAATACCAAGGTCTTTGTTTCAAAACAGCTTTGCACCACAACAAATATATGCCTATAGTCACACTAAGCTATAAGGAGATTGGTTGGAATTAGGAATAGGTCAGTCAGCCTTGTGGCGCAATTACATTTCTAAAAGTTTTGCTTTGATGTGTGGTTGCTGCTTAGAATGAGACCCAAAATTTAAAAAAGTTAACCCAATGCAAATGGAAAAATTGTTGAGTCAGAAGATATTTCCACAGATCACTGTGCTTGGAGGGGGTGAAAATACTTGGTTTAAAAAAAAAAAAGAATTGATGTTGCTTATCTCTCCATTTCTCTGCAAACAAAGGAGCAGGGAAAGCCATTCATGTCTGCTTAACACATGGGTTACATTTCACGGAGTCAATCCTATTTTTCAAATATCTGTCAAAACAAAGTGTACAAGTGCAGTCAAGTTTATGTGATTTACATATATTAGCACTAACAGTAACTTTTAGTTAACCACTCCTTGAGGAAAATGAACAAGTCTCACTGAGTAGAGGTCCCAAACAATTTCTCTGCCCCACTCTAAAGGGGAAAAAAACAACCCCTAAACAAATGTGGAAAAAGATAGGATAAAATCATGGAAACCTTATTCCCTCTTTGTATTTATCAACTTAGCCATCTGAGTTTGGGTCCCCCCAAATAACATTACAACAAACAGAACAACTAAAAGTTAAAATTGTCTCCAAGCTGGACAAGATTCTGTAATTCATAAACAGTGTTCCCGTTTATGATCCATGAAACCAGTCCAGACTATTCCAATCACTAAGAACCACTCAAATCTAATAATTACTGAAAGTAACAAAGCATAAAATCTCTCTCTTAAAAATGCACTAGAATTACACAACCCCAGCCATAGGAAAAACCATATCTCTGCTCTTCTTGTAAACAGTGCATGAGCTCTCTTAGAACTGCTGGGCCTTTTAAGATCCCTCCCAACCCCCTTTTTTTTTTTAACAGAACTGGTTACTATAAAATCCGTTTTGAATTTGAAGTTAAAAAGATATAAATCCTATGTTTTCTTTGTATTTTACAAATTTTATTGCATCAGTCAAAAAATGTGACTCCAGTAGTAAAATGTTACTGTTGCTCAGTGTAATGGTATGTGTTTGAAATACAACCCATTTGCTCTTCATTCATTTTGCCTTAGTATTTGGCAACCCTACAGGAGTCTTTCCCCTGTAAAACAGCCTTTATTGTGCTATTATCGGATTCATATAATTTCTATATTTTATCTTTCTTGATAAAAACATTTTTTCCATGAATGTCTGCTTTGTATCACTCTTCAACCTATTGCCACATACTCTCCTCACATAGAAAGTTTTAGTCTCACTGGCTAACAAAGTGCTGAGGCTGAATTGCAAGGATCTTCTGGAACTGAGATGACCCAGAACTGCTTACTAACTTGGGTCATTGCTAAGACTCTCTACCCAATTTCCTCATGTGGTATAGACCAGTTGTGTCAAGCTCAAAATAAAAATTGAGTTACAAAACCACATTTTGACATTATCTGTTTTATTGTATTTTTATTTATTTTGTTAAATATTTCCAAATTTATATTTTAATCTAGTTTGCCTGCACTCAGGAATGTTGTGGGCCATGTCTGGACTCTCTACTACTTGGAGGAAAATAAGACTCCATATTCCTCCTCTGGTTGCACAACATAGCAGCTACCTATATCTCCAAGTTCCCAGGGTTCTGCCATCTGTCCTACATACATCTGGAATTTTCATGAGTAACAAACACATAGGGAACATTGGTATTCCATGAATGTACCAGCAGCTTGGTATTGGAAGAGTAGACCCTGGCCACTAAGCAAGCTGAGCATTTAAATACCCCACTTATCCCTGGTTTTGGCTTCCTTGCATTCATCTAGCTGTTTATGGGCACCTAAAAACTCCAAAAGCTGTTTTCCTTGGCTGTGAATGGAGGTCTGCAAAGGGCTTCTCAGTAAGAGTATTGTGTTCGCGTCCTTTAAAACTCAGCCAGGTACTTTTCAGGGCTGGCAGCTGTAGCCCTGCTGCTGTTGTTGGCAGGGGTCTCTCTCTTTCCCCTCATGCCGCCTTTACAAGACATTGCTCCGCCCAGGCCATTCTGCTCACCCATTCCACGTGTTCTCTTGCCTTGAACTTTGTAGCCTTGCTTTGAAAGTCTGAGAGTCCAGGCCTCCCAAGCAGCAGCTTCTGGCCCTCCTGCCCTGGAACATAGTCAGCAATCATGTCCCTCCCTCTTAATAAGGGAGGCATTAATGTAACAGCCAGTTTTCATTCATTTCACAAACTCACCTAACTGACTTTGAATGCTACCCCCGACCACTATTTCAATGTTGCCAAGTCATGCCCTGAGTCCTTTAGGGAAGGTTAAAAAATAGAAAGGAGAGTATGCATGGCTCCTACCCTCTTAAGACTTATGAGGTATGGTTAACATATTCAAAGATCTCTCTCTCCCCCTTTGTAAATACTATATTACTGCATATGGATTGTTCTTGGATACCTTCTTTGGTGATAGGTATAAAAAATCAAATATCATTCTAATCCAGGGTGTTTCTATGTTTTATATTTTCATCAATTTCTGTCTCAGAACTATATGGCTCATCTTAGGCTATTGCACCATTCACCCATTTTGTCACCTTCCGGATGCTTTCAGGCCATTCTAATTGAGATGTTGCAAGAAAATTAACTCTCAATGGTAAATCTTTGGGGGACTGGGACCATGGATTACAATTATTCCTGTCTTGGTTAACAGAGGATGCCTTGTGTCCACATGTGAATTCCCAGAGTATATGGTATGGTCTGAAGACATCAGAACTGTAAGACTTAACTATGGACTGGTTAAGAAAACTGGGGGTGCCTAGTATTAAGGAAAGTAGATGGGAGAGGAAGGATCATGGTAATTATCATTACATAATTACAGGGTAGTCATGTAGAAGAACAATTAAACTTCTGTTCTGCTTACTCCAGAGAGCAATTGAGAGAAGTTTTGGCTCTATATGAAGAAGCACTTCCTAAAAATTAAAGCTACTCAAAAGCAGAATAAATTTCCTTTGGGTTAACAAATTCCCTTTCACTGGAAGTCTTCAAGTGAAAGCTGGATGCCAATCTGTTAGGATTATTGAAGTCTTTCTTGCTCAATATAGTAAAATGAGAGAGCTTATCCAGCTCTGGGATTTTGCGATAATGAAGGCACTGGATGAGGAGATGGGAGCTATGCAGGAGAGCATCATAGGATTAGAACTGACCATCAAGTCCAAACCCCATTTTATACATGAGGAAACTGAGGCACAGAGAGGTCAAATGACCTGTCCCAAATCACATAGGTAATAAGTAACAGAAGAAAGATTTAAACCCAGGGATAGTGCTTGTCATGGAGAAGAGTTTATCAGCTGCCAACAGCGTAACATTTCTATTAGAATTGGAAATTCTATTTTAATATTTCCTCAAGAACAGTAGATGACATGGGGATGAGATCTTGGGTTGGAGTGGGGAAGGAGCAGAGTGAAAGAGAAGTAGGTTATCTCAACAAAGAGTAGAGCTACTCAGCATAGAAGGAAGCAAAGGGCCACTCCTGGAAGATGTGGGAAGGGCTGGGATTAGAGGGTATGAGGTAGGTAGGTGGTACAATGGTTACAATGTTGGATCCAGAGTCAGGAAGATCTGAGTTCAAAACTGATCTCTGACACTAGCAGTGTAACCCTGGGCAAGTCACTTAACTTCTGCCTGCCTCAGTTCTATCATCTACAAAATTGGGGTCCTAATCAAAACTACTCCCCAAGATTGCTATGAGAATCAAATGAGATAATCTTTGCAAAGTGTTTTGCAAACCTTAAAGCACTATATACTAGTTAGCTATAATAATTATTATTCCTAAGAGTAGAACAGATTTGAAACCCTAAAAAAATGAAGCTTTACTTCATTGTTAATAATCCAGTTCTGTAGGCAACTTTAAAATACTAAATATATTTTAGTTTTTTTATTATTTTCTTTACCTTGACAAACTGATAAAGTAAGCTATGCCAATGAGAAGTTCAACAATCATGTTTTGATATTTTTAAAAAATATTGACCAGTATCAATGTCATAAAGGGAGTTAGATCAGTAATGGTATGGACTAGACCAGGGATAACCAGGACCCAGAAACCCATCAGATTCACAGGAGAGCAAAGAAAATGACTGAAGATGTCATCAGCAGACAAGAAGTAGATGGTCATTGCATTGGACAAGACAAGGAGAAGGAGGTTCATGCAGTCCAGGAGTTGGCCTCAGGCTATTGCAGTTTGAAATAAGAGGGAAACATCCCAAAAAATTGGCCGTGGGTAAAACTGATGACAGTCCTCATATCAAAGAATCTCAGAATTGAAAGAAGTTGTATGATCGTAGATTTGGAGTTCTATGGCAGCTTAGAGGACATCAAATCCAATAACCTCATTTTACACACAAGGAGACAAATGATTAGAGTTAAAGTGTCTTGCCCAAGATTAGACACATACAAAGTAGCAAAGTTGGAATTTGAACCCAAGTTCTTTGATTCTAAATACAGCATTCCTTCTATTACATCACACCGAACTTCAGAGGCCTTCCAATTAAAACCCTATCTGAACAGAAATTTCTTCTATAATATCTCCAATAGCAAGCCATTCAGCTTCTTCTCAAAGAAATACAGTGAAGGTGAACTCAATGCTTATGGAAGAAGCTTATTCCATTGAGAGATAGCTCATAACTGTTAGGAAGTGTTTTTTCTTTACAACCTAAAGTTGTTTCTAGCTCCTACTTTTGCATTTTGGGTCTAAGCAGAAGGAGTCAAATCCCTCTGCCACCTGAGAGTCATTCAAATGTTTGAAGACAGTTATTTTGTGCCCCACCCCAAATCTTCTCTTCTTCCAGGCTAAACAGACCTCGTTCCTTCATTTACTCCTCATATAGCAGGATCTCCAATTCCCTCACCACTCCGGTTGTCCATTTCTAGAAGTACATCAATGTAAAATGTCCTTTTAAAAAATGTGATGCCCAGGACTGAATGTGATGCCCCAGATATAATCTAGCCAGCTCAGGGTATAACGAGACTCTAACATCCCTTGTTCTGGATACTATGCTTTTCTCAACAGAACCTAGCATCCCATTATATTTTTTGGCTGTCTTGTCACACTGTCAATATAAACTACTGTCTTGTCACAGCTATGGCCATCTTACATCTATATAAATTTCATCTTAGATTCAGCCCATCATTCTAATCTGTCGGAAATTCTTAAGATTCTAAATCTTTCTTCCAACATATTAGCCATCTCTTCTAATTTCATATTACATAAAAATTGATAAGCATGTGGCACAGAACAGAGTCAAGGACAAATCTTTGGAGTACTCTATTACAGACCTCCAGTGAAACATGTCATTATTGATATTTCTCCATTGGCCTGGTTCAAATGAACAGTTCCAAATCTACCTGAGAGTATTATGACCTAGCCCACATCTTTCCAATCATGGGCAAAACTATAGAATGTGCCTTATCAAAGGGATGATTTACTAAAGGAATTGGAGTCATTTATGGTGGTGCATGCCTAAAATCCTTTCTCCATTAAGAAGGCTGAAGTTGGTGGTTCCCTTGAGCTCAGGAATTCTTAGGTACAAAATGGCAAGTCCTGTACCAGTACGGTGAGCCTGGAGGGAAGAAGGCCATCAGGCTGCCAAAGAAGGGGTCAGAAAAAGAGTAGGTCAAGTATTTTGTGCCAATTAGTAGTGGGATAAGACTCATAAATACTGTTACACTTCAGCCGGTCACAAAAAAGTGGTTATCACTGTGATTTTGCACATCTTCCTCAAAAACAAATTCATGTCACCTTAATTTTATCTTCTTTTTTGTCAAATTTACTAGACCAGAGGAACACCATAGGCATAGTTACAGAATAGAATTTGATAAGGAGTATATTACCTTTGTGAATTAAATGGAGAGATGTGAGTTAAATCGTAGTAGCTAGATTTGGGA
The DNA here is from genome assembly GCA_028646595.1 of Phalanger gymnotis. Lineage (NCBI taxonomy): Eukaryota > Metazoa > Chordata > Mammalia > Diprotodontia > Phalangeridae > Phalanger > Phalanger gymnotis. Next base: position 279,561,784 of record CM053623.1, read on the forward strand.
CTGGATGAATGACTAGGCTCAAGGAAGAGCATTAATGAGTCAATTTCATGCCTAGACCAGCCTGAACCAGATGAAAAGTCTTGCGAAGGTATAGAAGCCAAAAGACTGATGGTGGAAATTCAAAGCACTTCACACACTGTTGAACTGATCTTCTCAGTATGTGGGAAATGATCCCCCACTGTGTAGGAGGTATTTTACCAGCTGCATCAGCTCTTGGCTTTCTTGACCATTCCAACTTTTTAAAATAGCCCCCTTTACCTCTTTTGATCTATTCATCATGTGATATGTCATCTTATGGAGCTACCTAGCCAAAAATGTAGCTACACCCTCAAAATGTTATTTCCTCAATGAGATATATAGCTTACTTTTGGAAATTTACTTTCTTTTGAATTCCTTGAGTCTTGTTTTTAATTAACTCATCCTGCATATTCTAGTTATGGAGAATTTAGAAGAACGCTGACCAAAGTCTGGATGTGTGATGACGGAAATCTGGAACTGAACTTGAAGATTAATTCAAAAGGGCATCAATGTCTTCAAATCTTCTAATTGACCTTATGGATAATCCAGTCCTCCTGGGACACCCATAAAGCCATAAAACTAGAAGGGACACTTATGGTCATTCAGTCAGACACAACATTTGCCTTCTCAAAACATAATAAACATATGTTGAACTGAATTGGATCATAGCGAAGAGCAAATGATGGCACTCCCACCTTACCTTCTTCTCTTAGAATATCTGGTTTCCTTCAAAACTCTGCTCAAATACTATCTTCTTTCACAGGATCAGAGACTTAGAGATCAAAGAAACTTTAGAGGCTATTGAGACCACCCTCTTTATTTTACAGATGAGGAAACTGAAGCTGAGAAAGTTTAAATGACTTGCCCAGTTTTTGCATGGCTAGCATGTGAGACAAAATTTGAACTCAGGTCCTCCTGACTACAAATTCAATACTTTATATCTGTATGACCTTGCTATCTTTCTTGACTACTTCACCACTAGCATCCTACTCTCTCTCGCTCTCGCTCTCTCTCTCTCTCTCTCTCTCTCTCTCTCTCTCTCTCTCTCTCCATCTGTCTCTGTCTCTGGTATGTTTTTGATGCTGGGTATCTGGGCAGTCAGGAGTCATCCTCCACCTCCTCTATCACTTCCTCATCTAACTCCTTGCCATCTTTCATACTATTATGTCAGATTTTCTCAGACATGATGTGACTCAGTGGGATGCCCAGTCCTCGATGTACTGCATCCATGGTCTGCTGGTTCACATAGTATGTCAGGTTTGCAGATGGAAGCTTCTTCTTTACTCTTCAAGGTATGTGTAGGCCATTTGGTATTCTCCATTTGCAAGTAATGTTCAACAAGGAATCCATAGACATCCCCTATCTGGATAATACTGTCCAAATGTAGCTCTTCTAGGAGAAGCTCACATTGTTTAACTGACTGCTTTTGTAGGCACTTAATAAATGTTTATTGATTCGTTGATTGATCATCTTGCTACTCTTTTTACTGTAAAAAAAATTTCTACCATCAATGTAACCTTTAGAATACAAAAATCACAAACTGCCATCACTATATTGATGTGCAAAAAGTACTTGGACAACTACTCAGAGTGTAATAATCTGTACTGTCAAGAGAACATATTCTTCCTTCTAACTGGGACATTCCCTGGTAGGCACTGAGTTTATTTTCAGTATAACCGAACGAAGTGTAAACTTGACAGTCATCTTATCATACAAAGGTCCTGAATTCACCAAAATAACAAATGGCCGCATGATATGATGGCTGACAAAGAACAAAAATCTAGTCTATCTATAACTTAGGTAGTATTCCAATCTATTTCCCTAGCAGAGCCTATTGTCTAGGATAGGAGACACATATAGACAGAAACCCCATAGATGTGGTCCACCTGGCGGTGAGTTGGACTCAAAATTAATCAGGAGAAAAAGTAAAGACTGGATTCCCTTTGGAAAATTATGAAATGGTTTTAATAACTCCAAGTTTCTCCCTGAAACAAAGGCCAATATATTTTAACATCAACATTCTTCCCATGCTACTCTATGGTGATAAGTTATGGAATATAGTCTCTGAAGAATTCACATTAAGGAAACTAAACAAAAGAAAGTTGTGGAATGAACATGAGCCAGCATCACATGTTATCAAAGAAGGGCAAATAATAATAATATTAATAGGTAGTATTTATATAGCACCTCAGTGTTTGCAAATCACTTTACAAAGAAGTGACAAAAAGAACATTTTTAGAGAAAAGTGTGACTAAGAAACTAAATGGGCCAGTCAGTCACTGAGAACAAAGCATAACCAATAGACAATCCATATGCTCACATTAGTACACATAAAGAAAAAAACTGAGGGAAGACTTCCAATATATTAGGAGTACCTTCTGCGTAAAGGATACAGGCAAGAGTCATGAAAGATGAAAAGATGTGGATTATGATACATACCACACTGAAAAGAACACTCCCCCTAATGAAGTAATAGATCCCTCAACATGCCTAGAATTAAACCATTTTTCATGTAAGCTGCCTGTTTTATAGATATCATCAGCATTTATTAACTGAGATTCTCTATGGACAATTCATGATTCACAAAAAAATATTGTCCTCAGTTTTGATTTCAGACATGACTCAACCCTGAAAATTAAACTTTGCCTCATCCTTAAGAAACTAGCTCTGTAGACAAATTTGTAATGCAGCATGCATCTTAGATTTTTTAAACCATCTTCTTAATCTTGACAAGTTAAAAAAAAATGAAAAGTAAGCCATGACATCAAAAAGTGCAAATAGGTTTAGTTTTAGACATCAGAAGCTGCAGTCCCAGTATCATTAACATGAACAAGAGTGTGTGGGAGTGGTATCCTAGGGTTACAAGTCCATTCAGTTTCAGCATATGCTGTTTTGAGAACAGCTGTTTACAATGGGATATGCCATGTGAAATGTCCAATTCATGCCATGTTAAGCAGCCTACTTGGAGAGAACGTCCCAGCTACCACCAGCTGTTGTGTCTGCTGCATCCCTAAATCCGTTGGGGGTGCCAAGACTCCTGGGATCTTTTTAAGCCTTAATCATATTGTACCTTCTAAGCTGAACCCCACAAAAAAGCTAAACATTTTTTCTCAGAGTGATATACTTAAGGGGAGCTACCAATGCTTGGGATAGAAAGGAATTCTCAGCACAAGAGGCAGCCCTCCCCCAATTAATGCAGATCGAGGATAGTGAGCAAGACTTGGAGTAATAGAGGCCTAAAGCCCAATCAAGGTGTTACCACCCTATGGGGTTACTGGAAAAGTAGGAACAGTGCCTAGAGGAGGCTGCTCTGATCACCAGACAGAAGTGAAGAAAGCCCCACCATGAAAGAAGTAAAGCTGGGCTTCTGCTGTTAGAATAAAACCCAGGGAAACAAATAAGACTATAAGATAATTATGAGATTTTAGACCTCATTGACCATAAGAGAAGAGGGCAATAGCAGAACATCACCACTCTTGCTGCCAGCCAGGAGAAAGAGGACAAATAAGAATAAGTCAAAAGCCAAGCTCCAGAAACCCTGTCTACTACTTGGTTGTGCCAGGTCACATATTTTTAGTCACATGCCCAACCTCTATGACCCAAGGCTACATCTCATTTTTGCTCCTAACATTGACAATATTTCCTACTGGAAGTTCTGACAAGAATTTGGTAGAACCAATAGTGATAGGTGGAAGTTGCAGAGAGAATTGTCCCACTGGAACATCACTCAAGTATGGATGGAATGGCCACTGCCCCATGAAAAAATTTTAGAGGGTATGTTCAGCCAGTAGGATTTATTCCTCATTTAATTTGATCTTAATGTCAGAAAAATTCTAATAACTAGAGATGTCCTAACAGGGAATGGACTGCTTCAAGAGTCTGCGTATTTCCTCTCTATGGAGGTCTTCAAGCAGAGACTAGACAAACACTTGTCAGATATATTATTCTGGGGGTTCCTTTCACGTATGAGTCAGACTATTGAAGTCTCTTCCAGCTCTCAAATTTTGCGATTCCATGAGTCACTAAATTTATATAAAAAGAATTCTAGACACATTCCTCACCCAAAAGAAAAAGAAAGAAAGCCACTTTATTTATCTAATTCATATACTTCACTGGGGACTCTAAATCTGGATTAAGAGAATAGCTATTCCATATTTCACAGGAAGTGATTTTCCCAATCCACCACTCATTTGGGGACTATCTCCATTAGCTAGGGTATATGACAGGGTGACGCATGGTTAGAAAATAATTGATATGGAAAAGACATGGAAGAGTTAATAAAGATCTTCAAGCAAATGTTGGACAAGCAATTAGTGGGATATTACCAAAGTGTTATTAATCTAAAAAATATGATTTTGAAATGCTGGTTCTCTGACCTCGAGAACTGAAATTCTGTTTTAAAATGTTACTTGGATAACATACAAAGTACACTATCCTTGATTAATGAAAATAAGACTAACCTATTGAGAATACAGAATAAAGTAGGAGTATAAAGGCTTTTGGCCCCATGGAACATCCACAGAACTTCTCTAGCTGCTTTTGGCTAATTATATTTTCTAGCTCAGTCTTGAAGTACTCAGGTACCTTGGGATGACAAAGCCCTCATTGGGCTCTTTTCTCCATGACTGTGATAGAGGTGGGGCTGCATCAGTTAAAAAAAGTTTCTGGCTCTCTTCCTTCCTCCCTCTGGAACATATGATAAGTAGTTCTTTTTCTCTGGGCTTCCCAACAAGGGTGGGGAAAGGTTGTTCCATAGTCCTGGCAGAAATTGCAGACTGAAGGTACATGGCAGCTAAAACACATATGTTGGTTAAGGGAAGGCTGAGACTGAAACTCAAAGTCTTGGATACCATTTCTGATCCACAGCCTAGGCAACTGAAAAGCAATTCTGAGATGATCCCTTAGTCAGAGCTACTTGATGGCAAGGGGAGATTCTGCAGATGACTACCAAGAGAGGTAAGAAATCAAACACTTGCTTGTGTTGCCAGAGAACATGGACCTGGAGGGAATCGTTTGGACAACGTAGAGCTGAAGTGAAATATGAAATGATTTGTCAGTACCACAATTGCTTTATGTCTTTATGGTTTTAAGTCTCAACCTCCTTGAACAGGATAACAGAAGTTATAAATTACTATACCTTGTTTTAAGTTTCTATCAATTCTTACTTATGAGTTTTTCTGCTTAGTATTTCTTTTGCATGGAGGAAAGATATAGCTACCTAGCTGAGTTAGCAAGATGGTAGAGTGGCTAGAGCCCTGGGACATAAGATGGAAAATCTCAGTTCAAATCTGGCCTTAGACACTTACTAGCTGTGTGACTCTGGGCAAGTCATTTAATTGCTGTCTGCCTCAATTTCCTTGTCTGTAAAATGGAGTTAATAATAATAGCCTATACTTTACAGGGTTGTGGTGAGGATAAAATCAATGATGATATTTGTTAAACACTTAGTATAGTGCCTGCTACATTGTAGGTGACTGCTAAATGCTTATTTAAAAAAAAAACAGTCATACCATACCTGAATATATATTGTATATTGAGTGTCTTTCTACTCTACACTTTAGGTGAGTCCCCAGAAATGAGCCAAACATAAGTGTTAAGTAGTTTTCCCAAGAGCTCTGATTCGGGCTCAGTGAGGTTAAGTGATTTGCCCAAAGTTCAGCAGGTGGTAATTTAATTATCAATAGCCAAGAGCCCTGGGTTGTATGTTGGTGGTGATGGGTTTCTGGGAATTCTCTTCTAATTTCTCTTCTAATCTTTCTAGTAAAAACTTTATATAACTCATGTTTGTAAGATGGTCAGCCAGGGTAAAGATTGTGGTCTGTGACCATGGAGCAGGAGTCAACTGTTTCTTTCAGGCGCCAAACCTCTGACCCTGGCCTCATTAATGCTGTACTCTGACCAATGATGCTAACCACAAAGTGTGGATTGGTACAGTTTTTTTTATATAATGATCTCATTCATGATTTCTGGTCCAACTATGCCTAGACCTCTTCATAAGTGTAATAGTAACCACTGTCAAAATTGGAATGGTTTAAAAAATTCTGTGAGATTCTTGGATGAATGAATAACCATAAAGGAACATTAAATGAAGACATGAAATTTTTTAAAGGAAAATTCCCTAATAACACGGATCCAATCTGTTTCTTTCTGACTAAAAAAACCAAACCAAACCAAAACAAAACAAAAAACTATTCGTAGCTGTCTACCAAAGAAAGCCGTACCAAAATAAATGGCGTGTGTACCTTTTGATATGTTCCTTTTTAAGAAACATACTTATTGGGTAACATAAACAAAGATGATTTATTTACTTGAGGATATACAAATATAAAGAAAGAGATGGAAACATTATACAAGAAAAACATTAAAAGATACAACAACAAATATGCATTAACCACAAACTTTAAACCTAACCCTAATTAGATCTACTCAGAAGAGTAAAGCTCTCCTTCTCTGCCCGACACTCTGTTTGTAGTTCACATCTACCGCAACTCAGACCCCCTGTAGTTCTGGGCAAATAAACATTAAAACCAGCAATACTAGAGTTATTTCCATACCATTAGGATCCTCTGGGGATTCTCAAACACAAATCTCCAATTCCAGCTCCCTTCCCCCTTTTCAGCTTCCTAGTTCAATCTTTGGATTTAGTCAAATCTCTGACTACAACCAGGAATGGCTCTCCATTCCAGAAGGTATCCTCATTCTTGAAATCCTGTGCTTCAGGATTCACCAGAAATAAAGTCATTTTAACTCCCAAAATCGTCATCAGGTTAGTGGGGTAGAGAAAAGAGTATTTTCAGGGATTATTTCTCATATTCACTGTTTAATTCTTTTCTGAGTTTCATTTGTGTTCTGGGACCTTCATAATGCCATTTGTTGCATTTTAAAAGATGAAGTGTGGCTGTCTTCAAGTCCTGCAAAGGTAAGAAGTGATTCCGTGCTGAAGAAATCTGCAATGCCTTGACTGTTGTCTTGCAAAGGAGACATCCTGAAACTAAATGGTAGCTAGGTGACTGAATGCCTACAGGCTTGGACTCGGAGTCACAATGTTTCAAATCCTGAGTCAGGAGCATACTAGCTGAGTGATCCTGAATAGGTAACTTGACCTCTCTTAAGCTCAATTTCCTCATGTGTAAAATGGGGATAATGATAGCACCTACCTTATAGGGTTGCCATGAGGTTCACATGAGATAACATGTAAAATGCTTTACAAACCTTAAAACTATATAAATGCTGGCTGGTATTAAACATTGAGTCTGTTGTAGAAACGTCCAAAACAAAATCCATCTAAATTTAATCTTTTCCATTAACCTTACTCCTCCACTAGAGTACTCCATTGGTGTCTTCTCCCACCATGGATGCAACTCTACCTTCTCTAGGGCTATGAGAGTAGAATTAAGTCTCTGACAAGTTCTACCAACCCAGAAAGCCTAGGAGCCCAGACCTAGTAGTAAAATGTCTGTTCTCTGAACTCCGGCATAGTTAATGCAGAGAGGTTCATCCATACAAGGCTGGTCCTCAACAGATGAACTTTTGGGAACACACAAACTCATGAAGGTCATTGCCTAAGGTGCAGAAGGGATACTGACTGGACCAGTAAGGAGAGGACCCATACCAATTAAATCCCAACATGCCACCAGACTCAAAGTGGTTATTTCATATATGTTTGTATCCCCTCAGTAAGGGGCATGGTGGCTAAAGAACTGTCCTTAGAGCCCCGAAGACCTGACTTATCCCTGATTGGTTGTGGGACTGTGGACCATTGTCTTATTAACCTCTCAATGTTCTAGGCAACTCTCTAAGAAGATAAGTTGAAGAGATGTTAGAGGTTCTTTTCTCATCCAGGAGATCCCTGGACCAGTGAAATAACAGGCATAATATTACCCCTATCCTCCCAGTAGAATAGAGGCTATTTGAGGTTGTGAATTGGTTTGTTTTTGTCTTTGTACCTCCACTGTCTTACAAATACTTAACTGAATGGAATCCTTGGAAGTTTTGGCACATGCTCAGCTTCTCAAAATGGAAAGTATACACACCAGTAATCCCAGCTAGCTCCGTGCCCTAAAGTCCCCACACTTGTGTACTCAGCACATAAAACTGGAGTATGATATATTTCTCAGGGAACTGCTTGAGTCTAAGTAAGAACTGAATCAAATATCCACCAACTTAGAGAACTGTGCACAAGCAGCCTTTCTCGGCTTCTGCAATGTGTGCATGAAGGATTTTCTTTCACTCCCAGTTTGTCACTACCCATCACCTCTAGAAATTACATCACACGCCATCAGAAGCCTCCTTTCCCAACATTTGTACCTGGGGCTGGCAGCACCAATGCCAACAATCTTTCCTGAAATCCCAGTCTACTCAGGATTCATTTGCCGACTTACAGTGTTTAGTTGGTTCAGATAAGCTCTAAGTAAGTATCTGAATTTCTGGGTGCTTACAGCAAATGGACCCAAATTCCAATTCTTTTGAGCTTCACTCATGCCTAATTCTGATGTATTTATGTAAGAATAATGGAATCATTCCTTTCACATACTTAAGCTTAACATTAATATTAAACGATGAATTTAATATCTCCTAGCCACATGTCATTTCATTCATTCATTCCAGTGATCAGGAACACTTTATCTTTCTCTTACCTCTTGATGGTTAAAAACAAACAAATAAACACAGAGTCTATACTTGTTGCCTGAAAGAAGACTGCACCTTTAGGAAAACAGGGTGGAGATGTCTATTTCAGAGAAAACAAATCATTGTTTTAGAAGCAGATGTGATACAAGCATAAAACATGCATGAGATTGAAGAGCAGTAACGTGATAGCAAACCAAGGGCAGTAGCAATGGACCTTGTTTTCCTGGTCACTATGAAGGGATGAGTCATTTGCATGCCCCCCTGCTCCACCTCCTCCAAGCATAGTCACTGTTTCCATTTGTTTATAACAGACATCTGACTCTTGATAACAGGCTTTGGGTTTTGTCCCTATCACTTTATAAAGTTTTAGGTGCTATCCTTTCCCAATTGGCTAATTGAAAACCAGACTTTCTCAGCCACCACATATTACTTTTCTATTGGTACCCTCAGTGCTTAACCCTATGCTTTGTACGTAGTAGGCGCTTATTAAATAAATGCTTTGTTTATTCCTCCCCCATCATACCAGCAAATAAAATGAAACTTCAGTTACCCTGTATCGCCAAGGAAATTAGGCCTTCTGGATAAGAAAGTGTCTCATTGGACAACTTTGTCATTAATCCTTCAAGCACAGCACACTGACTTCCCTAAGGCTACTGCAGTGTGTATGTCTCTCTCTCTCTCTCTCTCTCTCTCTCTCTCTCTCTCTCTCGCTCTCTCGCTCTCTCGCTCTCTCGCTCTCTCTCTCTCCTCTCTCTCTCCTCTCTCTCTCTTTTCTCTCTGTCTCTCTTTCTCTCTCACACACAAACACAAATTCACACATACACAGACATATGCAGGATTTAATTTTTGTTCACATTTTGATTATATCTTTTACAAATAGTTCTTATTAGTTAGTTATGTGTTATCTCAATTCCCACGGATTTGGATTTTCTACCAAGCATCCTGAATTTTAAAAGACTTGGAGTATCATATCTTAAAAATGGTAAAGGACTGCAGAGGTATCCTGGGTGGCTGTGACTCACCATTCCGTCCCACACCTACCCCCACCCATGACTATAGAGCTTTTCTAGTATCTGTCTCTCCATCACTGGATCTCTTCTCTGCTATCAGAGCTTCTGCTGATTACTAGCCCAATTATGACATATCTACTACTGCAGCTTCTTTCTCATAGCATCTGCCAACTTGACCTTATATGCCCCTACTCCAGTTGGAAGAGTTCCCAGGTCATACTCTAAATCCTAACCAAACCCTCTCCATTCCGGATATTTAGGAAATGTACGGAGCAGGCCTGATGTGATCAAGAAATAGAGAATCTTAAAGCAGAGTATATCTCAATAGGCCCATTGGAGGAAGCATAGCAGACTGAATAGTGGCTGGGATACTAGATTTGGAATTAGAAAGACCTGGCAGTTATGGAAACTGGTATCTCCACATCTGGTAGCTCCAGGGGACAGATCCCAAAAAGTTAAAATTATGCCAGCCTATGTCTTATATACTGAGGACCACTAAGAAGTTTTATGAGAGAAAGAGACTGTGAAAGGATGATTTTAAGTCTTCAGAAATCCTTACAATATCTAACCATTTACTTCCTGATGTTTAATGGTTTGTAATTTAAATACTTCAAGGATTTGTGATTTCATCAGTGAATGTAGTCCCTCACCTGAGTCTGATTACACCCCTGCTGTGGTGGGATAAATGGCTTCATGAGTTGCTATGCCCAGAAAGAATTTATCGTCCTTCTACTTATATGTCTAACCAGATATATCTGTGTATTCATCAGATGACATATAGTCTCTCATAAGTCTGTACTCAATGATTTCCCTGCTTCTTGGGATCTGTTAGAGGCTTTAGTCTACTGGTAAAAGCTTCAAGATCCCAGGCTCATCCCTTTATCATGATATGCAAAATAAGGTGGTTGGACAAAAAGGCTTCTGCTCCCCAAGCCACTTCTTGATCTATAAGATTTTACTGTTCCTTTAAAGTGGACAGAATCTTTCATTTCACAGTGAGAAGTAAAAGGCTTCAAATGCAAAGGCTTGGTGAGAAGATTCATTGAAACTCAATTACACTAAGAAGGAACTACCCAGTGAAAACGGTTAGTATCAGATTTTTATTACTGATCTATTTGTTTCTTTAATTATTTACTTATTTGTTTGTTCATTTATTTTACTGTTTTGACAGCGTGATAAGAATATGGGCATAAAGGTTTTCACCTATTGGTGGCTATTAAAGATGAAACCAAACCTTTAGACTTTGCAATTTGGCTGAGAGTTGGCCCCTGGTTGCATTCTGCCAGGCGGAGATGACTAGAAGCTGTGTTGCGAGTTATTTTTGTTGTGCCCAGTTACATGTTATTTTTGTCATGCCCAGTTATTTTCTTTTCATGCCCAGTTGTGAATGCATGCAGCTTTGCTTCAGATGATTTATGAAGGTACATTTGTTTCAGGTCATTTCTCTCTATATAACTTAATAATAACAATACTATTATTAATTTTTATATAGCATTTTAAGGTTTGGAAAATGCTGTAAGGATTATCTCAATCAAGCCTCACTGTACCTCTGAGAATTATATGCTATTATTACATCTGTTTAATAGACAAGGAAGGGCAGTTAGGTGGTGCAATTGATAGTTTGGCCATGGAGTCAGGAGGGCCTGAGTTCAAATTCAGCTTCAGACACTTAGTAACTATGTGACCCTCACCGATTCACTTAACCTTGTTTCTTTGGTTCCTCATTTGTCAAACGAGCTAGAGAAGGAAATGTCAAACCACTTCAGTACCTTTGCCAAGAAAACCCCAAATGGGGTCAAGGAGAGTTGGATACAACTGAAATGACTAGATAACAACAATGATATAGATGAGATAACAGGCTGAGATAGGTTAAGTGACTTGCCCAGGGTCACACAGCTAATTAGTATCTGAGGCAGGATTTAAACTCAGGTCTTCCTAATTCCAAGTCCAATACTCTCATTTCAAGAAAATTGATCAGTGAAAGTATTAATGAAATGGTTACAGTCCCTACAAAGCACAGATATTCTGTTCTCCATGACCCAATTTTTTTCCAACAGGGAGCCCTAAAAATGTGTGCCCTCGTGCTCCCTTCCGATATCTTGCTGCCACCTCTTCTCTGAACTGCATTGCAGCACTGGATTAGCCTTTGAAAGAAAATGCTAATGTTTTCTTTCCTTTTTGGCCAGCACCTTGAAAACAACACAAATTTTCCTTAGAAAGCATAATGGTTTTATCCCTCAACATTTCTTGAGGAGCTATGGTTTCACCAATATGGGGGATGTGAAGTTTTTCAGAGCTGTTCCTCCATGGGCAGTGTTATTAAAGACTCAGGATCACTTCCTTGCTACAATGAGGTGATGAGGTTTAGTGAAAATTAAGGTGCATATAGCTTTAAAAAAAATAAAATCAAATGGGTGGATGGAATTTACAACTCAATAGGGATCTTAACTTGGTCCCCTAATCCTTGCCATAAAGGCAAAGGCACCAGGAACTAGATATTAGTTTTCTTAGTTTTCCCTCTCTATTGAGAAAATTCTTGAATTTTGTCCTTGGAATCAGCCAGTCTGGGCTGGCTGGGCTCAGTATTAAACTGAGCTTCTCTGAGTTCAGTATTAAATCCATTTTAGGTTGGTTTCTAGCTGCTGGCTTCAGTTTGGCAAAGCTGCTAAGTTTTGTAGTCCTTGCCTGACCCTTATCTTGCCAAGGGGCTTGAGGCAGATATGAGGGGGAATTTAGGGAACCTAGGAACGTAGATCCTAAGCTAGAAGGTACCTCAGAGGTATTCTTGGCTATCTGTCTTGGAACTCCATTCCCTTATCTCAGGTCAAGTCCTTCTCTACAAGATCAGAACTATAAGAAATATGGTCTTTTTTCCTCACGCTAGACCCTTTAGCCATAGGCCTGATTCTGTGAGTTAGAAACCCCTTTTCTATTTGGGCATTAAAGGATCCCTCTCTAGGCATTAGACCACAAGTGTTAACATGATGAACTCAAATACTCCTGAAGAGCTTCCTAGAGGGTGATGCTTCAGGAACAATGATGCATCCTTTTCCTTAGAGAAGGGGCATCAACTAGGGTATTTAAGAAGAGAGAGGGATTATTACAGGTGAAGGACATAATAGACTGGTCACAACCTTCTTGCCTTTGGAAATTTTTGGATCAGCAGCATGAGAGGACCTGGTTGTGATGACCTTTAAAACCCAAATAGATGAGTTTATAGGTGATCTTAGAAGAAATATGAAACCATTATAGCTGATTGATAAGGGATATAACATGGTCAGATCTTCACTTAAGGGAAATCATTTGGGCAAGAGTATGGAGGATGGATGAGAGTAAGGAGAAACTTGAATTGATAAGACCAATTAGGAGACCATTATAATAATCTGGATGGGAACTGATGAGAGCCTTCCAAATTATAATGGTAGCTGTGAGAGTAGAGAGAAGAGGATAGATGCTTGAGATATTTTAGTGATAGGACAGCAAGATTTGGAAGCTTGTTGGATATAAGAATGAGTTATTCCCCAATGGATAAATGGTCAAAAGATATGAGCAGGCTGTTTTCCAAAGAAAAAAATCAGAACAATTTATAGTCATATTTTTAAAATGCTCTAAACTATTTTTGGTTAGAGAAATGAAGTTAAAATAATTTTGAGATACCATTTTATACCTATCAGATTGGCTAAAATGATTAAAAAGGAAAGTGACAAATATTGGAGGGGATGTAGAAAAATTGGGGCACTAATTCAACGTTGGTGGAATTGTGAACTGATCTGCACATTTTGGAGACCAATCTGGAATTATGTCCAAAGTGTTATTAAACTGTCTGTACCCTTTAACCCAGAAATACCACTACTAAGTTTATTTCCAAAGATTATTAAGGAAAAAGGAAAATAACCTATATGTTTTAAAATATTGTAACAGCTCTCTTTGTGGTGGCAAAGAACTGGAAGTTGTGGGGATGCCCATCAATTGGGGAATGTCTGAACAATTTGTGGCATATGATTGTGATGGAATACAACTGTGCTATAAGAAATGATGAGCATAATGATCTTAGAAAGGCATGGAAGAATTTGCATGAAATAATCAAGAACAAAATGAGCAGAACCAAGAGAACATTGTATACAGTAACAGCAATGTTGTTTTAAGAACAACTTTGAGCAACTGCATCATTTATAAATATTCAAATTAGCTACAAAGGACCTATGAAGGAAGATGCTATCAGCATCCAGAGAGAGAAATGATAAATAGAAGTATGTATAGAATGATTTTGCTTACACATACACGCACACACTTGCATACATACATATTTGTGTCTAAAGATAGCTATCTCTACAGTGGGGAGAGGAGAAGAGAAAAAAAGGGAAAAAAAGAAAGTTGCATGATAACTGTATTATATATTTAAAAGGGATAGAAAGTTATACATAATAGATTTTCAATTTCACATGCAATTATCTTTTTTATTCTACCAAGTTATGAAAACGCATGTTTTAATTCATAAATTAAAAATAAACATTTTTAAAAGAAAGTGTACATGGCAATTTTTAAGAGGTACCAATAAACTTAAAAAAAAACTTGCAGTCTGTGTCTCTCCCCACCCAGGCCTCTTTTCTATTTTGGTTTGCTTGATACCTACCCAAGTCAGGGCATCACTTTGAAGGAACTATGAGTCTGTGATAACATGGCCATTAAGGTTCATTCCTACTACATATTTAATGATCAAAACTCCATTCTCTCTCTCTCTCCCTCTCTCTCTCTCTCTTCCCAGGGGTTCATCACCTAGGCTACATGGACCTCATCACTCAAGTCTAGATTTCAGAAACACCATTTGCTTGAATGTGGAAAAAACAAATGAACATGTATGCATCTTCAATAAACTTCACTAAACTAATACATGATCCTATGTATTTTATTCTATGCATTTAAAAACATTATTCTGAGAAGGGAATCATAGGCTTCAACTGACTGCTAAAGGGTCCATGACACAGATATGGGTTGGGCTAGCTGGTGTCTGAGGTCCTGGACAATGATGAGATTGGCATAGCTTGGCTCAGCTCCTGAAAAGTGGGAGTCTGTGAAGCCTAGGCTATTCACGTTCTGCCTTTGCTGTGAACCAAATGAACCAATATTCTTCCTTATCCTCTCAGAAGCATGCTTGAGAGAACTCTTAGATATACATGGAGATGTGTAGTCACTTCCTTCACCTTCCCTGGACATAGCATTGTGATAGCCCTGGAAGTCCTCTTTCCTTCTTTTTCGTCTCCTACAATTTTCTCTGTCATGATTGATTTTCTGGGCTGCTAATAGTGACTGTCATTGTCCTTTGTGATGAAGCTGCCTCCTCTACCTGTTATATGGCCCAGAATCCAAGATGAGTCCTCCACAAGCTCTTTTCCCTTTTCTTGGCTCTCAGCATATTCTCTTCTCAGACTAAGCTGATTCTAATCCCTTTACACTTGTTTCAGTTGCAAATACAGTTTCTGTTCTATCCTTAAAATTATTTTAAATGTCTGAGACATTTATATAATAACAAATGTAAAGAACACAGGTTTGGTAAATTTATATGATAGCAAATGTGCAAAAAGCATAAGAATGCGAATTGTTTTCTAGTTCATGATGACCATAAATTCCCTACAGTGTTATAAATATTTCCCACACAGTGGACACAATTTTTATTGCGATAAAATTCTTGCTAATTCACACCCTGCTAATCTACAGAAGTCTGGACTTTTCACATAAAAGCTGGAACCTTAACCATCACTGCCAGCTGAGATTTCCTAGCAGGGAGCTACAAACATGGGCTCAAGTTACTTGGGTACCATGATTTATTACCATAAATCATTTCGCTAAATTATACCTGTCAAAAAATAAAAAACCAAATCTTGCTGTGATGGATTTAATTTTTGTGCAGATTGTTATTGTTCATCTCAAACTAATTTGCTAAGTTTTAGTTGGATACACCAGATCTCTCAATTAAGTATAGGAATGGATCAGTTTCCATGGATTTGACTTTTCTACCAAACATCCTGAATAATACGAAGGCTTTAAATAACAATCGACTGATCTCGTAAGTAATAGACTTTTGAAAACAGCACAGAAAAATAAAAATGAAATGTAGCACCTCTTAACTACTCTTTAGCTTTTGAGAATGATAAATATCCTTGGCTTGAACACCCACCCAGTATTATTCTGTAGTTCAAAAACCCATAAATCCAATAGTAAAACACTTAATTAAAACATGGAAATAACGTAAAAATAAAGAAGGGACTCAAATTGTAAAACCTTATACCTCAAGGAAAGTGTATAATCTAATTTCCCTTTGAATCCCTCAAACTCCCTAGTGTAATGGTATGATAGGCACCTCATCTAAGTGACCCCATCTAAGTGATAGGACAGTATGGTATTATCTCTTCCTTGGAGTCTTTCCCAGGAATCTGTTGGAGTAGGACACGGAATATCTGAATGCTCAAGCCTGGGATCTATAGCCACCATCATGGTCCAGATTGGCATTAGTGACACCACAACCTTTGCCTCATGTATTTGCTTTCTCTCTCTACCCTGATAACAGCTTCATGTCTATGCTCCAGTCCGATTGCCCCCATAATTCTTTAAGCACTGATTTTTAAAATCCTCATCTCATATAATCTGCTCAGTCTCAACTTTCTTGTCTAGTGAGGCTCATACATAGCTCATTGAAGGATGTACTCTCAATCCCAAATATATTGAAGTCCCTACAGCATACCCCTTAAAGAAAAGTTGGGAAAAACTAACTAAATGTTAATTTTGATGAAATAGTTGTTGGTTACAAAGTATTTTGTCTATGTTGTCCCATCTGGTGATAGTCACAGTAAATGTGAATGCTATCAGTATCATCCTTTATACACAGATAGGACAACTAAGGCTCAGAGAGGTCTCAAAATTTATAAGGTCACATTGATAATAAGCCATGGATCCAAGATTCTAGTACCCTTTAAACTATGTAATGTAGTGGACTCTAAATAAAAAATAAAATAATTAATCCTTCAAAGATGTTAAAAATTCTTCTTACGTAAAAAACATCATAGAGATGCTGCACATGATGGCAGTTAATGCCAATGGTCAAAATAAATTTAACACCAATTCTGTTGTTTATATTTTTAGGTTCCAAGTCACATCTTTGCCTAGTCCTTAAGCTACTCTTCCCTCCTATCAGTTCCTGGGCCTATGGACCTGATCTACTTTGTAAAGTAGTGATATTAACATTACTAAACCTGGAATTTAGTGAAGACAGTAAGCTAGTTATCATAGTCCTACATCCTACATTCGGTTTTTAAACTAATTCCCTAAATGAGGCATTTTGCCCCTCCAGTTTATATTTTATTTTTAATTAAACCTTTATTTTATATAGCTTTCTTTAAAAAAACTTGAAGTACTTCTGGGGTTTGAAGCAAAAACTAATGATAGCCTAGATATTGTAATTGTTAGCTTAATGAATAGAGTGTAAGGTTTGGAGTAAAAAAAAACAAGGTCCAGATTCTACCTCCAACAATCATTAGCTGCGTGACCCTGGGCAAATTACTTAATTTCTCTGAGCCTCAGTTTCTTCATCTGTAGATGGCCTCTCAGATCCCTCCTAGATCTAAATCTATTACCAACAGCAGGATTTTCCACACTGAGTATAAATCCTTTGATTTAGGGCTCCTTGACCTAGTATTGGGGATAACCATTTCTTTGATTCCTCCTTGAACCATAACTTAACATCTTTAGCTTTCAGCATTAATTTTCACATGCGTTTGAATTACAGATTTTTCTCCCCATTTCC
>CM053623.1:279579737-279595898 GCA_028646595.1 Phalanger gymnotis
GGATTCCTGCTTCCCTCTGCCCCTTTGTGGGTTCTGTAGTTCTAGAATTGGTTCAGAGCCATTTTTTCATAGGTTTTTGGAGGGACTTGGAGGGGAGCTCACGCCAGTTACTGCTTTCCAGTCGCCATCTTGGCTCCGCCCCCCATAACTTTTTTTCTAAAGAACTTTTCTATTCCTGAATGGTCCATCCTAGCATGGTAAGTGTACTATGCTATTTCACCAGCAGAGCTGTACTATACCACTTGAAGCTGTTACACTAAATTGCAATAAAGGACTTTCAAAGATCCATAGACAAGCAATTCTATATAGCCAAATGATATTTCCATCTGTCATCAACCTCACCATATTTGTAGTCAGACACATTCTCCACACACACACAAAATAAAATAAAAGGAGATGTCCTGTTACAATCTCCTTGAAGATTAAAATGTAACTGAAAAAATCTCATCTGTTTTCTCACACTCATCCCTATTCTCCAATTAAATGTTTGAGGAGCAGAGCTTGAATTGCCTTCTTCAAAGTTTCCTACCTCAGTGCCCAGCTCATGATAGATTTTAGATTAATATCAATCAATCAGTATTTATTTAACACCCATTCAGTGTTGGGGACTGAGGATACAAGTAAAAGAAATTAGTATGTATTCTAATGGAGGGCATAATGAGTATGTATACATATATATGCATATATATGTATACGTATGTGTATGTGTATATATTTGTGTATACATATTTGTACATATTTGTGTGTATACATACATACACATGTATATATAAATTAATGCAATTTAAACAATGAAATGAATAAATAAAAATACATACAAATAATTAAAGACAAATTAGTTTGGAAGGGAGAGCATTTGGAAGTTTAAGGGACCAAGAAAATTTTCATGCCAAAAAAAAGAAGAAAAAAAGATGATGCTTTATCTCTGTTTAAAAGGAAAGGATTTCATGAGGTAGGAAATAAAGGAGTGTATCCTAGGGATGTGGGATAGCCATTGCAAAGGCATGGAGAGTTCAGTGGTTATGCCCAAGAAACAAAGAGAAGACATCTCAGTTTGGACAACAACATCCAGTGATACCAGAAATATAGCTTAAGGCGAGCTTGTGTAGTGTTTTAATGATATCATAAGATAAGTATGCTGTTAAGCTACCATCAATTTATATTCTATCAAATGTAAGTTCCTCTTATTTAGGAGAAGAACCCCAAATAACAGTAGTAGCTATCATTACCACTATGTATTGTGAGATAGTGCTTGTAAAATCAGACCTTACAGACTATGGTAGGCTAATAAGCAAACATATTATTTAGGCTTAAAAAAATCACTTATAGATGTATTATTTGGAAGGTAGGAATAAAATCAAAATGCAATGATGTCTGAGGCAGATGATCCTTTTTCCTCTCCAAATCCTAACGTTAAAAATGGATTCTGAATCCATGTATCAAAATACATTGCTTAACATTTATATATTACATTTCTAACTCCAGGTTTCAAACTTCTTTCTACTTATTCTAAATGACTAGAATTTCTCAGAACAGGTGAGAAAGCCAAAGTCGATACTTTAGTAATGCAGCAATCTACTATTCCTGTCTGGATTACAATGCTACATTTGTGGACTAAGTGTGTGAGAGAATCTCATGTTGCAAATAAAAATAATCCATGTAAGGGGATTTTGGGGAGGGGGAACACAGCCAAACTGTACTTTCTTCACTGGCATTATCAATTGTAATTTCTACCATAGAACACTGATCATTAGAGAAAAACAAACTATTATATGGTTAAAAATCTTTGTTAAAAGTCACACCATATGACCTTAAATTTTGAGCCCTGTTTTTCCCATTATTCTGAAGTTACATGTGGATGCTTAATCATATGGCACAAAGATGAGGTAGTTTTGTCTGGAGTCCTATCATAACTGTATAGAGTGCTTTGTTTCATATGGTTTCCAAAAACTGCCTCTAAAATTGGGAGAACCCAATTGGTAATGATATCTACTTTAATTTAGCCCAAATGGGACCAGGTAGGCAGCATAAGGATTAGTGGGCAGAAGGCCACCTTCATACATATTCTGGCTATATGACCTTGGATAAAACACTTAGAGGCAATTCTCTAAGACTTTGAGTTGGGAAAAGATTTGCTGAAGGGAATAAGAATTTACATTGTACTTATTACATCCTAGGCACTATGCTAAGTGCTTCATAAATATCTTCTCTTTTGATATAGTGGAGGAAATTTGTCACTAACAGTTCCTTACACTAATGAAATCACAAGTCCAAACCAACAAAATTTAAAAAAACCTAAATGGAATCCAAAAGAAAACAGATCAACATCTTTTGGATTCCAATTGAAACCCAAGTTATGAAATGGCAACATTCAGACAGGACAATACAACTTAGAAAACTCAAAATGCCATCAGTTAGCTATGGCACTTAGGTTTTAAGCAGTCTTCCCTCAAGACACTTGAAAATTTCACATGAAATCTTAGCTACATTGGGGAGAAAACTATTAAAGCACATTTATTATGTTTTAAGCATCTATTTAAATAAAAGATTTTTTGAATGTCATGCCCACTGTGGCAATTATGTTTTCATCCATTTATATCTGAACTTTTTTTGCAAGATTGGGTAATGTGACCCTCACCATACTCTTTTTCTTAAATTAAAAAAAAACCTCTGGATTCTTTCTTTAGAAGCAAATAAAGATAAAAGGAGCATGGTGAAGAAGTCATTTGAAGTAAATTTCCTGTTCTAAGTCCAACAACTGGGTAATTCTGTGACTTTAATAATCTTATCACTTTGAATGGTATGATTTCTTAGAAAATATTAATTACTGAATCATTTGCAACATTATTCTGAAATTATGCTATACTCACTCTGTCCTTTATTCAACAAATTTAAAACTTTGTATCAAGAGAAATAAATACTACAAAACTTTTGACCATGGAATATTTGCCGAAAACAGCACTGTTCTAAGCACAAGGGTATTTAATAAGCCTAAGCACTAATTAGGTAGTGAAAGCCGTGAGCTTTCATGCTCATGTGGAAGTTTGTTGTCCCTCAAAGGTTCTAGGCAGCCAAGAGATGCTAAGATGACTGAATCATGGTCTTTAAAAATAAATGTCATGGTCTATATTAAGTTCTTTATTCTAGTCAGCTTTTCGGTACGTTTAATTGATGCGTACTTGTAGCAAATAGCTGCTGAATGAATGAAGGTGATAAAAGAAGTGTAAGACATTCAATTGCAAATCCAAACAATTTCCACTGAAGAAACAGCAATGCTTCATTTTGGATCTCAATCATTGCTTTGTGGGTTATGTCAAGTTTGGGAGTTTTCATTTATGTTTCAAAATCTTCCCCACATTGTCTCACTTCTCCATAATCCATCAGCCCAGGTGACAAATACTCTTCTATATTTACCCACTCCGAATATACATGGAGCATACTGTATTAGCAGCTGAGCCTACAAACGCCACTGTCAGTCACTCTAGCTGGCAAAGGACCATATTTCTTGTCACCAAGAGGCTTAAAGCAAAGAATCTGTGCCTAATTCTTTTAAACCTTGCAGGTCAAAAGGTTTTAAAATTATTTTTGACACCATTTCTCTGCTTTGTCAACAGGCCTGAGTACTTTTTAGCATGTAAAGGATATCCCCAAAAGCTCCTCATTCTAACATTGGCGATTTATGGGTTTGGAGACATCACTTTTCACGGTAAATTAATTCTCCAGGCAGATTCAGAGGCAGGCTATGCCCCAGAGAAAGATATTAATGTGATTGCTCAGACTATATAGGCAAATCTCAAATGGGAAACCTGAGTACTCTATAGCACTGAAAATGGTGCCAAACATGCAGTGGGTACTCAGGCTTGTCTTGTGCTATGATAATGGCTGAGGCATAGGAACAAGTGGTCCTCGCTCAGATAAGCTGAGAAATACCTTTTAGGGCATTATTAAGCCACTACTGGGTATTACTGAACCTAAATGGGGAGAGATTTTAAAGGTTCCTTTCAATCAATTCCTTGAAACCCAAATCAGATGTGTATTTATAACTTCCATTATGATGTAAAATTAAAATTAAATTACTCCTCTTTATCAACGGTCAGAATTTTAGTCCTTGGCAGTTTATTGCCTGTTCCAACAAAGCTGATCAAACTCTCATTGCCTTTCTGTCATTGATTCTCTACCTGCTATCCATGCCAGCACATATTTCCAATATGCTAATGGATCAGTGATCTCAGCAGTGCGATATTTCAGCCATTGATATAGATCAGTCTATCCATGAATGATCATCCGTTGAGATCATGTTTGATACAGGTGATCCAACAAATACGCTTGTGACTTTTCATATATTCTTCTGATATTGCAAGGATGCCAGCAGAGTATGAGAAATGTTTCTGGGCCATTCTGTGCTCTTCCTATGTGAGCAGTCATCTTTTTTCTCTCTTATATGTCGTTAGCAACTCCCTTTACACTATCCTCCCTTCATAATTTCTTGTTTATAACATATGGAAACCTGGTTTATTTCCCTTTGAGAGAGTAGTGATCCTCAACTTTCATTGTTCAGATATTATAGTGTAAAGGGAAATTGATGAGCATCTATGGTTTGCTCAGCTGATGCAGTCCCCACATGGTTAAAAGAAGGCTTTGAGATCACCCGTGGAGCCAGAATTGAGAGACATTCAAAAGAAAATAACCACACAAAGTGAGGCCTGGTCCTAATTCCTAGCCTGCTGTGGTCCAGTGAGGAAGCAAGGATTGAGGCCTTGGTGAACGTTGCCTCAGGCCTTTATCTCCCCATTGAGGCCATATTACCCTGACAGTATGAGCTTGCTTCTACTTCTGTCTCCTTTGTGACTATTCTTGCTCTTTCTAGGAGGAAGAAATGTCTGTGACTTTGTGAATTTTGCAAGGTCAGAATGGCCAACTAACAGAGGTCTCGGTGCTGGAGTCAATGTGGGGTTTTGCTAACTCAGACCATGAGGTGAAGTCCTGAACAACCTGTTCAACCCAACACAGACTGAAGGCAACCAAGAAGGAGATGCAGCAATTCATCTTCATAAGTGTGCTTGGTGGGGTGATTGCTATGTAGAAATTGCTTTAAGTTTGAACTCCCTCTTTCCAATGACTGAGGCGATGGAGGGAAGTGCACACCCCAAGGTTTGGGGGTAGATGTTTGCACCACTGTCTTTTTGTTTGCTTGCTTGTTTTTTGGCTATATCTTTGTAGTAGATATCTCTTTGTAAAAATTTATCAATTTTAATTGGTTAAATAATACTAATGTACTTTTTGCTGGTGATTAACAGTAGAGAGAATGGACTTGAGCCAATGGCATTAGCTCATTAATTTATTTGAACATCCTTTTCTTTTTAAATTTTGAGTTCCAAATTCTCTCCCTCCCTCCCACCTCTTCCCTTACACACTGAGAAGGCAAGCAATGACATCAATTATACAAGTGAAACCATGCAAACATATTTCCATATTAACTGTATTGCAAAAAGAAGCAAAACAAAATAATGAAGTGAGAAAAATGTGCTTCAATCTGTATTCAGATTCATCAGTTCTCTCTCTGGAAATGGATAGCATTTTTTCATCATGAATCCTTTGGAATTGTCTTGCCAAATCTTTCACAGTTGATCACCGTTACAACATAGATGTTATTGTGCACAATGATCCTCCTGTTCTTCTCACTTCACTTTGCCTCGGTTCATATAGGACTTGCCATGTTTTGTTTTGGTTTTTTTTTTCTAAAAGCATCCCCTCCTTGTCATTTCTTGTAGCACAATAGTATCCCATCACAATCATGTGCCACAGCTTGTTCAGCCATTCCCCAATTGACGGACAACACCTTGATTTCCAATTCTTTTTCACCACAAAAAGAACTGATATAAATATTTTCATACATATAAGTTCTTTTCAGTTTTCTTTGATCTCTTTGGGTTATGGACCTAGTAATGGTATTGCTGGGTCAAAGGGCGTTCACAGTTTTATAGCTCTGTGGACATAATTCCAAATTGTTCTCCAAAATGGTTGGACCATTCTATTACTCCAACAACAATTCATCAGCGTACCTATTTTTTCTCATCTCCTTTACCATTTGTCATTTCTGATAGGTGTGAGGAGGTACTTCAGAGTTGTTTTAATTTGTATTTCTCTGATCAATAGTGATTTAGAACATTTTCTATGACCCTTAATAGCTTTGATTTCTTCTTCTGAAAACTGCCTGTTCACTGAAAATTCCCTGTTCTTTATCCATTTATGAAATGGAGAATGTCTTTACGAATTTGACTCAACAGCTATATATTTGTGAAAGGAGGACTTTATTAAAGAAACTTGCTGTGAAAAATTTATCATTACTTCATTATCTATTGTATCTTGTAGGAAAATGTAGCTTCTCTCATTATCTCTTTTAATTAGATTTATTTTTGCTTTCGCTTTGTGTAAGATTATGATTGCTACCCCTGACTTTTTAACTTTATCTGGAGCATATTAGATTCTTATCCAGCCCTTTAACTCTGTGTGTGTCTTTTTGTTTCAAGTGTGTTTCTCGTAAGCAACATATTATTGATTCTGGTTTCTTTTTTCATTTGAGGTGATTGGGGTTAAATGACTTGCCCAGGGCTACACAGCTATTGAGTGCCTGAAAGTGGATTTAAACTCAGGTCCTCCCTACTTCAGGGCCAGTGCTTTATCCACTGAGTCACTGAGCTGCCCTTTATTCTGATTTCTAATCCATTGTTCTATCCATTTCCATTTTGTGAATAAAATAATCCCATTCACATTCACAGTCATGATTACTAGTTGTGTATTTCCTTCCACCTCACTTTCTTCTGTTTTTTCCTCTCTCTTTTTGTCCTTTACCTCCTCAAAAATCTATTTTGCTTCTAACCACTGCCTACCTTAACCTGTCCTTTCTTTTATCACCAACTCTTTCCCTTATTCCCCACTGGGAAAGACAGATTTCTATATGCAGCTTAGCATGTGTATGTATGTATGTATGTCTCTATGTATGTGTGCAATTATATACCTATATGTGCACATACATACACATACATACATATACGTATACGTATACATGTACATATCATATACATAATACATATACATATACATATATGCCATTTCCAAGGAGAGTGAGATGCTGTTACCATGGATTTCTGGAAGTCCAATAATTCTTAAGTTATCTCTCTTGAATCTAGTTTCCAGGTCAATTATTTTTCCAAAGAGATATTTCACATTTTTTCTATTTTTTTCATTCTTTTGATTTTGATTGTTTCTTAATGTCTCATGGAGTCATTAACTTTCAATTGCTCAATTTTAATTTTTAAGGAATTATTTTTTTAATGATCTTTCATACCTCTTTTTCTATTTAACCAATTCTGCTTTTTGAGGAATTCTTTTCTTCAGTAAATTTTTGTGCCTTTTTTACCATTAAGTCAATTCTGTTCTTAAGGCATTATATTCTTCAATATTTATTTGTGCCTCTTTCACCAAGCTGTTAATTCTTTTTTTCATATTTTTTTGCATTGTCTCATTTATTTTCCCAATTTTTCCTCTACCATTCTTATCTCCTTCTTTAACTCTTCCAAGAATTTTTGTTGGACTTGTTTCCAATTAGCATTTTTCTTTGAGTCTTTGGCCGTAATTGTTTTCATATTACTGACTTCTTCTGAGGTTGTATTTTGTTCTCCCCTGCCACCATAGTAGCTTTTTATGGTCAAGTCCTTTTGCTGTTGTTGTTTGCTCATTTTTCCAGCCTATTTCTTGACTTTGAACTTTATTTTAAAGTTGCACTCTGTTCATGTGGTGGAGGGGGATGAGGAGTCACTGTCCCAAGCTTCAAACTTTTTCATGTTATTGTTTGCAGAGCTAGTTTTGGGTATCTGCAAGTTTTTAGTGCATCCAAGATGGTATGATCTGAGGAGAGGTGTGGCCATTGTTCTCCTGGTCTGTATTCTGCTCTTTATCCAGGAAGGACGCTTGTTCCCCTGCAGCTACAAGAGGCACTAATGCTTTTCTGGGACAAGGAAATGTAACCAGGTTTCCTGTTCTCAGGCAATCACAAGTGCTAGTGTTCCTCTTGGCCCTTGCACCCTTGTGATGAACTGCAAGTGTTCATTTCCACCCTGGAACTGTGTTCCAGAACTGAGAATGGTCAAGAAAGTTGCCAATCAACACCAGCTGTACCCAGTACATTACAGGGGCCCCTGTAATCTCGTTGTGACAAATTGTTCAACCACCTCACCGTATCTCAGCAGAGAGCTGCTGCTGCTGCTGCTGCTGCCACTGCTATGTCTGTGTACTCTAGACAGCCTCCAGAGGGTTCCACAGACCTCTCCTAAGTTTTCTTATACCAGAAAATGTCTTTCTCTGTCTTGTTATTGATTTTGCCACTCCAAAATTTGATTTAAGGTGTTATTTTAAAGTTGTTTAAAGGGCAATGTTGAGAGAGCTGACTCTAATCTGACATCTTTGAGCCAATGGTATAAGAGACAGCAATCTTACTCTGTAGGGGGTATCCTCGAACTCTGAAGGGCAAAGATAGTCTTGCTGTAGCACTTGGGATATATCTGTGATGGTAGAAGTTGAGATAGTAATAATGGCTAACACTTCTATGGCACTTAGTATTTGAATGGCAGTGTGTTAAGAGTTTTACAATTATTATCTCATTTGATTCTTACAAATACCCTCAGAGGTAGGTGCTGTTTTTATCTCCATTTAACAAATGAGGAAACTAAGGCAAATGAGGTTCAATAACTTGCATAGAGTCACATAGCTAGTGAGTGTCTGAGTCTGAATTTGAACTCAGGTCTTCCTGACTCCATGCCTGGTATTCTATCCACTGCACCACCTACTTGCCTCATAAGGATCTTCAGAGCTTACATAAGCTCCAGAATTGACTCTCTACACTTGGTTATCATCTTCAGATGCCTTCTCACCTCAAGTAACCTTCTTTCAGGGCAGCTTTCTATCCCATCAGTGAGTTCCTCTAAGAATCTCCATTTTGAGGAGAGACCCAGGCTTCTCCTGGCTCTCCTTTTGACTCTTGGAACTTTATCATCTCCCTTTATTCAGCCCCCTTTTATGTGTTGGCTTACTCCATTAGAATGGAAGCTCCTTGAGGGCAGGAACTTTTTGCCTCCATTTGTATCACCAGCACTTAGCAGAGGACCTGGAACAAAGAAAGCACTTAATAAATTCTTGTTGGCTTGATGACTACAATCATATTCCATGACTCAGCCATTTGGTATCATTGGAAGGACATTGGTATTAATAGATGAATACTAAAAATATTTTCATGTGTTTCTTTTTGTCTCCCAATTCTTCTCTTCCATACAGTCCATTAGTTTAAATCAAAGACTTAATTGTGACTTGTCTCAATCAGTAAAATCTCCCTCTACATACACTCTCGTACTTTCTATCCCAATCCTCTCTAATTATTCATTAACACTTCTCTTAAAGTCTTCTCTCCACCTTTTTCATGCAAGAATTCTTACTGCCCTTCTACAGAGACAGCTCAGTGGATAGTGCCCTGGTTTCCAAAGTCAAGAAGACCCAAGTTCTAATCTGGCACAAGACGCCACTAGCAAGCCACTTGAGGCTCTGCCTGCTTCAGTTTCCTTGCTATAAAATGAGGATAATAAGATACTTTTTGTAAAGTAGCAATGACTGACACATGGTAAGTATTTAATAATTGCGTATTTCCTTCCTTCCCACCTATAGATTCTTCTAGTAAATGCAAATTTGGTCCAACATTTCACTCTGGGTTTTAAACAGCTTTATTAGACAGCTGAAGACTATCTCCACATCTTGTTCATCTTCTCCTAGTAAATTGTCTAATGTTCTCTTTGTCCAATCATTCAATTTCTTCTATCAACCATCTATAATTGGTGTTATTATCTTTGCTTTTTTTCTCCCTAGGGGACACATGAATTTTATAAAATTTTATATTTGTTAAAATACCTTTACTGGTGTAGAAAGATGCATCAGAATATGCAAAGGTACATCAAAATGACAGCAACATTGAACTAAAAACAACTGCATGTACTTTAGAACCTAAGAAAGAAGGGAAAAGATAAAAACCATTATTTTCCCCAGGGTATATGCAATAAATGTCAAGAAGGAAACTGTACTTCTTCCAAGGCCCCATCACAGCATCAGCACACTCCAGAAAGGATTTCTTGTTGACTTATTGTTATCTGGAAATCTGAGGATGATGAGGACCCTAATGGCTGATGTTATGTTTAAGATTATTACTGAAGCAAATGTACAGAGATCAGAATATAAACAATGGGGGGTCCTACAATAAATGACCATAATAATATATAGAGCATGACTTTAAGATCAGAATTACTAATGTGATTATTGTATAATTATCATCATTTTTTCCAATGGGATTCAGACTGAAATGATATTGAGACAAATTGCTTTCTTGCTATTATTTTTATAGTTAATATCCTATGATAATTTACCCAGAAAAGTTGAGTATGATGCTGAATGAAAAAGAAATTGACATTTGATATACTGAAAGACTTTCAGGAATTTGTAACAAAAAGACCAGAACTCAATGCAAAATTCAATATAAAAGATCCAAAAGGAATATAAGGAAAACATTAAAGACTAATTATCAGGTGCTCATTGAGGTCAAACTATTTACTTATTACTTATTATATATATTAAAAGATTATCAGTATTCTTTAAATTGCCATCCTTACCAAATAGTTTGAAAGAAAGGTTGTGGCTGAGTTTTTATGATGGGGTAAGTCTAAAAAACAAAATTGGGTAGGAAAAGGTAAAAGGTAGCAATTATAAAAATGAAGTATAAAAGGAAGAACTATTACAGAGGAAGCAGGTGGCTGTGGAGGGCTGGCAATGTTGGAAACTTATTCTCATCTAAGTTGAAGAGAAAATAACATGTACATCTGGAAGGATGTAGAAGTCTTCTGAACATGTAGAGAGGTGATAAAACTGGGGGATGTGGTGAGGGAGGGTATTTTAGATGCATGTGTGTAATGGGATTTGGGAAAGTGGGAGGGAAAATAGGGCAATTTTTGGAGGAGTGTATGGACTGAGATTGGAGGGGAAGTGGGGGAAGAGACTGGGGTCTCTTGGAGAGGTAGGTAAAGTGAGGGTGGGAGAGTGGGGGAGAAGATAAGGTAATGGGGATAGTGTAAAAAGAGAGGCTAAAAAAGAAAATAGTGAGTAAAAATGAGATGGAGAGAAATTCACAGATTGTAATTATAACTTTGAAAATGCATGTTTGTAGCAGCTCTCTGTGGTTTCAAAGAACTGGAAATTGCGGGGATCCCCATCAACAGGGGAATGGCTGAACAAGTTGTGGTATATTATTGTGATGGAATACTACTATGCTATAAGAAATGATGAGCTCAATGACCTTAGAAAGGCATGGAAAGATTTGCATGAAATGATAAAGAGTAAAATGAGTAGAACCAAGAAAGAATTGTAAACAGTAATAGAAATACTGTATTAAGAATTACTTTGAGCAACTAAGACATTTTGACTTTAACAAATACATAAATTAAAAATAAAGGACATAAGAAGGGAAATGCTATCTGCATCCAGAAAAAGAACTGATAAATAGATGTATAGAATCATTTTACATTATGTATATATACATATAAAATATACACACAATATGTTTTATGTACACTTTACATATGTATGATATTATATGTGTATATATATGCATATATATGTATATGTGGTTGTGTGTGTACACCTATTTCTGTTTAATGGTAGCCATCTCTAGTGTGGGGGGGAGGTAAGAAAAAAGGGGAAAAATAAATTTACATGATAATTTTATTGTATTTTTGGAAAGAATAGCAAGTTATGCATGATAGCTGTTAAGTTTCATGTGCAATCATCTTTTTTATTCTACAGTTTTATGGAAATGTTTTTTGCTCCATGAATCGAAGATAATTCTGATTGCTAGAAATGTGTTCTTCCTGTTCACGTTTGATTCCAGGATGATTAAAAGTAGCTCAATGGATTCAGCCACTATCTTCTCTTTGATATATTTATGGTTGGCAGCTTGGTGGTGCAATGAGTAGAGCACTGGCCCTGGAGTCAGGTGGACCTGAGTTCAAATCTGGCCTCAGACACTTGACACACTTACTAGCTATGTGACCTTGGGCAAGTTACTCAACCCCCATTGCCCTGCCTTCCCCCCTCCAAAAAAAAGATATCTTTATGGTCAATGTGTTCTGCCTGCAGAGGACTGAAGTATTTATAGGTATTGCTTTCATCTATTTATTTATAGTATTTATAGGTATTGTTTTCATCTACTAATTGCTTTCAACTATTGATGTGACCTCTAGATTCAGGCTCAAAATCTTTTCTCTAGCTTTCTTTGTTATAAAGTAAGAATTTTATGCATAACTAGTCCAAATGACATTGAGAATGATTCTTATAGGTGGAGACTCCAGTGGAGGGCCCCATGGGTCTAACCTTGTCTGTTATTATGTTTAATCTTTTTGTGGGTATCTCTGATGAAGAATAGAAGGGATACTTATCAGACAATAGATAACACAAAGCTAAGAAGGATAGTTAACATGGTGAAATATAGAGTCACCAAGGAAAAAAGATCACCAAAGGCTAGAATGATGAACTGAATCAAATGAGGTGGAATTTAATGGAAAAAAAATGAAAAAGTCTTACATTCAAAAGTCTAATTCTCAAATCCAATATGGGGGCTGTGTGGCTAGACAGCAGTTCATATGAAAAAGATCTGTGGATTTGATTTTACTTCAAACTCAATATAAATCAGCACTGGGGCATCAAAGACATGTGATCAACTTCAAGAAGCATTTGTTATGTATGTATTGGCACATGGCACTCTGCCGCATTCTGTGCAGATGGTTGGAAAAAAAACTAATTCCCTTCCCGCAAGCCTTCTGAGACAAGGCAGCACGTGAGTAGCAACATTCATACAGGCAGCAAAGGAATGTAGATACAACTAAACAAGCAGAGAACTTGTAAGATTAATAGAAAATAAATAAAATGGTGTTACATTACCTCCAGCACCCTCAAGCCAGTCCCAAAGTTATTGGTATAGAGTCTCATGTGGGAGACATTTCAGAGAGATAGCCCTGACTCTCAGACCAACCAAGAGGCACTAAGCATAACTGCAAACTCAAGACAGTGAAGGAATGGGAAAGCCAGGTACATACAAGCCTCCTTGGGCCACCTTCCAAGGAGCTGGTGTCGTAGGGGATATGCACACACAACCACAAAGGGAAGTCTTATGGAGATGCCCATAGGGCAGCTACATCTTTTCCAAATGCCAGTGGCTCAGTTTTGAATGACTTTCCAAATGCAATCAAAATTGCTCCAAAGTTAGCGAAACCTAAGTTAGCAAATGTCGCTGAGATTGAGTTACATTAACATGAAAGCCAAGAATGCCTAGTCAGTATAAAGTCAGGTCTGGAGAATAATGTGGCTAATATGACAACTGATACT
Source organism: Phalanger gymnotis (assembly GCA_028646595.1). Lineage (NCBI taxonomy): Eukaryota > Metazoa > Chordata > Mammalia > Diprotodontia > Phalangeridae > Phalanger > Phalanger gymnotis. The sequence continues at coordinate 279,593,208 of CM053623.1, forward strand.
TACATGGCACTTTAAATGTATTTCTTTCATGTGAGGTAGGTAATATATATACACTATGTATATACACATATATACATACACATATTGTATAAGCATGTGTATATTTGCACATATGTCATATATGTATGCATACATATTATACATATCATATAATAATATTCTCTAGTTTACAGATGAGGAAACAGGCTGAGAGGGTCTAAGTGACTTGACAATAAATAATAATCAGGATTTGAACTCAAGTATTCTGAATACAAGGCCAGTGTTTATTCCACTTCATCACTCTGTCCTCAATTAAGAGCATATATACTAAAAAGGGTAAAAGTATAGTCACTACATAAACCAGTGACCCCAAGACAGAGAACAAGACATTTCTTAATCACTTCAAAGTTGGTCTTTTTTATGCTCAGCTAAAGACTACAGCTTCAGCACCAATTATCTTTGTCAAAATTGGGGGAATGTGTGTGTGTGTGCACGTGTGCACACGCGCATGTGTATGTGTACACATATATGTCTGTGTGTCAATGAGTACATATATGTATGTGTGTGTCAATTTGTGTGTACATGTATACGCATGTACACATATAGATATATGCGTATCGTCTTCATAAAAAGCTTACAGAATTCATCGCAAGAAGATCCCTAAGGCTCATCATTTCCACTTTTTCATGCACAGGTGATAAAGCTATACACTAAGCCATAGCTTAGGCTTGCCGTCACTTTGCATGAGTTATGAAGCCAAGGATTTTGTGGTCTTTAAAATTCACTACATTAGATCCAACTGGCATTTTCCAAACTGAAAGTTTATAAACTTACAATGTAATTGCAATTGTAAATGAATAATAAGTAATATACAAATTGCCCTGCAATGTTTCTCAATTAGTCTAACTGCTTTTTTTCTTTTTTTTCACACCAACAGAAAGTTACAATTGCCACCACTGTGTGACAGAGATGTGACGGGGAAGAAAAAAAAATAGCTGAATTGGCCTTTAAGCTATTTGTGATGCTTTTGTTATCACTCATTCCTTGGGCCTTAATTCTTACGTGATTTTGCTTTGTGGGCATATGGCTCCTGCTTCCTCCTCCCAACCCAAATATGATAAGAATCTAGGATAACCTTCATCTTCCAAATCCATGGTAAAATCCATGGCTTTTCACAATTGCAAATAATTTTACAATAGACCTTTCTTATATCATGCTACCTGAATGTAAGTAAAACAGGGGCATATATGGAGAAAGTCTGTTAGAGATATAGGTAGGGACATTTCTTTAGGAAAATTAATCTATTTGCAAAGAAATGCAATCAATAAGAATTTTATTGGTTTTTCCCTATAATTAATTTATTGAATGTGCAGTTATGTGAATGCATGTACTTAAGAATAGGATTGAGCACAAGAAATTAAAATTTAGTCAGTAAAGTACAACACTGAACTTCAGTCCTCAGAGTATATACTATAAGGCCTCCTAGGATTAAGCTACTACATAGGCTGCCTTCTTGATACTTCATGAAGTAAAGCTCTGGAGGGACTGCACAGAGGAGATGATTTATAACTAATTACTAGGAAATAGTGCTAAAGCAACTAATCTTTTTAGATATGCACATTTTTTCTAACAGCTAAAGTCCAAATTATATCAAACATACACTTTAGTACAGCCAAAAGTATGTTGTACTCAGAAAATCCCAGGCCTGAATTTAGATCCCAGTACTACCACTAATTGGCTGTATAGCCTTAAACAAGAAGCTCAACCTCTCTATACTTCACTTTACTCATCTGTAGAATGGGTATATTAGTACTGGCACTATTAATTTGTTTGAAGCAGCAAATTAGGTTAGGTAAACCAAGTGCTCTGTAATCATAAACCATCATATATACACATACATATATGTACTGTATGTCAGCTATTTCTTTATTTTTTGAACTTTTATTTTATTTTCCAATTAACAAGAATTTATTTTCTTTCCCTGACACCTTCCATCCATCCCTGAAACCTCTTTTCCACACATATACACACAAAATAAAAAAGAAGAAAAACAAAACATTTGTAACAAATATACATAGACAAGTCAAGGAGCAGGGGGTACATAGCATTACTAAAAAAAAAAGGTAAACTTGTATTCAAAAGACCTTGGTTCAATTCTCAATTCTACCAAGTATTAGCTTTATAACCTGTGTTGTTAAGCAAAATTGTCTCATTAGCATGGCTTTTGTTTCTTTTGAGTAGAAGTACTTTCAGCTGTTAAGTGCTAAGCCCCAGGCCCAGGGCCCTGTCAGGTGTGAAACCTGTGTGGGTGTGGATTGGTGACTTAGGAGGGGCCAGCTCAGGAACCAATGGTCTCTGGTCATTGAGGCGGGGCTTGAGAACGCCGGAAGCTCCACTGCGAGGAGGGGGGGGGCCGGGAGACAACTTCAGCGATGGCGGCAGCGGCGGCAGAAGGTGTGGAAGCCAGAAGCTGCGGAGGCAGGAAGCTGCGGAAGCGGGGCTTACCCGAGTGGGAGCAGGAACGTGAGGCCAGTGAACATGATTTGGCTAAATACTCTCTTGCTTTTCTTTGGCCTCCTAGTTGCCCTTGTGAAATGGGCTTTCTGGGCTTGGAGTCTTTTTGTCAAGATGTTGGAATGGGGAGGCTGGTTCAAGTTTTTGCTGCGGTGGGGCCTAAATAAATTTCTTGTTGTTTTCTCCTTAGAGAATCTC
>CM053623.1:279595998-279609334 GCA_028646595.1 Phalanger gymnotis
TAGATAGAACCTGTTTAGGATCATAGGATCCTAGACCTAGAGATGAAAGGAACCTTAGAGAACATCTAATCAAATCTTCTCATTTTACAGATGGAGAAACTGAGGCCCAGGAAGGTTGGCCATTTGTTTCAAAGATCGTACGTGATAATGTACACACATTACTTTGTAACGGTTAAGGACAACATAAATATAAGCCATCTTTAGTTTAAAGAATCAAAATTTAGATATAGAAGGAACCCTGGAGGTCACATTGTCACTTTGTACAAGCCACGCATTTCACAGATAAGAAACCTGAGGGTCACGGAGCTTAAATGATTCATCAGAGGTCACAGAGGTAGATGAAGATGAGCCAGGATTTGAACATGGGGCTCTAGTGGATAGTTGACCAGGGCTAATTTTAAATTTACCCTATCTTGGCCACTGAATGGCTAGGTAGCACAGTAGATGGAGTGCTGGGCTGGAGTCAGGAAGATTAATATTCCTAAGTTCAAATCCAGCCTCAGATACTTATTAGCTGTGTGACCCTGGGCAAGTCACTTAGCCTTGTTTGCCTCCCAGTTCCTTGCCTGAAAAATTAGGAAATGTCAAACTATTTGAGTGTATTTATCAAGAAAACCCCAAATGGGGTCACAAAGAGTTGGTTATAATTGAAACCAACTGAAACCAAATATCAAATCTTGTCTATTAGTTATCCCATGTCTAAAAGGAGAATAGTAATATGACCATTTTGTAATGATATAGTGAAAAGTACTGTGAATATTTTGTGCTCCCCAAAGAAAAGCATTATATATTTTATCAGCTTTGCAGTTATGTTATAAAGATTATTATTAGAAAAGGTTCTACAAAGCACTAGATTTCTTTGAAGGAAAAACACTGTATAACTATGAAACATTAAATTAAAACACAATCTTATGATTTAATCTATTATATACTCTTTCTACACACAAAGATTTATTAAAACTACCTACAGACTTTCATAAAATGTAAGGCATTGACAATATTCCCTTTGTCTACCTTCTTTGCCATTTAATCCTTTTCACATTTATTTTATACATTTTGAAGAGTTTCAAAAGTGCTTAGTGTTGGCCGTTGTTTAGATATGACCATTTGCTTTAGAGAATTATGCTAATGATGATGGTAAGCTATCTAGCTGCAACTACATCAGAAGAAACTGGAAGATGAGGTTTCCCATATATTACTATATGTCAAAAAGCATGTGCTAAGGGCTGTGGATATAAATGCCAGCAAAAAGAGAGTGCCTGTCCTCATGGAGCTTCCATTCTAATGGAAAACTGCACTGAAAAACTGGAGGGAGGTGGGGAGATATCCTTGTGGGGGTAAGGCGGTGAAGTCCAGAGAGCTAGGAGCACAGCCTGGTTGGGGAGAATAAAGTCAGTCAGTCAGTCAATTAACATTTATTGAATGCCAATTACATGCCATACACTGTGCTCAGGAAACAAACTTTAAAAAAAAGTCAGTCCCTGCCCTCAAGCAGCTTATAATCTAATTAGGGAAGATGACACCCAAAAGGAAATTGAAAAGCACAGTGGGAAGAAGGTGGAAGTAGCTATTGAGAGGCATGATGGGGAACGCCAGAAAAAAGTTTAGCTGGTGGGAAATGGAGAACAAGACTGCGCTGAGCCTCTTTCTTAAATAGACGGCCCAGAACACTCTGGCTAGATAGAACCCAAATGAAATCACTAGCCAGAAGAGGGTATGGACATGGCAGAGGAACATTTGCAGACTGTGAAGTGCAAATGCATTTAACTCGTGCCACTCCAAGAAGCCAGAGCCATAACCATCTGGTGGAATGGAGATAGTGACCTCTGGAGATTGTAGAGTTAGAGATGCATAGGAAAGGAAATGAGAGAGGTGTGCATTCAGGCCATCCTCCAGTACCTTAATATTTGATTTTAACTAATTATTCTTGCTAACTAGGTACTATCTCTTTCCTCTCTGCCAGATATTTCAAGTATTGATGGAACCCTCGACAACCTAGGGCAACAGTTCCAGTCAACTTTCCCTAGTTAAAGCCCTGAGCTATCCGCTATCTCTGTATAAAACTCTTCAGCCTGAAGCTTTGTTCATTCTTTGTGTGGACCCTTGCTCCTGATCCAGATGACACTTCCTGCCTTTGGCCACTCAGTTGAATACTCTTTACCTCCAGCAACTATCTGACTCAGTACAACCTCTTCCTGAGAGAATCTTCTAACTTTTGTCTTTCCTCTTTGCTGGCCCATAAGAATTTGCCCTGCATTATAGAAGGCCCTGAACCCCAGTCCATGGTAGATGTGAACCTTGGGCTTAGCCAAGAGTAACACACCACTTTCCCTTGTAAAAGTTACAGACCTTGACATCACTCTTATATATATAAAAGAAGTACTTCCTGACAGATCTTTTTTTTTCTCTTAACAATTCCCTTTTTCCCCTAAGATCATTTTCTTCTAGCTTTATTTAGTTATAGGATCCTCACAAGAAAGAAAGTTTTTTTCCCTCAAAAATGGAAATTCCTACTCTAATGATTATAAAGACTTATTTGGCTGAGATAGATTTTCCACTAGATAGGTTGTCACTTCAATGATAAGCTGATACCAGGCTTTCGAACAGTACGAGCATCTCCCTTCCAGAGGTCTATGCTCAGTGCTGATTCTGATTTGTTTTTGATCAAGTGCCAAGGCAATACATCTAGCAACAAGAAAGAAATACTGCTAATTAAAACAACCTATTTAATCTTAACATATGCAAAGGGAAATAAATATTTAAATAAAGGTGGGTTCCATAAAGACAGTCATGATTAAAACTCAACAAAATATAACAAAGGCCAAAGAATGGTTACAAAAAAAAAATAAAAACTAAAAGCTCAAGAAAACAAACACCACCAACAACAAAAAAACCCTTGGCTATTCCAAGTGGGTCTTAGTAGAGAAAACAAAATATGAATCGGCCAATTTTTAGAGCTGGGCAGGAAAGAAAATCTAAACATTTAAAACAGATAAATGGAAATGGTATTTACACTATAATGGGATTCTTTGTTTTGCAACATGATTCATGACAGGGTTCCTTTAAATGGCAGTTTCCCTTAAAGCATTTGAAATATGAGATCGTTTTCCAAAAATTAATTCCATCAAGAACACAATTACCACATAGAATGTGGCATGTTAGATTAACTTTACACTGGTTTTATCATCTAGAAGAGAAAGGACTCACTGATTTCTAGAAATAGTTATTTTGTGTAAGAGAAAACTGAGAAGCAAATAGTTTAAATGACTTGCCCAAGGTACTGCCTTTGGACTCCAAAATCATCCCTCTGGTGAATTTCCCTACTTCTGACAAAAGGCAACCCCATCCTTCCAGTCATCCGTATTCATAACAACAGTGCTATCCTCAATTCTTCAATCTTATTCTACGTATTAACCTCAGGCATCAAATTTTATTGTTTATACCCTCATAACTTTTTTTTTATCTGTCCCCTTCTTTCTACTTCTATCCCCACCAATGTAGTTGAGGTCCTTATTGCTTCTTGCCTAAGTTATTGAAACAGCCTTCTAACTGATCTCCTTGCTTTAATTCTTTCTACATTTGATCCATCCTCCACACAGCTACCAAAGTGATTTTCCTAAACCATAAGTCACACACACACACACATGCACGAGCACGTGAGCACATATTCCCCCACCACCACTATCCACAAAGTAAACTGCAGTGGTCCCATCTTAACTCTATAATCAAATACAAACTCCTCTATTGGCAAATAAAGCTCTTTACAACCTGTCCCCAAAGGAGCCTTACAGCCTTATCACATATTATCCCCCTCCATACAAATCATGAACCAATAAAATGGGCATTCTAACTGTACATCATAGATGACTAGCTGCTCCCCTTGTCTGGAATAAAAGCTAATCACTAGCATTTATATAGAGCTTTGAGATTTACAAAATGCTATAGTGTACATATATTATCTCATTTGCACTTTCTTCTCATCACTCTCTCTCAATCTCTGGTTTCCTTTGAAGCTCAACTCAGGTGCCATCTTCAAGATGAGGTTTTTCCTACCCACCTTAGTTACTACTGCCTCCTCCCCCTTCTAAAATCATTTTGTGCCTATTTCATACAGCAATAGATGAATAGATGACAGAGAGATATAGAAATAGATGGATAGATAAATGTTTCTTTCATTTAGACTATAAGCACCTTGATGGCAGGGATTTTTTTCACCTTTTCCTTTCTTTCCACAGTTCATAACACAGTATTGACACATAATAGGCAACACTTAATAAATAAACGTGTCTTGATTGCCCAACTGTTGGATAAAACTTTTTTTTTCTTGCTTGACCTCAAGGCATAGAAATGAGGAAAACCGAGGCTTGATAAAAATCTTCCTAGTGATTCGAGCTGTCCAAAAGGAGAATAAAGCAGTGCTTTCATCCTTATTAAAGGACTTTGAGCAAAGGCTAAATGATTACTTTTTGGAGATATCATGGAGAGGATTCTTATTCAAATAGAGGTTATACTAGATGTCCTCACGGTTCCCTTCTAGTCCTGAGAATTTAAAATTCTCTCATGTCATTAAATGTCATCATATTAAAAAAGAAAAGTATACATCTGTATCAACCATAAGCACTAGGTCATAATAGCACCCTTAAAATAAATTCATATTTAAATTCATATTAAATAAATAAATTCATATTACTCAAAACATTTGAAAGGCATCTCAGAGACCATTCAGGCTAGCCTGCACATTTACAGAGAAGAAATTAAGCAGGTTAAGTGAATTGCCCAGGACTACTCAAGTTCTAAGCATTTAAGTCTTAACTTTGACACATATTGACTACATGACCCTAGGTAAATCATAATCTAGCATATAGTCAAGACTCTCTGTGACAGAGGAAGTGCCAATCTGCATTGGTTGATGGAATGGCCTCTTCAGGAGTTCACTGTGAGGATGAAATCACGAGCCCAGTCTAAAATCCGAAACCATGCTTTAGAAAACAATAGCACCTATACACATGTGGTTTTCTGGAAAGAATCTTTGGGATCATCTAACTCAACCCTCCCCTCCTACATACAGATGAGAAAATTGAAGTCTAGGGAGTTTATATGGGTTTCCCTAGATCACCCAGTGTAATGGCAAGCAAAGTGGGAGTTACAGCTGTCTTTTTTTTCTTTTGGAGTGCTTTTCAGCACCAAGGCAATCAAGTGCCTTTGATTGAGCCTTGTTTTTTATTGAATCAAAAGTCTTTGATGACCTACTTAAGTCACAAGAAAGCCTAAGTCACATGACTTTGAGTCACATGGTTGTACTGCCCTGTAACCCTGAAGAAGTGTATATATACTCCGAGGTTAGCATTTTGCTGGGGCTCACTCATTAGAAGAGTGTTCATGTGATTTGGCCAGATGAGACTCTGGGTAGTCATTAAGGAGCCCCCAGCTTTGAAGAACGAGATGGTGGTGCTTATCTCTCTGGGAACTATGTATGTATTGCTATGGACAGACAGAAGCCCTGTCTGCTGATTTGTGTTATTTGCTCTGTTTATGTAATTTCTGCTTGTAATTTCTCTTTGTGTTTTCTCTGAAGTTCAGGGTACTGACATTTTCCCCTGAACTAAGTGAATGATATATGTATGTTTAATTAAAGTAAGATTATAAACCCCTTAAAGTTGCTTTCCTTAGAAAAGCAGATCAAAGAACCAGTGCTAGCAGTCCTCCTATGTGCTGGTGTTGTTGTTCTGACACCCCTACAGCAGCTGCAAGTGACGTAGTTGCTACACCCAGGAAGTAAAAGACAAAGCTGGGGTTCAATCCTATACTCTTTGATTCCAGACCCCATGCTCCATCCACAATAAACATGTGCTTACATTCTGTAGATTTCTTATTTCACGAGTGATCAATGATTTCCAGAAGTATAATCACCACTAAGATAATTAATTATCTCATTATCTTCATTTCTTACCTTGCCGTTCTCATATGGGACATCCCTGACTTCTCTACCATACCCCCAACCTTTGGATACCTTCCCCAACCTCTTTTTCAGCTTCCTTTCTTGTATTACGTTCTCTGTTAGATTATAAAATCCCCTTGAGGGCAAGAACATTTTTGTATTTGTATCCCTAGTGCTTAGCACTGTACTTCACATGGGTGATTAATAAATGTTTATTGATTGACTGACTAATGTATTTTAATTTGGAAGAAATATTGATTGTCAGGATTGGTGGTCCATGCCTATAATCTCTGCTACTGGGACATTGACACTGATATCACTTGAGTTCAGGGCACTTGAGCTGCTGTAGGGCAGAGCTGATCAAGTGTTTGAACTGAGTCTGACAACAATATGGGGAGCCTCCAGAAGCCTGGAACAACCAGGCTACCTAATCAGGAAGAAACTGACCCAGGTCAAAAATAGAGCAGGTCACACCTTCCATGCTGATCAGTAGGTCAGGGGGTTGGTCCTGTGAGTGGCTGCTACACTTCCAGCCTAGACCAGAGAGGGAGAACCAATCTCAAAAATGAACAAAAATACAAACTGAAGTCCCTTGCCTTCAATAACAGAATCCACCATCTCCTACATAGTAGCAAGGATGCAGATGGTGTTTTCACACTGCATTTTTCAAAAATGGATGCATCTTTCTTTGCTCTGATGCAACCAAGGAATAGCAGTGGATGAATTCAGAATTACTAAGAATGTGCAGAATATGTGCCTGCTATTATCTTACTAAGAAAGTTTCATTCAGATTCTCCATTCCATTAGGAAAATGTTTGCAAATATCTCCAGGTGAGCTACAGATGTTCCCAGAACTTGACCATCCTGGCCACTTATCTTTCTTTTTGCCCTGAGCTCTAAAGCCATTCCCTATTTCCTATATGTTTCTTGATTTCTAGGCTGTTTCCTTTCGCTTGGCCTCATTATACTTTGGCAAGTGCAGTATTCTTCAGAGGCTTAAACATCTGCTCCTTCTGTGCCACTTGTTTTGTAACTTTGCCAAATTCGTGGGAAGGAACATTTGAAATTTAGCACTTTTCTGGGCTCTGACCAGATGCCCTATTCAAATCTCATGCCATTAAAAGCTTTCTTAGAGTAAAGGAGCCCTAGAATATAATAATCTCCAGCCCTTAATCTCGAGGAAGACACAGAAGCCACAGTTCATTATTTGAAGTCTGCAACTGAGCCTTCAAGAAGTTCCCATACCCTCAGAAAGACTCAGGGGGATTTTAGAGCAAGCCTCTAAAAAATCAAGTTTGAGGAGAAGGGATAAAGAAAAATGGACCAGAACATGTTGAACTTCAGTTCATTTGCAATTTCAGAATCAAGTCCTTACTTTTAGGAAAATGTCCCCATGTTTCTGAGAGAAATTTATTTTTTCTGTTAGGATAAGTTAGCACAATGCTGTAGAAAAAAGCTGTTGTTGAGGAATCAAGACCCCCAGATTCCCATCCCAGCTCTGCTTCTAACTAGTTGATTGACCTTGGACAAATCTCTTCAGTGATTCATTGAATTAAAGTGTGATTTATTTATTGAATACCTTTTATGTGTTAGGCACTAGGAGAGATACAATGAAGAAGAGAATCCCTGTCTGATGAAACAGTGGAGTCATATTGGAGTCAGTCCTCTCTCTAGCCCTCTGCAGTAAATATAGGAGGTGATGTATATGAAAACAGTCATAAAATAAAGTGTTATGTGATATTGCAGGATGGAAAAAAGAAAAAAGTTATATAGCCTGGGAGAGAGAAACAGAGAGAAAGAGAGACAGAGAGAAACAGAGAGAGAGAGAGAGAGAGAGACAGAGAGAGAGAGAGAGACGGAGAGAGAGAGAGAGACAGAGAGAGAGAGACAGAGAGATATTGCTTGCAGGGTGAGGGAGCAGAAGGGGATCAAGGAAGAAATATCATTGGAACTCTCCCATGAAGGAAGAGTAGGATTTGAACAGGCCAAGATGGATGTGGGTGTGAGTGACAGTAGGAGAGAAAGAGGATATAGAAGTGGAAACATTTCAGGCAGAGAGACGAGTATGAATAAAGGCATTAAGGTTGAAAACTTCAAGGTAAATGTGAGTTTAATAAGTAACCTGTTGATGAAGATAACTCTCCTTTCATGAGAATAGGCATTCAATAAATGCTCATTGAAATAAGGTGAGACTAGTAGACTGAGGCCAATCATGGAAACATAGAATTGGAGAAAGTAGCCTACTTAGATCTTTTTAAAAGATGAATGCAGAAATTACAAAGAAGTCTGACTCCACAGAAGAAATTTGAGAAGACACTCTCCACTACTCCTTTGCAGATATGTGGCACAGGAGTTGGTGAAGAGAAACACACAGGTGAAATACTGAATATCATGTCACATTTTTTTCAAGTTATTGATCAGTTTTGCTGAGTGGTTTTTTGCCCCCTTCCTCTTTTTCTCAAATAATTGTCACAGTGGATAATTCCTAGAGAAGTCAGAGGAAAGTAAAGAGAGAGAACTAAGCAATATAAAAGCGAAATCTATCAGTGAGAATTTTATTTAAAGATATATGCAAAATGTGAAAGCACAGGTTACAGAGGATGACTATCAGAGGTTGGCACAGTCCTATAATGAGCTCAATTAAATTCAATAAAATAAATTCAATAAATTTCAAATAAAATATATAAAAAATATAGTTAGAATTCACTATGTGGAAAACTTTGTGCTATTGCTAAGTCTAAAGACAAATTTGAAACATGTTGTGTCATTAGGGAGGGATCTCAAAGGCATCTCACACATATACAGATAAGTAAGATTCCACATAAAATTGAAAAGAGACAGAGTACTCACAACTTGGATGGTCATAACAGGCTTCACAGAGGTAGCAGCACATCCGCTGTACCTTCAAGGAAGAACAGGATTCTGTGAGACAGGTTTGAGGGTCATTTCATGCAATGATTCTGTTCAATGCACCTGTGGGGTAAAAGGCATTCGCCAAATAACCAGGTGGAGTTCCAGGGGAGAAAGTCGGCCAAGTGAGTTGAGAGCTCTGGAGAGAGGTGTAGAGATTTGGAAAACATTCCCAAGGAGAAGCTGATAATTAAAGCTATTGGAATATGTAAGGCCATCGAGGCAGAAGAAATTATGAGAGAATAGCTGAGAACAGAATGCCAAGGAGCATCAACTTTTGAGGGATTCAGAGAAGAACCAGAGATAGTGAAGGAAATAAAGGACTTGTTAAAGAGGCAGGAGAGCCAAAATAATGTTCTCTTGTAGAGCCAAAGGTAGAAAGAGTTAAAAAGAATTTCCAAAATAAGTGGATGAAATGGTACAGAGCAAATAAAGCTGATTCAGAACAATGAAGGTACACTGACTCCTAACAACACACACACACACATCAGAAGCAAATCCAATAAGAACATAGAAGAAAAAGAAATCAGAAAGGGATGCAGAAACAAGATGTTATTGTTATTATTTGGTTAAAATTTATATTTATACATATATAGGGTGTGCATAAAGTCCGTGTACAATTTAAAATAGTTGTAACTTTGTAACTATATGTGATAGAAAGAATCTGTAACAAGGATTAGAAAGCTCGATGTATCTAGTTTATTTTTTTCTTCAGAAATGTTATGTTTATTTTATTTTTATTTTTAGAAATTCAACTTAAAAATTACTTATTTTTCTGGATTACTGTTGACCCATAGCTTCACTAGAAGAGAAAGGAAATTGTGTTCTTTGGTTTGCTGAACTAAAATCTACCACCGCTGTCCAAAGTCTACCGTTTTCTTGACCTCCACGTTCATCAGATTTGACTCCACTGGATTTCTTTTTACGGGGACATGTGAAAAGTAATGTTTAGTCAACCAAACCTTGATCTAAAGAAGACTTGCAAGCTAGGATAACTGATGTGATTGCTGGCATTACTGAAAATCAGCTTGAAAATGTTTTCCATAAACTACAGAATTGTATTACCCTTTGTATTAGTAATGATGGTAGACATGGTGAAAATTAACAAGAACAATAAAAAAAAGCGTTACTTCTTTCTTTTGCTTTTTACAAATTCTTTCTATTACACAAAGTCACAACTATTTCAAATTACACACGGACTTTATGGGCACCCTGTATACATACATATAGACATATATAAGTTACGTACATATTCTTATGTAATACATATAACTCATACATATACATAATTTATATATAACATATAAAATGCCTATACATATTCTTAAACTGTAGTTAACTTATATGTAGTTTATAGTGTAGAGACAATTTTAGTTCCTATTTAATTTGATTATTTGACTCCCATTGATGTTATCTTGAGACTAATTTTATTTTGAGAAAGGGTGATCAACAATGCAGCAGAGTGGTCAAGGAGAATGAGGACTGAGAAAAGGCAATTGGATGTGGTGATTAAAAAGTCATTGGTGACCCTGGAAAGAGGCATTTCAATAGTGTGGCAAGGGCAAAGGTCAGATTGCAAGTGGTTGAGGAATGAATCGGTGGCAGAAAAGTGGAGGCCACGTTTATGAGAGTACTCTTTTGATAAATTTGGTTTTGAAAAAAGGAAGAAGAGAGAATTGTACCTGAAAGGCAGAGAGAAAGGTTTTTGTTACTTTGTTTTGGTGAAGGGGTAGAGTAGGGTAAACCAGAAAATGTTTATAGAAAGAGGGTAAAGCATTGGATACTCTGAAGACATAAGAGAGTGCAGTAATGGTGCAAGATTTGCTAGAAAGGAGAAAAGATGGTTTTCAGAAACAAATGTAGTTTTTGCATGAAAGAAGGCATTCCTCAGAGATAAGTAGGAAGAAGGGAGAGGATGGATAAAGATACAGAGGCATTTTGAGAGAAAGGAGCTCATAGATGATGGAATAGATGAAACCCTGACCGGGCTTCTATTCCTTTATTTTAAGAAGAGGCTCTTCCTCTGATTATAGCATTTAGAGGCAGAAGGGACTTTTGATATCCTCCAATCCAGGGGTTACTCAGTCAATCAACAAGCATTTACCAAGCTCTTATTATCTGTGTGGGACTTTTCCAAGTGCTAGGAACACAAAGAAAAGCAAAAACCATCCTTGTTTTTAAGTGGCTAAAATTCTAATGGGGGCCACAAAACGCAAACAAGTATGCATATACAAGATACATACAGTAAAAATATGTTTTGTATATATGTCATGTATCCCTGTGGTACTCAGGTAAAGCCTATGAATCCTTATCAGAATGTTTTTAATGAATAAAATAAGTATATAAATTTACAAAGGAAACTAATTATATTGAAATACAAATATCAAAGTATTTTCTGAAGTTCACCAACTCATTCAAATCTAGACACAGACCAATTTTGGGCACCTGGACTCCTGCTCTAATGCAATTTGCTAATTTTGTGCATGATAAAAATGAACTCCAGAAAAGTTCATTCTCTTGCCTAAATTGACCAGGGAAGTAGTCAAGATTTGATGACTCTGACTCTCAATCCAATGCTTGTTCTATATTTTTTTTTCTTTCATTGGAATAATGACCTCTAGTCCAAGAGTTAAACTTTTTCATTCTAAAGATCTATAATTTGATTTTAATTTTCTTGAAGGCTAAGAACACATCTTATTCATATTCATACCCCCTTCCTCAACACCTAGCATGTAATAAGAGACTGCTTAATTGAATCAAAATTAATATTGGCATTAAAATTAAATCACTAATATTAAGAGTTGAGAAAACCAATAGAGTTCTATTCATGTTTAGATCTCGTGAATATTTAAGTTAGAACAACCTCAAAGGATTATTTTGGTCTCTGTCCTCACCCCCAACTCTTGGATCCCTAACTCCATTCAGGACTCAGCTCAAATCTGCTACCCAAGATGTCTCCTAATCCTCCCTATTAATATTCCCTCATCTGTGCTAGCTCCCACCCGTACACACCAGTTACTTTGTTTTGACTTTAAATACTCTTTGTATGCATTTATCACTGTACATGTTTCTCTCCACCTCGCTCCCTGAAGTAGTACATAAGCTCCATAAGGTTAAACACTGTTTTTGTATTTATAACCTCAACACCTGTTGCACAGTCCCTGGCACATAATAGGTGCTTAATAAATACATTTCAATTTTAATTACACTGAATTTTATATTTTTAAAGCATGGCTTTTAATTTTTGTATCATGTGTATAGCCCAAAAAGAGTGCTTCATAATGCTATTGAATGAATGGTGTTGGTGTATCTACAGTATATAGTTCAATCACTCTAAGCAACCAGGTCTGGACTAAGAAAAGCATCAGTTATATGGGAACTAACTGTATTGCATGCTACAGCTTCTTGGAGTCACAGGTAAGAGTTATGTGAAAAGTAGACCAAATGTGGATGACAGCCCTGAAAGGGGTCCAGCAAGCCCTCACATGAAAGATGCTAGTCCTATTATAATACCCCATACACCCCAAGGTGAGGTAGATATAAGGGAAAGAATAATGGACCTGCAGTCAAGAGAGACTCTCACTGCCCATATGATCATGTAAAAGTCATGTCTATGAGCATCTGGAAAGTGGGTCTAGTAATAACTATAGAATTTGCTTCATAGAGTTGTGATAAGGATGAAATGTCTTTCAAATCTTATATCACAGACCTTTAGAGTTGTAATTGATGTCAATTGACATCTAATTCATTTAATTCAGTTAATTTCTGAAGAGGAATCCTACTACAACACATCAACTATGAAAGACTTAGCTACTCTGATCAGTGCAATAATCCAAGACAGTTCTGAAGGACTCATGACGAAAAATGTTATCCACTTCTAGAGAGAGAACCGATGAACTCTGAGTACAGATTGAAGCATATTTTTTTCACTCTTTTATGTTTCTTGCTTTTTATTTTTTTGCAACATAGTTAATGTGGAAATGTTTTGAGTGACTTCGCATGTATTATTGATATAATATTGCTTGCTTTCTCAAGGGGTGGGGGAGGGATAGAAGGAAGAAAGAACATTTGCTACTCTAATTTTAAGAAAAAAAGAATGTTAAAAATAAAGGAAAAAAAAAATTAAAGTAATTCTATAGAATTCCACTGTTCTACCAGTTTAGTAGTCCTATAAAAAAGATGAAAAAACATACAGCTTCTTATAATCATTGTTTTCTTTTCTAGATGTTCACTAATTGTCCCTTTACCAATCTTTTCTATATTTTCAACAGAAATCAAAATCAACCAAACTTGCCTGTAGTTTGCTCATGATATTTTCTTGCTTTAAAAAAATAGGACAATTGGGGGGTGGAGCCAAGATGGCGGCTGGGAAGCAGTGACTGGCATGAGCTCCCCACCAAGTCCCTCCAAAAACCTATAAAAAATGGCTCTGAACCAATTCTAGAGCTGCAGAACCCACAAAGTGGCAGAGGGAAGCAGGGCTCCAGC
>CM053623.1:279609834-279638450 GCA_028646595.1 Phalanger gymnotis
GGGGGGGGGGAGGAAATGGGGAGAAAATTTGTAATTCAAACGCCTGTGAAAATCAATACTGAAAACCAAACATGTCAAAAATAAATTAAAATAAATAAAAAATAAAAAATAGGACAATTTTTGCCCTCCTTCTGTCCTGAAATTCATCTTTAATTCTACTCAACTATTTCATGAAGAGCCCAGGACATCCATGTTCACTTTCCTTCCATTCCATTCCTGATTCTTTGTCCAACAGTTTTATCACCTTGAAGATACATTGCCCCTGTAGCCCCTCCTATAATTAGTGAGTTACTGCCCTGGGCCACTGTTTCCTGAAGACCCTATGTTTATTTCTCTCCCTGATCTGTTCCCAACTCTCTCAACTTTTCCACCTTATCCCTGTATGACTACCCATATACCCTAGTCCCTAACCCCACTTTCCAGCTCCCTATTATATGTGGTCTTTCTGCTTTAGAACATAAGCTTCTTGGAGTCAAGGTGAGTCTTTTTGTTCATTTATATTTGTATCCCAAGCAAAGTGCCTGGCATATAGTAAGTACTTAATAAATGTTCTATCTACTTATTTATCATCCTTCAAATTTTCACTGAGGATAGCTCAACTTCAATATCTGTCAATATAAACCACTAATTCTTTGCTTGACACTCTTGACACAATTTTTATAACATTATGCCACACATTTATATTCATACTCTCTTATCTATCTTTGTTTCTATAGTCTATCTCTCTATCTATCATCTAACTATATCTCTAGGTATAGATATACATATATGGTAGAGATATAGTTAGATAGATGAGGGAGAGAGAGAGAGAGAGAGAGAGAGAGAGAGATTAAAATCTCATCAAGTTGATGAGATCCCAATGCACCCATATCAGTCTCTTTGGACAACTCCTATTGCTCTACTTCATTGGAATTTCTTTCCCATTGTGTCGTCAGAATTTCACCCTTCCCTTTTCGGCTGACTTCATTGAAAAATTACAGTCTCTAGTATCCTACCTATCATTCCTTTTAACTGTCTGAAATCTACTTTCCAAAAATCTAATTTGCCTTTCATATTCAGATTTCCTTTTATTTCCCTAGGAGTGAGTAGTCACATATTCCTAATGTTCCTGTCATTTCCACTCAGCAATCAGTTCCACCAATAAATGAGAATTAAATCCAGAATAGAATTGCCCCTTATTGATTTTGTTCACTTTTGGATGGATGAAATTATCATAAAGTCAAGAAATTACTAGTCAATAAAAAGTTAAGTGTCAGTTGTAGTAATAATATTTTGGTATTACATGTCATGATAATTATTATACTGAAAAACAAACATTAAATATTGTAGCCCATAATGCTAGAACATTTGATTTTCTATTTCTCCTCCCAGTCCCATGTCTTTATGCCAAACTAATTGCTATATCTATTTTTGGTTTCTCATTAAGAAAAAGTTGCTTAATTAGATGGAGAAGTGTATGTGAGTGGGTGTGTGGAAAAGCATATACAGTTATCCTTTGCACATTGTCGGGTTAAGGGTGCATCACCCCCCTCTATCTGGAAAATTCGTGTAAAAATTTTTGGCCCTTCCTTCATACCAGAGAAGATTGAATTTTTTCTTCATCTTCTATGGGATGTTTATAGTGCTTTATTGTAAAATTCGTGTCAAGTATTTGGTCACACTCTCTGTGTCATCTACTGTCCTTCTTGTGTCATCTGTGGCTTCCACAAAACTCCCCCAAGATTCCCATGGAATTTCTTATGCTGAGCCACAATATATCAAAACTTCAATGTGGGGTGGCTAGGTGGCACAGTGAGTAGAGCACCAGCCCTCGGGAGGACCTGAGTTCAAATCTGGCCTCAGACGCTTGATATACTTACTAGCCATGTGACCTTGGGCAAGTCACTTAAGCCTCATTGCCCTGCCTTCCCCCCACCAAAAAAAAAGCTTCAGTGGGGAAACTTGATTATGTTGAAGTGATAACTGTACATAGCCCTTCCTGAACAACCTTACAAACATTTCTGGGTAGAATGATGACCTTTTGGCTACACAAGGAGTCCTGGGTATAGAGTAGATATTCAACAAATGCTTGTTAATCTAATTACTATAATGATATTTTTAAAGAAATATGGGGAGAAGGCTAATACTATTTACATTGTAGCTTACTATAGAACTCAAAAATATTGTCTTTTCATGTAATCTATATTTTTAGTTTTATTCAATCATCTCTTCCTTCCACCTCCCCCCTTGGAAAAAATGAATCTTTGTGACGAATATGGATAGTTAAGAAAAATAAATTCTCACTTTGTCCATATCCCAAAATGTGACTCATTCTGCATCTTGAATCCATCATCTCTGTCAAGAAGAGGGTGGCATGCTTCATTATAGAATTTCATTCATTGCATTAATCAAAGTTCTCAAGTTTTTCAAAAGTTGTTTGTCTTTACAATGTTTTTTTTTTAATTTGTATAATATAAATTCTTCTCCTGGCTCTGCTTGCTTCACTATAGATTGGTTCAAAAAAGTCTTCCCAAGTCTCTCTAAAATTCTCTTATCATTCATTATGGTGCAATATTCTATTACATTACTATGCCATAATTTGTCCAGCCACTTGTCAATTGATTCGCAACACTGACCACATCAAAGTTTGCAGTTCCTTCACACTACAAAAAGGAGCTGCTATTGATAACTTTGTACGTATATACCCTTTTCCTCTCTCCTTTTTGGGGCAAAGACCCAATAGTAGCATTTCTGGGTCAAAGAGATTGCACAGTTTTGTGATTTCAGTGACATAATTCAAAATTGCTTTCCAGACTGCCTAGATCAATTCATAGCACCATCAATAATTTGGTAATGTGTCTGTTTTCCTGCAGCCAGTCCGATATGTCATTTTCCATTTTTGTCAATTTTGCCAATCTGATGGATATGAGGTATAACCTCAGAGTTGCTTTAATTTGCATTCCAAGCATCTTCAAAATGTCAGAAGAAACTACAAATTGTTTGATAATAGCCCTGCTTTGCTTAGTATTATGTGAGCGATGGCACAAAAGGTTTACTTTATTCCTGATATCATTAGATCTAGGGATTATTCTTTGGTGTCTGTCTTGAAAGTAGAAATTAATTTAGAAGAAAAAAGTTTGTTTGTTTTCAAACAGAACTACATGACTTGGGAGCATTGGCAATACATTGCAATATTGCACAAGTTTTAAAAACCAAGTGGCTTCTTATATTACAATATTTTAGGGGTGTTCCAATGGAGGGAGGCTTGGACTTAGAGTCAGGAAGACCTGAGTTCTAATCCTGCCTCAGACAGACACTTTTAGTAGGTATGTGACCTTTTGGCAACTCATTTAATCACTCTGTGCCTCAGTTTCAGTAAGAGCACCTATTTCATGGGGATATTAATAGGATAAATGAGACAGTAACATGCAAAGCTATGCAAATTTTAAAGTGTTGTATAAATATTAACTATAATTATCTCAAAGTGTAGATACAGTTTTCACCCAACGGTTTCTTGTCCTAAGCAACTTTTTTAACTTTGTCTTTACATAAATCGATTATGCATGAAGGCTGTAAGGCTTCTTCTGCTTCTCTTGATCACCTATGAATAGCAAGGCAACATGTGATTTTCCAGACTGTTACTCTATTCTCATGTTCAACCCACCTCCCTTTCATATTCTTGTCATAGGATTTTATGATGCATGCAAGCGAGGGTATTGTGAGGGTCAAATTAAATAATGGATCTATAGTATTTTGCCAACCTTCGAGAGCTATATAGATGTCAATTATCAATAGAATGGTAATGATTGGCTTACAGTCACCAAGCTTCCAGTCTGCTGATGACTTCATTTCCTGAGACTTCTTTTAGACTTCTACTGAGTCCAAGCAATGTTTCTAGAGCAATAAGGGTTATGGTGTAAAATATTTAACAATCAATCAGGCCCTGTAGGGGGAAAAATCATTCACTCACACTTTTAAATTAACCTGCATTATTAACACTTTCTTAAGTCTAGACAATAAAAAGATACAATAAATCAAGCCCTCATTTGCAATGATTAATGTTTCTGAGTTACAAATGCTCACGCTGAAAATCTCACCATTGACTCTTGTAAGTCAGTTAGAGCTGGCTCCATTACATCTCTGCAAGCAACTCACAATTCACAATATGCTGCAATCTACTTATTTTCATCATGCATCTTTCCATTGCTCTTTGGGACAAATGCAATTTAGATTCCTCTGAGATAAGGCTGTTCTATATTTTGAAAACATGGTGACAATAAATACAAAGAAGTTTGGAATCATCGAAAATGCTGCAGGCTCCCAAATGCATTCCAGCCTGATCTCTTCTTGCTATTCAATTTTGGGTCCAAGTTCTTTGTCCATCTACAGGGACTATCCAAGAGATATACTGATGAGCAGTCTCAATGGGCTACCCAATGAATTGTTTCATTCTAGGCAATACACATTGCATTTCTAATGTAGGTGGCTAGATGAAAATCTGCTACAGTTTATAGGGAAGAAATTGTCACTAGATGAAAGAGAACAAAGGGAGAAAGAGAGAAAAGGAAGAGAATTTTGTGAAATTCAGTCTTTCAAAAAAGAGAAAAGTAAGAGGGAATTCAATACTATCATGCAACTTAAAAATTTGGAAAATCTCCCAGGAGGTCCTGGTTCTAAGCCTAACTATGGCGTGGGGGTGGTTCTGGGTTCTCAAAGACTATGCTAATTATTTGAAGAGCACTGAGTTACAAGTGTCATAATCTGTCCTATGTGTCAGCCTTCAGGGCCTTTCTATAGAATTCTTGGATGGAAATGAGGCAGGGCTGGTCTACAAAAGATAAAATATTTCCCTAAGCCTAGGAGTTATCAGCCTCACTTTAGGAGAAGAATAGAGTAGTAAGAGAAGGGTATTCCAGATGAAGTGTACACCAAACAAATCAAAGGTCGATGTAACAAAATTATAAAGATCAAGCATGATTCAAACGAAGAGATGTGAAAGGATGCCTTTAACCCATCAGTTACTGCAGATGTGAGGTCCACAGGCATTACACATTGCAAAAGTTTTCAGACTTTTTCACTGTATCTATCAGTTTTGTTGATTTATTTTTCCTCTTTTAAAAAAATTACTATTTGTTATATTGGATAGCTCTATGGGAGGGAGAACCAAAGGTATACTGGCCATAACTATGATGATGTAAAAAACAGAAGACATCAATAAAAACGTTTTTTAAAAATTCCCTAAGTCTTAGTTTTCTCATTTGTAAAATGAGGAAGTTAGAAGAGAGGACTTCCAATGTCCCTCTGAGTGAATGATCTTTCTAGCCTTTCTAAGCAGACAGGCTTTGAATATGAGCTAAGCAACCAATGGTCTATTAGATTTGCAATACACCCAGAAACATACATGCACAAGCACAAACACACACACACACACACACACACACACACACACAAACACACTTCAGTACTCTACACAAAAATCTATAAAATAGAGCTAACCAATAAAATATATTGACATTTAACTGGTTCTTCTAATGGCATAAGAAAATTTCTCTGTTACCACATGTGAATTTAAAAATTTAGTGAAGGGCCAATGATCAGTATCACACTTTGTATATTCGTGACAAACTGAGCA
This sequence comes from Phalanger gymnotis, assembly GCA_028646595.1. Classification (NCBI taxonomy): domain Eukaryota; kingdom Metazoa; phylum Chordata; class Mammalia; order Diprotodontia; family Phalangeridae; genus Phalanger; species Phalanger gymnotis. The sequence goes on from CM053623.1 coordinate 279,615,446, forward strand.
CATTGTGAGAATTGACCAACATAATGGTTCTCTACATCTGTCACTCTGTCTCAAATAAAAGGCAAGGCATGTAGTTTATGAGATTTAAAAAGAATGAGAGAAGGGGAAGGCTAGTGTGAATTATGACTACAGAGGGTTCTCCAATTAAAAAGCCACAAGGATTAGTACAATGTTCATCAAACGTTTTTATTAGTGTGACTCACAGATCACCCGCATGTTTTCTCTCATTCTCTCACTGCCCCTTGTCGACAAGGCAGAGATAATAGGAAGGAATTCTGTTTACATAGCAAAACACATCTTAAAAGTGTTCCCTGCTCAGAATACAATTGGACATAGTAAGTCACTTTAAATTAACTAAGTGAAAACAAACAGAATTTAGCTTAAAAATTCAAGAAAGGCTCAAACATAAAATCCCTTAAAATAAAAACCTACCCTTGTGTATATACCAGATCAAAACTAGGAAATTAAGCAATTTCATCAAAGTGTTTACTTATGCTTTTCCAATGCAATCCAACAATCATGTATGTTGTGCTCACCAAGTGAAAAATACCAGATACAAGATACTGGGATACAAAGAGAAACTTCTACTTCCTAACTATTGGGCATTCCAATCACACACGAAAAGGTCTTGTCTACCAAACACACTATTCATAATATGACTTAAGCTAGAAAATGAATTAACAAAAGGAATATCAACATATTAATAAAGTTTTATAAAGATCTATTTAACAATAGTACTTATTTCCCAAGGGTTGTTACGAAGATCAAATGAGACAATATACATAAAGGACTTTACAAACATTAGAGCACTCTATAATCACAAGTTTTTGTTATATATCTGAGAATGTATAATAATAAGTATTACCCAATTTTGTTGTTCAGTCATTTTTAGCCATGTCCAACTCTTTGTGACCCCATTTGGGTTTTTTTGGGCAAAGATACTGAAATGGTTTGCTATTTCTTTCTCCAGCTCATTTTACAAATGAGGAAATTGAGGCAAACAGGGTTAAGTGACTTGCCCAGGGTGAATTCAAGATGAGTCTTCCTGACTCCAAGACCAGTACTTTATCCACTAGCTGCCCCACATATACCAAGGATTAGTATCATCTTGCCCTTTATGAGTTAAAACACTTGGCATAAATAATAATAGATGTCATTTGTATAGGCTTTCAGGTTTGAGAACTGCTTTACATAAATTTTCTCCTTTGAAGCTCAAAATAACCTTGCAAGATAGATGCTATCGATATTTTTCCATTCTGCAGATAAGGAAAAAAGGCTCAGAGGAATTAAGTGATTGACCACAAAACTAGTAGTAAGTGTTAGGTCAGGATTTGCTGATTCAATATCCAATGCTCTCTCTATTATACCACACTGCCTCTCAATAGACCTGTGAAATTAACAGCTTTAAACCATTCTATACTACTTAAAATCCCTGCAAGAGGTAATAAAGGTATCCATCTATCCTACAATTTCAGAGTTGGAAAGAGCTTCATAGGACATCTAATATAGCCCATGCCAGAAAAATGGCCATTCAGCTTTTGACTGAAGAACCCCAGTGAGATGTAACCCACTGCATCTTATAGTAGCAACCTTACTCTCTTAAATAATTTTACCATGAAAAAAATTTTCCTTACATCTGCCCCTCTTCAGTTTTCCTCTAATGCTTCTTCTACTTCTGGCCCCTATAGTCAAGCATATCTCTAATCACTCTTCTATATGTAAGCCCTTTATATGTTTGAAAATAGCTTCCGTATTTCCCCTAAGTTATCTCTTCTTTGGGCTGATACTCGATTCTTTCATCTTACTGATGACCCTCCGTCACTCTGGTCACCCTTCTCTTACAACACTCTAGGATCAATTCCTAAATTGTGGCACTGTGGTAATCTGATCTCCTCATTTTTAAACTTGTTTCACGGCAGGGACTCCAGATATCCCCAATAATAGCGATAAAAATAAGCCTTGCGTACATTTGTTAACAAGTAAAGAATTGTTCCTCTGGGTACTCTACCTTCCTCCATCATCTCTCAAAATAACCTCTTCCCCAGACATCCCAGACTGAAAAACTTTTCTCAAAAGCATCTGTTTCTAGTACAGGCTGTGGCTTTCTTTTCTTTTTATCATAGTCAATGTTACAGTTGTTTTAGATGATGACTAGAAGGGTATGGGTGTGATTGGCTTCCCCTCCTTTGTCGAACAATTAGCTAAGGAATAGCCATCAATGGCTTCAGTCCATTGTGAAAGAATCACCAAGAAAGTGTGACTAATGAGATTCCTCTCCTGATGATCAACCAGCCCGGGATTTTTGATGAATTTGGCTTACTCATGGATCATTGGATACTTTGATGATTCTGACCTTTAAAATGGCTCTACAGCTATAGGTATGTAGATAGGTAGGTAGGTAAGCATGTGAGTATGTGTATGTATACATGTATATATGTACATCTAATACATAATACACACATTCCTACATATGTAAATGTACACAATATTACTTCTGGTTGAAGAACTTTTATTCTGTTGCTGAGCAATGCAAGAGTAGAAAATACCCTTCTTTCCTCCCTTACCCAGCAAGAGAAAAAGGCTAAAAATCTCTTTGCCTTCTTTATTTGACATTTTACCAAGTTTGGCAGGGATGAAGGGAGAGGGAGGGAAAGAGGGTTGGTTGGTTGGGGGGGGGGCGTTGTTTGTTTTTCTTTCCTTCTGTTTAATATTCACACTCCAAAGGAAGGAAAATGATAAATATTGGAAAGGCTTTAGAAAAACAGTCATACTAATGTACCGTTGGTGGAGGAACGAATTTTTTGACCATTCTGGAAATCAGTTTGGAAGTATGACCAAAATTCATTAAACTTTGACCTAGAGATACCACTAATAGTTCTATATCCCTAAAGAGAAAAAGAAAGAGTAAAAGGACCTCGAGGTACAAAGTTATTTACAGTAATTCTTTTAATAAAAGCAAAAAAAAACTAGAAACTAAGGGGATGCCCATCTATTAGGGATGACTAAACTCATATGAATGTAATGGAAAACTATGGTACTATAAAGAAAATATGAAATGGATGGCTTTAGAGAAACCTGGGGGAGGGGAGGATGTCATGAACTGCTTATGCAGTGAAGTGAGTAAAACTAGGAAAATAATTTATACAATGATGATATTGTAAAGAAAGTCTTGAAATAGGAAAGAATGCTATCAATGCATTGACTAATGAATTAAAAAATATATTCACCTCTTGAGAGAAAAGCAATGGACAAGATGCAGAATAAGACATATTTGGGAATAGTCAATATGAGAAAAATTTTAATTGATTATGTATACAGTTATTCCTTCTACATCACAACCTACCCCTTCAGGGTTTCAATATATTGCAGGTCAGCATTAGAAATTAAATGAGAATTCAGGGGCAGTTTTGTAGAAGCCACAGATGATACATGAAGGCAACAAAGAGCGTATGACCAAATATTTAACATCAATTTTATAATAAAGTACTATAAAAATCCTATAAAAGGAAAAGAAAAAAATTCAGGCTTCTTCTCTGGTACAAAAGGCAAGACAAAAATTTTCATGCAGATTTTCCAGATTCCAGGGTGCTATGCTCCTAACCCCAGCGATGTGCAAGGGAGAACTGTATTTGTTAAAAGGCTCTCTTTTTCTTTTTTGACCAAAAATCATGAGCTCACAAATTAAGCGCAAATCTAAATATTTCCACTCTAGTCATGAGTAGATAGTTTTCCCTTTCTCATCATGGACATGAGTAGATGTAAAGGCCTTCTCTCTTGCACCCATCCTACACCTAAATATTGAGGAATGGCTTTTCATAGATCCAGGCCAAAAGATTTGTGCTCTGACCTCATGAATCCCATATGGTGTCTTTCTGGGAACCAGTGAAAATATATAGGTAGAATAGGATACTGGATTTGGACTTAACCCAAAAACTTAATCCCAATTAATCTGTCTTCACATACGCAAGTTTTGTGCTTGGGTTGTTTTTCATTTTCTAGTGTGACTGCCAAATTACCACAAAAGGCACCCACTTAGACAGACTTCACTGCTAAGTGGTAGGAAAATCACTTAAGCCCCAAACTTCCAATTCAGACACCCAGAAATTAATATGATACTCTATATTCCCTAGACTTTGCCTCCATGCCTCAAGCTACCTTGCCATCCTGTGGCCTCTTTCTACCACTGGTGATTTCTTCCTGAAAACTCAATGTTAATGGAAGACCTAAACCAGACACTTCCATTATCCAAACTTTCTCACTATACCCTACCATACCTTCTCCCTACCCACCTTTTCAGCATACTTTTGTATTGTCCTCCCTTATTAGAATTCAAGCTTCTTGAAGGGAGAAATTTCTTTTAAATTTTTATTTCTATTTGTATCTCCAGCAATTAGCATAGTACCTGGCATATAATCAGAGATTAATAAATGCTTGTTAACTTGACATCATCATCATCATCACAAATAGAAGTTAATATTTATATAGTGCCTCCTATATGTCAGGCACTTTGTTAAATGCTTTAAAAATCTCATAATTAAATGAGATACATAAATTAATGAGATGCATAAATTTCCTGAGCTCATGCAGGCAATGGAGCTATGATGAGAACCCAAGTCCTCTATCAATTCAGAACACCTTCCACTCTGACATGTTGAACTCAAGCCATGTCTTCCTCATCTTGTGATTGTAATGTTAATTTTTGGACCCATGTATAATATTTTGCACTCATTTCTATTAACTCATCTAACTCTACCTATCCTAATTTTCTAGCCTGTTGATTTAAAATTTTAATTAATTTTAATTAATAATTCAATGAAATTTTGTTTTAATTAATAATTTAATTTTTAATTTAAAATTCTGATCCAGTCTTCCAACATGTTTCCTATTTTTCCATCTAAAATTTCATAAGTATTCCATTTGTCATGGGTTGGAATTCAGTCAGTAGTTTATCCCCAATAATGAAACAAACCCCATATGGAGTCACGTAACCAAATGTGGGGGTCACAAAAAATTTGGCAGCAGTAAGTTTTCTGAACATGCAACAAACAAAAATTAATTCAAAACAAATGAATAATGAATGTGAAGTGTTGGTGGGAGCACTTGCCCATGTTGCACTGTACAACTTCATTGCCACCTTGGTTCTGACCACACAACAGGCACACTTTGTATTGTGCATGCCGTCACACCACAGAATGCCAAGGAACACTGCCAGAATCACCTCAGCTCAGCTTTAAGACTGTTGTATGTTATGATTTGCAGTGTTTTTACTGTATGTACAAAATCATTAAATGAACTTTGGTTGGGGATTAGGACAGAATTTCCAACAATTTCTGAAATGACCCTAAATATACTTTTGCCATTTTGTACTATGCAACTGTGCAAAGCAGTGTTCTCAACATTAGCGATCATAAAATCAAAATATCGGTCAGTTCTGAAAAACATTGAAGATGCCCTACATCCTGCACTATCAAATATTCCACCAAGACTTAATGTTTACATAAAAATAAATAAGCACACCCATCTCATTAGTATGCAAATATCATTGTGGAAGAGTGCAAGGCAGTAAAACAAGTAAACAAAAACCCACTGATTTTGGAGACAAAGAATTTGAGATGGTATCCTTGATTTGCCATTTCTAGCTCAATGACCCTGAGCAAGTCATTGAATCTTTCTAGGACTTGGTTTCCTCAATTGTAAAATTAGGATATTGGACTATATTAAACCAAAATATATCCTCAGTTATAAATTTGTGATCCTACAATCCATATTTTACAAGTAAAGAAAATCAAAATAAAAGGGAACAACAGGAACATTGCCCAAAAGTGCTGATGTTGGTGGACCATACACTTGTTCCCTATAGTAACCATAATCTTTTTCACCTTACTTCACATTCCTCTACAGCTGGCACCATCACAGTATATAATTGATCCTAGACAGCCAATCCTATATCCTGTTGCTCAGGGGATATCTTTCCTAGACCTTACTTTATCCCTAATCATGGGATGAGGCTCAGACTCTCCTAGCACTATATCCATGGTTGGACTCTTCTCTGCACCACCATCATGCCTGTCAACTCAATGGCTTTTATCCCAGCTGAAAAAATTCCTGGTTATGGTTGAGAGGTTAACTATGGCTCTAAAAGGTGAACCTCAGAGAGCGTAAGTGAAATATGGTCACAAAAATTTTAAATATCAGGATAACAAACACAGGTCTCTTGACTTGACCTCCAGTCCATTTTATACCATGCCATCTCTGGGATGCAGTGGTTCATTTGCCTAGGAAGCAGTGGGGAGAGGGAATCAGTAAAGCAAGATTCATGACCTCAAAGATGACCATTAATATATCTTTATTGTTCAGAATCACAAAGTATAAGAGATTCTCTAGGTAGAAGGCAGGGGAAGTATAACATTTATTTAGACATAAGAGGATTAAATCACAAAATCTCAAAGCCAGTAAGTCCACTTCAATGTAACAACAAGGGAATTATAACACAGTATTACAATAAAGAACCAAGTCACCTTGCAACCTTCCCCACTGCTGAGGCTTTCCCATAAACACTCATGAATCCAAACTGTCTGCTTGCCTATGTCCTTTCCACCCTAAGTTCTCTAATCTCTGTAAGCTCTCTGGTCTCCACTGTCTACTCTGCACTCTCTCTGTAGCTCTCTGAGTTCTGTAGCTCACTAGTCTCTGAGCTCCCTGTAGATTCTCAGCTCTGTCATCTTGGAGTTCTTACTTCTTGGGCTGAATTCTGACCTTAATGGCTACCTTCTGGGTATATATATACTCTTCATAGGGCCTGAGGGCTTCATGCTCAGTAGGCCTAGGGCTTAGCACTTAGTAAGTAAAGGGTGTAGGCCTGTCTCTAGTCAAGCCTCCCTCAACTAGCCCCAAGTGAGGCCTATTGAATGGGTGGGAAAGATCTTTAATCACTGATTGGCATCACAGAGAGGAAGAGAATAAACTATTTATGTGATAGACAATATTCTAAGCACTTTATAATATTATCTAATTTGATCCTCATAACAGTCATGGGAGACAGGTAATGCTATTTTACCTATCTTATACTTGAGAGAGGCGTAAAGAGATTAAGCAATTACCCTTCATTTACAAATGACTGTACTAATTTTATCAATAATATAGGATGTCCTCAATGAGATTCTTAGCCACTTCATAGAGATCAGCCTAGCAATACACATATGGAAAAAACAAGTGAATGAAGAATGCATATCGTTCAAATTATGGAATGCCGTTAAATGCACAACCCAGTCAGAGAGCATGAATACCTTTGGATAGGCGGTATGATTGGAGAATGATCTGTACCCAAAATTATGCAGAAGGAAAGAGAGTTCTGTTGAATATGAGATATTTTACAGTGTTTTGAATGATCATAAACTACTCTTTGACACAAAAAGCCATTCTCTTCAACACAGATATTCTCTCGGTAACACAATATGTTGTGAGTCATGAAATACCAAGATATCCAAAGAATCCACATTATTGCCCAAACTGAAAGAGAGAGAGAGAGAGAGAGAGAGAGAGAGAGAGAGAGAGAGTGTAAGATTTAAGAGAGCTGCAGCCCATTGCCGGAGCTGAGTTGCACTCAAGACTGGTTTTCCTAGAAAAGTAAGCAAGTGTATCATCTAACCAGCAAGAGATCAGAGATGGATGACCTAAGTGTTGTGCAGGTATCCTTAATGAAAACCATCTAAAGTAAATTATATATGGTGGCTTTATAGAAAGAATCTCACAAGATGAAATGGGTTGCTATCTGTTCTAATAGAAATAGGATACACCAGTTCTATAAATATGTTTGTTCTCTGATGTTATATAATGGCCCCCAATGAAGATATCAATCATTAATTGAATAAACAACCTATGGAACAGAAACAGAAAAAAATGCACAAAATTTGGCACTTAACAGAAATCTAATATGCCATTTTTTTTCTTCTCCTATTCCAAGATAGTCACAGAATTACAAACACTTACATTGGGAAGAGGCCTCAAAGTCCATCTAGACCAGGGATAGGGGACCTGCAGCCTTGAGGCCACATGTGGCCTTCTAGGTCCTTGGGTGTGACCTTTTGACTGAGTCCAAGTTTTCCAGAACAAATCCTTTTATTAAAGGGATTCTGTGAAGTTTGGATTTAGTTAAAGGAATGTACTTGAGGACCTAGAGGTCCACATGTATCCTTGAGGCTTCTAGTTCCCCACCCCAATCTAGACAGTCAGAGTATGGTCATCAGACATTTGCTTGAATCACTACCACCCGAGGCAACCCATTTCACTTTGTGGTTGCTGTAATGATCAGGGCCAAGCAGAGAGCTTCTCTAAATGATAACTCCTCAAATAATTGAAATAGTATTACTAATAAGCAGAGTATTAATTTTTTTTAAAAATGTTATATTGATAATAGGGATGTGACCTGTGATTCCATTGGTATAAAATTCCAAGGTGAAGAAATGTAGATTGGTATCTTCTCTACAATTTAGAATGTTGCCTAGGAAACCCAGAGGTCAAGTGACTTTCTTAGACACACAATTAATAAATGCTAGAGATAGGACTTGAGCTAAGGTCTCCCTGGCTTTGGGGCTTCCTCTTATTTATTGATAATGTAATAATTATTACTAGCATTAGTTTAATGAAATATCACATTAGCATAAACTAGCATAATGATGTTAATAGACAAAGTTGGTGTTAAAAATAAAGTTTTTAAGATATCCACACATTCTTTAAATGTAGTTTAAATATTAAGATAGTTCAAGTTTGGGGGAAACTTGGTAAAAAATATTCAAGCTTTAAGAACATTTCTTTTAACAAGAGGCTGTCAATCGTGCTACTTGCTTTGGACATTTTTATTCTGTGACATTTTGAACATAACGCAATTGTAATAATATTGCTCTAAGTGTCTGTGATGTCTTGGGAATTATAGCTTTGTTCTAGTGGAAAGTCCTCCTTTTTAATATATGATTTTCAAAGTCAAAATTTTCAAAATATGCTATTTGGAATGACTTTATTAAAATGTTTTCTTAGCAAATCCATATCAAGACATTTATAATGCAAGTCAATTGAATAGGAGGATTTCTCTAACAGAAATTTTATTTCTTAGCTTACTTTGCCAGACTACATTTATTCACTAAATAAGGGATACCTGTACTGACATCCCTTCCCCAATGAGGGCAGCATTATCTTGCCAAACACGCTCTATCAACATGTATCCTTTTCTCAATTAGTTCAAGATTTCCATTTTGTTTGCTTTCATCTCCAAAATAGCAACAAGTTCCCTTAATATTTCAGATGGTCTGGCATTTAAGTAACTGATTGATGAATGTTCATTTGAACTGTGAAGAAGACAGACTTTTTTTATCATCCGTAATTCATTAGAATATAATGGAGATGCCATGCCAATCAAATTAAAATTGCATGTGATAAGAGTATTATGTTATTCATTGAAACAATTTTCTCCTGCAATTATTAAAGTCCTATGATCTAGTTAAGCATGATGAGTTCTATGCTCTAGCTGTTTTTACTGGCAGCCCTCCTGTGTTTTGCTGTGTTCTTAAACTGTCTGGATTAAAGCTGTTTCCCTAGTTTGCCTCTTTTTCCCCTCAGCAATTTGCACTATTCATAGACAAGAAGCAAAAAATCAGGGAATCTGTAGTTCAAGACACAAGGAATCTCCTTACGTTGTATCAATATAAGGCTTTAAAGATTTGAGACTCTGCTGTCCCAACAATCTTAAGGCTTCGTCCTCATACTCTAATATAACATACATCCTATATGATGTAAAACCACCAGAGAAAGGAGAATCGCTGAAAACTCATCTCAGAGCTATAAGAAAGGCATTAAAATATGATTCACATACTCTTTTGGGTGTGTGTGTATGTGTGCGTGTGTGTGTGTGTGTGTGTGTGTGTGTGTGTGTGTTTTAAAACTAAGGACAAGTAAGAAAATAAAACAAGTCACATCATATTTATTCCATTGGGCCTCTCAGTTGAATATGTCTTTAGTCTGCAAACATTTAAAATGTTTAACTACAGTCTTTCACCACAGAAGACATCTGAAGGTTATCCTTTTCCCTTTACTCTAATAAATTATATAACTCAGAGCTTGATCAAAGCCCTGCTCTCTTAACTCAAACAATGTAAAGAAAGAAAATTTGAAATTGAAGTCATTTAGAATTCCTCAGTAGTTAAAATGTTTCTCATAGACACAATCAAACCTTCTTTAAAGTTGCAATTAATTCTTAGTTAGGGGAAAAATTCCATATGGAATAAAATTCTCTTTGGAAATCATGTGTTTGCATTCCAGCTGTATGATTATTCTTACCACACCAGAAACTTCTTAATTAATTGCACTCTGCATGGCTACACTAAAACAGATGTAAGTAAGTGCTTTTTATAACCATTAACTTTCACAAGAGGCTTCTTCACCAGAGCCCTATGGTCGAAATTATCAGGAGGCGGTTAAGGGTGTGGGCACCTAAAGGCTAATTGGTCACATTGGCTGCATCTTACAACCAATAGCAGTTTGTTCTAAATCCAGTCATTAGGTAAAAAGATGGGGTGAGGGGGACAGAAAAAAAAGAAAAAAAGAGACCTTTCAAAAGGCCCAAAGACTCAAAAGTCATACATATTGCTCACTAAATTGGACTTGCTGGCCCAAGCTTTGAGTGGTGATTATATAATTAGTGCTACAAGTGTTTGGGGAAACCTGCCCTGAAGCCAACTTGGTTTTTTTCAAATTTTTAAAAATTGGCAAGATTGCAAGACTACTAAGGGCTTAAATCAGGGAAGAATGAAAGAATTGAGAGCACTTAAGAGTGGTGAGAACTAATAAAAACAAAATACAGGACAAGGTCTCGTAATGAGTTCAAGTGAAGCAGCACTGGCCTGGTGCCAATCACCATTGATTGGAGGAATGGGATTTGTTAAGGATAGAGAATGTCATGTATTATAGGGACTATAATTATTCAACAGAGGGGAACAGGAGGGAGGGATCCCCATCTGCATGCCCCCTAATAGTAGAGTATTAATTTCAAGAGTCTTGTTAACATGCCTTTTGAGGTTGCTTAAAAGAATAGCAAAAATGTCACAGCTACCCAAATGTAGAGTTATTTTGTCCAAAATGCATATGGAGACCAAGCACTATACCTCTTTGGGTTAGCCTTTTCATCAAAAGTCCTATTGAACAGTACTAACTTTCCACCCATTCTGAGTGACAACCTCAGAAACATGCAGTGACAAATGACCATCCAAAAATCAACGTTGAAGCATCCATTAACTTGATGAATTCTTAGAAGTCTTATCCCAGTGAGAAAGTTCTCTCTTTGGAGAGTAAGGCATTTCAGTGTGAGACAAAGCCTTTCTCTCACAATTAACTCCATTTGACAGCTGTCAATCAGAGAGATGCACTAAATTCATTTGTTTGTTTTTTTCCCTAGGGCCATTGGAAGGGGGGAGGTGATTAACCTCACCTGTTCCTACTTCCTCATCATTTAGCAGCAAATAATTCTCAAAATGTTAGCAGTGAGGAAAATCAAATCCACAATAATGGGAGGAAAGAAAAGAAAGAGCCCAAGGAGAAAAGTACATATTTTGGTGAATTTTGTTGAAAGATATTCTTTTAAGCTAACCAAATTCTCTGAAGAGCTGAGGATAAGAGATACTGCACGTCCTCAGATCTTCATCTATAGGTGGAACCCAAGTAGTTTTCTGGGCTAGTAGATTGTGTACTAGAAAGGAATGCTTCAATAATAATAACTAATCAGCTTTCCTTATTTTTTTTTAAATCAGGAAAGGTCCCATCTTTGATGTGCACCAGTGACATGTCTTGGTTCCCAGAACAGCTATTGGTGGGGAAACAAAATGTTACTTGTTATTCTGCCCCCAAATCAAGACTGTGGCATCTTTAGTGATTGTAATTGGTTAAGGGAGTGAAGGATGAAGAAAAAGAACCAGTAGGAGAATATTATTTACCTTGCAGATGATTTTGCAGATTCATTAGGCCTCTTCTTCTATTGACTAGGCTCTGAGAAACATTTGCCTAGACTTCTCCCAGAAACCAGGGTTAGCTATAATACATGAAATCAGATTCAGGAAAAACAATGTCAGCAAAAAGAACAAAAGTGCTATTAAGCTTGGTTAGGTCCTGAATTTATGACAGCTCAACTCCTATGCTTCATTCTCTAGACTCTAAAGCAAGGGTTCTATCTTGTAGTGTATCATGGACCCCTTTGGCAATCTGGTCGGTCTCTTCTCAGAATTATGTCTTAAATGCATAAAATGGAAAACATAGAATCAAAAAGGAAATCAATTATACTGAAATGCAGTTATTAAAATATCTTTTTAAAAGTTTTCCAACCTCAGGTTCAAAACCCTTGCTATAAAAAAATACTATAGTTGAAGGAAACTCTTTAACATTCATTTAAGGTTTTTGCTCATTACTTCATATATAGGTAGGTATCTTGCATCTATGAGATGAGTCAGCAAGCAAAACCAGGGGATAGAATAAGCCCTATATAATATAGTTGAACCGTAAGCCATAAAAATGGTTGTACTGTTATTTATTTCATCTTCAAATATGTGTGATTTCATTGTGATGAACTCTGTGGAGATGAAAATCTTGGAACTTAACCAGGTTACCCCTCAGATATCAGACACACAATCTTTAACTGGAGTCTGTTCTTTTAGGCCTTTCCACCTCAATTGGACCTTCCAAAGCTTGTTCGTTGCTGACATGGACTTGGAGAATCCTGGGACCCTTTGGAACAATGATGAAATATCAAAGGAAAAGGCTGCATTGTGATTTTCCTTCTTAAGGGTCCACTTAGAGGAGAGAGAAGTACTCACAAAATCAAATAAAGAGAAATTTATGGTTATTGAGGCAATTAATAAATTCAATTAAAGCCATTAATAGCAGCCTAGATTGAATGGCAAGAACAATTCACTGAGATGCCTCTGGAATTTCACTATTTTCTGGATGTCTTTCCCTATATCCTTTGTGGAATCCCTTGAATGCAACTTGTCGCAGGACAAATTTAGAGTGTTTCCTTTCTCTTTAATACTGCTCACAAAGCAATAGGATCTCAGCTTTGCAGGATTTATAATTTAGGCCCAGTGCATAGAACTAAAGAAAGAGAGAAATGACCCTCCCACCACCACTAATGTCTATTCATGAAAAATTATATATGAGCCAATGAAACTAAAGGCTGTCTCTTCTTCCTGTTAATCCTTGTCAGTCTCCAAATTAAAGTGATCATAGCTTTTACTTTGACTAACTTAGTTATATTTTACAGTCTTTTGAAACCACATTAATTCTAACATCTCTTGAATTGCAAATCCCATGTTGCAGACAGAATCTCCTGCATTGTTTGGGGTTTGAGCTTCTTGGCATTTTAACTGTTTAATCATTCCCTTTTGATTCAATCCATTCCTTCAATAAATATTTGTTGGATCCCACTATGGCCTAAAAATAAAAAGCTTTTCATCATAATTATTAATGAGATAGGGCAGAGAACTATGCCTAGTATATTTTGTTTAATGAATAAATAAAAATAAATCTAATGAGTCCTTATCTAGGAAGTAGAGCTATGATTTCATAGATATAGGGAATTTTGCAATGCAATGCAAAGCCACTGTTTTCTCTGTGCCTTGTACTCTAAAAGAGCTATTTAGGGATGCTGAGAGACTGGCTAATTTGCCCAAGATAACATATACAGTATAAATTGGAGTCAGAACTCGAATCCAGGTCTTCTAGATTCTGAGGCCAGCTCTTTACTCCATTACTGTATTCTGCCTCATGCCTAAGTCTAACGAAGAGGCAAAAATAAGCTTAGTTAAAAACAACACAGGCCATGATGCTGCCATCTTTTTTTTAACTGGAATATGTAATATTTTCACTCACCAAGAAATAAACACTGTTGTATTTCACTGAGTATTTGCCCAAACTATTCTCTTACCACATGAAAGAAAAAAGGAAGAGAAACATATGGAGTCAACCAATCTTATATGCCTTCCCAAAATGTTCTCAAATTAAGAGCAAAATGAATTAATCACTTAATTATTTCCCCCACTTTGGGGTGTTTCCCCCCCATCTCTTCTCTCATTGTCCCAGCAGTAATTTTTCTCCTGGCTTTTTAGTTTGTTATCTTCAACTTACTGAGGAAAGTGAGAGCTGTTAAGTGCTGTTCTGGTGTCCTGGGATTTGTATTTATAAGATTCCCTTTCACTATGTGATAGCCTCTCAGCTTAAACGGCTGTGACACACCACTCATCACCAAGTGTCAGAAGTTGGGTACGCATTCTGGAAACGAAAGTCAGCACGTTTTCTGTTAAAAAAAAAAGTCATATTCCATGGTTAGCTATTTTCAAAGTGTCTCTTTTCTGAATTGAAGTGAAAATGTTTCTTTTTTCCTTCTGATCTAGTGTGAAAAAAGCTCAGTGTTTCATATCTAGCACAAAAGTAGCAGCAAGATGAGCAGATTCGAGCCTTAAACATCCTTGAGATTTAACGCAGCAACCATCCAGGAGTGGGATGCTGAACCAGTCATAACCCTCTCATCAATTGGATGAATAGAATTCAAGTAACATACCCAGCAGTATATGAACATTTGGTTTGCTCCCACTTAACATGATGAGAAACAGACAGTACCAGCTATAAGCCCAATTACAGTGAAGGTAAATAGAATGGTTGTGGAGTGTGCCAAGCCCCTGATACTTTTGGATGCAACAGTGTTGAGAAAATGGCAGGGTTTTTATTTGAACTCTAGAGTTTAAGGAACACACATAATGTTTCTGGAGGTTTACTCTGTGTTCAGAGAACTGATAACAGAGGAAGAACGTCTGAAAGCCTTTTGTTTATAGGAGCCAACTTCAAGCACTGAATGACTATACGGGGGATAGAGAGAAGCATGGTTTCAATTCTGTCCAGGATCACATCCCAAATACTGTCACCTAGACCAAGTAGCATCACCAACACATATTCTTCTCCCTGAGTAGTCCACTGATTCTATGTGGGTGAGAGAATTTAAATTCTCCAGGCTTGAACAGCTGATCAGAAGAAACGTAGCCAATGAAAGTTCAAATGAAAATAGGACTACTACACAACTAAACCTTATTATGATGGGGAAAGAAATCTGAATTTCTTTTTTCATGTCTCATGTCTAGGCCACTAGACCTCTTATGTCAAGAAGGAAGAAGACATACAAATAAATGCCTTTTCCAGTTCTTTGCAATCAGTGCTGTTTAAAATATATTGTCCTTCTTCAGAAAAACCCAAAAAGACTTATATGAACTGATGCTGAGCGAAGTGAGCAGAACCAGGGAAACATTGCACACAGTCACAGCCACATTGTGTGATGACTGACTTTGATAGACTTGGCTCTTCTCAGCAATGCAAGGACTCAAAACAACTCCAAAAGGCTCATGATGGAAAATGCCATTCACACTCAGAGAAAGAAATATGGAGTCTGAATGCAGATCAAAGCGTCTTCTTTGCTCTTTGTTTTGTTTTGTTTTCTTTTCTTTTTCATGGTTCCTCCCATTCATTCTAATTCTTCTATACATCCTGACTAATGTGAAAATATGTTTAATAAGAATATATATGTAGAGCCTATGTCAGATTGCATGCTGCCTTGAGATGGGGGCAGGGGAGGGAAGCAAAGAAAATTTGAAACTTATGGAAGTGAATGTTAAAAACTAAAATTTAATTAATTTGTGTGTATATATATACATATATGTGTGTGTACATATGCATATACATATATGTATGCATATATATATACACATACACATACACATACATATATACATATACATATACAGATACAGATACAGATACACATATTGTCCTTGTCATGACACCACACTCTTCAAAAGAAAAAAGTCAGGTAAATAATCCTCAAGCATTTTGTGAGTATCTCCTATGTGCCAGGCTAGGACTAGGTGCTGGACCTGTAGAGACAAAGTCCAAACTGAAATTTAAACTACTGTGCAATGCTGGGCAAGTCATTTAGCTTTTTAGTCTCAGTTTCTTCATCTACAAAATGGGAATGATAAAGTACCTAAGTTTTTGTGAGGGTAAAATACAAAAATATTTCTAAAATGCTTTGCCAATTTAATATATAAATTTTGTTGTTGTTGTTGTGTTGTACCTTGTCCCTCAGTTTAACCTCCATCTCCATGGAAATAATCCTTCCCCAGCTTGCTCCACAGTTTGTGCTCCCATCTCCACGGAAATCAGTTTATGTTTTTTCCCTTTAAATACCCTGACCCTACCCCTGGTTGGTGCTGTTCTATTTGAGTCTTTACTCTGAACAGTCACGCGCATGAATAAATTGACATCAAAATTTATATCCGGGTCTCGCTTGCTTTTTTTCGGCATAACAGTTGTTAGCTATATAGTGTAGTAGATAGAGTACTGGACATAAAATCAGGAAAATCTATATCAAATTCCTCCACAGATATTTACTATCTGTTTGATCCTGAGGTTAAAATGAGATATTATATGTAAAGCACTTTGCAAAAGTAATGCATAAATACTAGCTGTTACCATTATGAACTAGAGAATTTTTCGTGGATTTTTAAATGCCATCAGTATATAAATCACATGACCATCTCCAATGATGACTCCATGAGTCAGCATTTCAAGCGATATTAGATCAACTTGCTAACAAGAGCTGGGGCTAGTTCTAGCTCACAAGAGCTAGTTCACTGGATTTTTCACTTCTCCAAGCATGGGTTCATGTTCTGAATAAATCACAAGTGTAAATGGCTTAATCCATGTTTCCATTGATTGGTACCATGTTTTCATACAATTAGCAGGCTCTGCTAAGTGTAAAGTACTGAAGCCTTAGAAGAGCAGGTGGTCTGTAAGTCCCCACCGAAGGGCACCAGTAGCAATGGATTCAAATGGCAGAGGGTAAATCAACCAAGATGAGATCTAGTCATATTTCTGAAAGAGATTTTCAAGTCCATCTCTATTCTGCCTAGATCAGACCACCTCAGAAGTATTTGTCCTTCTTCAGGGCACCTTGTTATAAAAAAGATACCATGAAGTGGGAGAGAGTAAAGGCAAGGGCAACCAAGATAGTGACATGTGTCCATGCCATAAATCAGAAAAAAAAAATATTGGAGAGACAATAAATAAATGTTCAAAGGAAATTAACAGGCAGTTCTCAAGGGAAGAAATCTAAGCTAGCAACAACAGCAAAAAGAACTGAAAAAAGGTCCAAATCATTAATAATGAGAGAAATTCAAATTTAAAAACCTCTGAGGCTTGATCTCACACTCATCAAAATGGTAAAGATGACATACAAGAGAACGACAATTGCTGAAGGGGATGTAAAAAGAAAGGTACATTAATATGCTGTTTGGGGAGCTATGCATTGGTCCAGTCATTTTGGAAAGCAATTTAAAACTATACCCAAAAGGTCATTAAATTGCACATGACCTTTGACCCAGTCACATAACTATTCAGTCTATATCCCAAATGGATAAAGAAAAGAGGAATAGAGCCCATGTGTATAAAAATATTTCAGCAGCCATTTTTTAGCAAAAATGGAAATTGAGGGGGTACCTATAAATTGGTGAATGGTTCAAAATATTATAATATATGAAGGTAATGGAATAAGATATGTCGTGAGAAATCACAATAGAATGGATTCAAAGGAACCAAGACTTTAAAGAACTAGTGCAGAATAAACAGAAGCAGGAAAGCAATTTATGCAAAAACTATTGTTGTATTGTAAGTATTGTCAGTACAAAATAATTTTGAAAGACTTAAGAACACTGATCAAAGCAATGCTCAACCACAACTACAGAGGTCTAGAGATGAAACATTCTGCCTACCTCCCTAGCAGAAAAGAAGAGAAAGTGAAAAGGGAAAGAAACAAGCATTCATTAAGCACCTACTGTGTGCCAGGCACTGTGCTAAGCATTTTATAAATATAATATCATTTAATCCTCACAACAACCTCGTAAAGTAGGTGCTACTGTTATCTCATTTTACAGTTGAGGAAACTGAGGCAAAGATTAAGTGACTTATCCAAGATTGTTCAATTAGTGTCAGGCCAGATTTGACCTTGGGTCTTCCTGACTCCAGGTCTACCATTCTATCTACTATACAACCTAGCTACCTAAAAGAGTCAAAGGAGCAGTGATAAACCAGAACTATAGAAATATATTACATTTGTGTAATATACATATATATGCATAATATATATGTCTGTAATATATATGACTGATGCATGAATTTGTTTTACTTAAGTATATTCATTTATAATATTTTTATTTAGGGGATTCAAGAGAGATGGAGATAGTGATAATGATGCAAAAAAAATAAAAAGAAAAGTGTCATTGAAGCATTTTTAAATGCATAAACAAAAGCAGAAGGAAGTTTAGAGGGAGAGAAACCTTTGAAATCAGAGTTTTGAAATTATTTTGAGTATAAAAATAAAAGCTATGCATAATAGGGAATCGTAGTGCCATATACACAATCCTCTTGCTTTTCTTCATATATGAAGTATATGAATATATATTCAGCTTTCTTCATGTTTGTCAATTTCAGAAAAAAAAATTAAAACTAAGTATATTTAACTAAGAATAAAAGACTCAGGGGAGACATGATATCTGTTTTCAAGCATGTGAAAGTCCTTACATATACATATATATGTATGTATATGCATATGTATATAGTTATGTATGTGCATGTGCATGCCTGTGTGTATGTATATACACATATATATATATATATACATATATATAGGATCAGACTTCTTGTGTTTGTCTTCAGCTATCTGAACAAGAAGCAATGTGTGACAAAGAGACAAATTTAGGCTTGATGTCAGAGAAATCCTTCCTAATACTTAGAGTTGTCCCAAAGTGCCTCAAGAGGTGGTATATTCTGCTTCATTGGAGGATTTCACACAGATTCGGGATGGCCAATTGTTGGCATCGTGCAGAATCAAATAGCTCCTGATTTATCCAATTCTTAAGTCAGTTAGCATTACTGACTGTTGAGGAAACAGGGCCTTTAATCATTGCTGCCTTCCTCCAAAGATATACCATGTATTTATAAACTACTTGGGGAAAAGCAAAACCAAGAAGGTGGAGTGGAGGAAGCATTCCAGCCAAACTCTCCTAATATTTCTCACCAAACAGCTTTAAACTAGTGCCTTCAAATCAAATTCTGCAGCAGTATAGCCAACAAAGGTCAGGGTGAGACACTTTTCCAGCCTGAGACAATTTAGGAAGTTAGAAGGAGACCAAAGCGGGGCCTGGACTGGAGCACAGCATGATAGCAACACCAACTATGAACCATAGAGTCTGTGGCAGTGGCAATAGCAGCAACAGTTTCAACTGGACAACCGGTCAGAAATAGATTACAAAGGATCCCTGTGCTGGCACTGGGTCCAAGACCAGGTGCTATTTGATAATTCCATTGCCCATTACCAAACTCCAGGTCACAGTTTAGTGTTTGTAATTACAAGGGAGCAAGGGAATTCTGATCAGACCAGAAGAGCAGTAATGACACCTCTTCCCAGACCACAGCACCTTGGAAGCACTAAAAATTTACAGACACCCAGAGCTACCTGTAAAAACAGCACAGCAAAAAAGCTGGAAGCTTTGGACAAAGCCCCACCCACCCAGTTGAGCAGAGCCCAACTCTAACCATATGGTCCAAAGTCTGGAAATGGGAGAGAAAAATGAGCAAACAATGAAAAAGAATTTGACCATAAGAAGCTACTATGATGACAGAGAAGGTCAATATACAAATTCAGAAAAAGGCAATGACATGAAAATATCTATAAGCAAAGAATCAAAGGAAATATGCAGATTCAACACAAGGCCAACAAGAATTCCTTAAAAAAAGATAAAGATAAAAATGAGGAAAAATTATTTCAAAAATCAAATAAGAGCAGTAAATAAAAAATCAGGAAAAGAAATGAGAACAATGTAGGAAAATTATGAAAAGAGAATTAACAGGTTGGTAAGATTAAAAATACTGAAGAATATAATTCCTTAAAAAGCAAAATTGGCCAAATGGAAAAAATAAGTATAAAAGGTCACTGAAGAAAATAATTTCTTTAAAACCAGAATTGGGCAAATGGAAGATAATGACTCAATGAGACATTAAAAACAATGAAACAACATTAAAAGCATTTTTAAAAAAGAAGAAAATGTAAAATACCTTATTGGGAAAACAACTGATCTGGAAAATAGATGGAAAGATAATTTAAGAATTATTAGACTGTTTTAAAGCTATTATCAAAGAAAAAGCCTAGATATCACATGTCAATAAATCATAAAAGTAAACTGTCCTAATATCCTATGAATAGAGAACAAAATAAAAATTGAAAGAATCTACCAAAATCTACCAAGTACCTCCTGAAAGAGATCTCACAATGAAAACTCTCATCAATATTATAGCCAAATTCCAAAGTTCCAAGGTCAAAGAGAAAATACTTCACACATCCAGAAAGAAAACATTCAAATTTTGAGGAGCCACAGTTAAGATCACACAAGATTTCACAGCTGCCGCATTAAAGGAGTAGAAGGCTTGGAACGTGATATTCCAGAAGGCATAGAAGGTAGGATTACAAGCAAAAATAAACTATCCACCAAAACTGAGTATAATCTTTCAGAGGAAAAAAATGGATATTTAATGAAACAGGGATCTTTCAAGCATTCCTGATGAAAATACTGGAGCTGAATAGGAAAGTTGACATTCAAACACAAGATTCAAAAGAAGCATAACATGAAATAGGTAAACATGAAAGAGAAATCATAAGGGTCTTAATTATGTTTAACTGTTTACATTACTATATGGGAAGGTGATACGTGTAAATCCTAAGAACTTTATCATCATTAAGATAGAAAGAATCTACAGAGAAAGAAGACATGGATGTGAGTCAATTATGTTGGGATAATCTCAAAAAAATGGAAGGATGAGAACAAGAGATGCACTGGAAGAAGGGGGAATGAAGGGAGAAAATAGAGGAAATTATCCCACATAAAAGAGGCAGATGAGGAAGTCTGTCTCACTATAATACATTAAATACTTGGTGACAGATATCACAGCCCCCTTGATCTTCTTTTCTCTAGACTAAAACACCCTATTTCCTCAAACCTGTCTATATATGGCATAACTTGCAGTCCCCTCACCATCCTGTTTGACTTCCTCTGAAAACATCAAAGCTTTCTGATCTTCCTAAAATGTATACATAATTTGGCAAATTACTTCAGATGTGATCTGAAGTAATCGTACAAGGAGACTATCACTTCCCTCATTCTGGATACTATCCCTCTTTTAATGCAGTCTTGGATCATATTACCATTTTTTTTTACTATCATCAAGATAGATTGAGAGAGAGATGATAGACAGATAGATACATAGATACATAGACAGACATAGATAGACACGTAGATAGATGATAGATGATAGATAGATTAGATAGATAGATAGATAGATAGATAGATAGATAGATAGATAGATAGATAGATGATAGATAGACAGACAATATGGCGCTATTAGGTGTTTGCTGTGTCAGACATTGAGCTCTCATGCCACACGTTGACTTCTATTGAACTTTGAGTTCAATAAAATCTCACATTCTCTCTGACAGTTATTTGTCTATCATTCTATACATGCGAAGTTCTTTGAACACGGCATAGAATCTTTCATTTTTACCTTTTATATGTTGTCTCATTAGTTCATCAATTCAGCACTGTCTAACATGTTGGCTTTAGATCATACTCATATCTGTCATATTGGCCATGCCTCTAGGCCCATAGTATCTGCACATTTGATGCACATGCTATCTCTCTCTTTATAGTATCACTGGTAGAAATGCTAAACTTCACAGAGCCAAGGACAGATTCCTGGAACATTCTACTAGAGACTTCCCTCAAAGTTAACATAGATCCATTAGTGACTTCATTTTGAATACAGTCATTTAACCAATTCTGAATCCACCTAACATTAGCATTGTTTTCTAGCCTACATTTCTCTATCTTGTCCACAAATACACCAGACTTTGTCGAATGTGTTGCTGCAATCTAAATATAATAATTGTGGGGGTAGAATGCAATGAGATAACAGATCCATTGAAATAGTAAAGTATAGTTTCATGCCATATTCTCCTCATTTTCTTTTGGACTTGAAGACAGCCAACCTTTAATAATGAGAGCTGATATTTACATAGTTGTTTTTAAAGTTTGCAAAGTTCCATACATTCTCCTCTTGGGTCCCTATAATAATAGTATGATGTAGTATTATTATGTCTCTTTTACAAGTGAGGAAAATAAGACTCAGAGAGGATAAGTGACTTGCTCATGGTCACACAGCTAGTAAGTATCTATAGGATTGCAACATAAACTTCCTTTATTATAATTCCAAAAGAAAATCAGATGAGTCTGGCATGAGGCCATGCTCCCATGTAACTCCCATAGATAATTCCATGGAACTGTTATCTCCTGAATTTGGACACTCTTTCCAACAGTGCACATTAAACCTCATCTACATCTTCTCGCTATATGGGACTTTTGTCCACGTCCTCCAAAAATGCTTCCACAGGCATTCCATTCAAAATCCTGAAGGCCTTCATTTAAGTTTTTTAATGTGGATACCAATAGAGCATGATAACTGTCTTTTTTCTTTATTTTACAATTTGAAATCATTCTCTTTGGTGGAGAAAACAGAATCGAATTGAGCTAAAGAGGTCTATCTTTTATTGTGGATTATCTTTGTTCCATCCATGCTGAGTGCCAGAGGTAGGGCTTTCTTGTATTTTTCTCTTGCCTCTAGAATAAATAAAAATGCTGTTTTTATTGTCTTAAGCAATCATATCAATAAGATGACAGTTACGGGGGCGGAGCCAAGATGGCGGCTGGGAAGCAGTGACTGGCGTGAGCTCCCCACCAAGTTCCTCCAAAAACCTATAAAACAATGGCTCTGAACCAATTTTAGAGCTGCAGAACCCACAAAGTGGGAGAGGGAAGCAGGG
>CM053623.1:279638950-279673901 GCA_028646595.1 Phalanger gymnotis
AGAGAGGAAGGGAAAGGGGGATGGGAAGGGAATGGGGCGACGGAGGGAAGGGCAGACTGGGGAACAGGGCAACCAGAATGTACGCCATCTTGGAGTGGGGGGGGGGGAGGAAATGGGGAGAAAATTTGTAATTCAAACGCCTGTGAAAATCAATGCTGAAAACCAAACATGTCAAAAATAAATTTAAAAAAAAAAAAAAAAAAAAAAAAAAGATGACAGTTACATTGGTATTCTGGAGTATATGCAATTCTATCCAGTATTATTTTAAAACATTATTCATAGAAGCATGCCAGTCTTTTTTTTTCTATATGTACTTTCACTCTGTCCATTTTTCCATGAAGGTCTTTAAAAAAAAGTTGGCAAATTAGTTCCCTGTGAATCCACATCAATATCCCTTCTCTTATTGGAAAACTTCCTATTTGCTTCTCAAAAATTTCACTGTTGAGGATTTCTTGGCCTTCTTAGACTATCCCTTTATATGGAATCCTAGGCCTCAGCAGCTTACTTATTCTTGCTCTGAACTCTGTGATCATAGTCTAGAAATTCAGGGCATACATATGACTGCTCCCAGTTTTCATCTCTTCTATCAAGAATTCTAACATTCAGAGTTTTCCATCATTTTTTTTATTTTAGCAAATTGTTTCTCTTTGCCAAACATAACCTCCACCCTTTGAAGGGTATGTTTAAGGTAGAGTCACGAAGTTTTCAGGTGTTCTCTTTTTTTGCTTCTGGAGAAAATGAATTTATCTCAAGCATCCATCCTAGATGAAAAACTAGCAGCTAAATAATGACAGCTGCTAAGCATTGTGGGTTTTCAATTATTGCTATGGTTTTCAAATTCAAATTCAGTATAGAACATGATTCTTATTTAATGGTGGGGGTGTCAGAAGGGATGAGATATTCATGTCAATTTTATGTGCCCAACTTTTTCCATCCTTTATATAAGTGCTAAATTGGCCCATGCCTTTTAGTCACTGTAAATGTCAACATGGGTAGAATAACAGAAAACAAGGATTGTAGTGTCATATAGGTTCAGCACATTCTTTACAGTGTATGAAATTTCAATCATTGGAAATCAGGACTAGGAAGAAGAACTACTAATGATGTAAAGAGTTCCAGCAGAATCTTTGTGAAGTAACAGAGTTTGTTGGGAATCTGTAGAAGGCCACAAGAGTGTTTGTTTATTTTTCAAAAGACAGCCCTATGGGGGACTAGAATTAAATCTGTCCCTAACAGGCATGTGTTAATCTTTCCTAAATTTTGGTTTGGTTTAAGGTGAAAATGTAGGTCATCTTAGATTTTAAGCCAACTATTCCATTCACCCTTAACTAAAACAAGGTGGCCCCCTACCTTTGTTGAGAGTTCTTGAAATCCCTGAAGTCTGGCAGCCTCCACTAGACCAGCTGCTGTTTGCAAACTTCTCCTGAGCTGGGACTTCCCAGGTGTCAGAAGCAAACAATAGATCACAGCTGGCACTAATTGGCAGAGCCCTGGTTGGCAGTCGGAGCACAGAGAGGCCAAACACTGAACAGGCCATCGAGAAAGGGCTCCCCTCACATGGCTAATATTAATTGAAATGTCTTCATGGAATGCTGTTTTGCACATTGCAATGAAAACAGTTTGTTTTTAGGATTTAAACATCCCTCCTCTGTGTTTGCAATTTGAACACTACAGCATGTGTTAACACATGAGAACCAGGGAGGCCCCAATGACTATAGGCAGAGTATTTTAGGAGCTGAGATTTTTTTCCCTTTTTTTCTTTGGCAATTTTCAAGCTCACTGAAGTATACACACCGTAAGAAAGAAAAAGTAAACAAGATATTTAAGCGTCAGCTGGTTTTCACTGTGTGCAATCGTTAAGAACTCTGCTAAAAGAAAAAAATGGTTTTGAATCTGTGATTTTTTCCCTTGACACTGTCCCTTAAATGCCTGTACACACCATTGTGCTAAATATGAGTATGGTTAGTTATCTGAGGCCAACAGGCGCAATCCATCTCGTTAAATGATACCAAGGCACGCAGTTCATGGCCAGCAATATAGATTAGTATGTTAATGTTGTTCTAAGGGTAGCATTGTTAAATAAGCCTGATAGATCCCTGGAATCAGACTGAGCACACCATGCCAACCCATGTGTATCATTGAGGATTATCCATGGACTGCCAAGCACACAGAACAATAGCTTCACATACCTTTGTGCTACTGTCATCTCCTTTTCATATCTGGGACCAACACCAAGATGTAGTCCTCTGCTACTATCGTTTGTCTTGGATTCTAACTGACCTTCCATGGACAGAGCAACTTTATGGTAATGGTTTGCATATTTTCACATTCTTTCATATATATTGACCTGTCCACTTATTCAATGGCCATTCCATTGGTCCCTACAGTGTGTCCAGAAAGAATTCCTACAAGATTAAAAAAAACTACCAGCCAAAAATACACACATGAAAGTATTTGAAAACATTTCTTCAGCTTTACAACTGTGTTCATAAGTGCTAAAATAATTCAAAGAAAAAGAAGGAATGTTACATGTTAAGTCAGGAAATAAGGGTAAAGTCTTAAGTTAGATCTTTAAGGAAATAATAAAGTTTAAAGAAATAATAAAGTTTAAATAAAGTTTTGGAGGGTGATTAAACATGAAGAGGTCAAAAGAAAAATGCTATTGGTCAACAGATCATGGAAACAATCAGGGGGCAGCTGGGAGAAGAGGTGGGTGGGGGAATGGAATGGAAAATGTTTCTGACATGTCTTCAAAGAAAAAAAGAGCAGCCACACAAGAAAGATCACTGTGATTTTGCTGGTTTAGCCCCAAGCAATGGA
This sequence comes from Phalanger gymnotis, assembly GCA_028646595.1. NCBI lineage: Eukaryota > Metazoa > Chordata > Mammalia > Diprotodontia > Phalangeridae > Phalanger > Phalanger gymnotis. The sequence goes on from CM053623.1 coordinate 279,641,771, forward strand.
TTCTCTATTACAGGGGGATTTTTGCAGAAAAAGGGAGCTAACATATAATTGGGATTTGTAATTGAATGTACACTGACACATTAGGATTGATCTGTCCTCTGAGTTGCAGCATCACGGTAGGGAGGGGAGTGTGGGAGCTGTAGTCATGTACAAGACATCTGTGCTTGAATCCAGTCAACCACACTCAGCCATAACTAGCAATTCAGGTACTCAGGGCAAGCTTCAAAAAACATTCCTCATACAAGTAGTAAGAAATATACTTTTAAATCACATTTTGAGTCCCAAATTCTATGGGGTGAGAGACTTCAGGACACAAGGTAGATGAACACCTTGGAGGCCCAGCTAGAGAGATCTCCATAAGGGATGGGAGAGAAAGAAGGAGGAATCTGCTATTTGATAGGTTTTTTTTTATTTTAACTAATTATCTTTGCTAATTAAATGCTAAGTTCATTGCTTCTGTATTACATCTACCGGGAAGAATAAATACACAGTGTCCCCTAAGTTTTGAATATGCTAAACCATAGCACCCATCCTACTTACAGCACCAGCTTCTATACTTACTAACCTTCTCACTTAGTTAACTCATTTATTCCCCTTCTGTCTTAATACATTATAATTATAATTGTGCTACCTACCTCACAGGGTAGTTTTGAGGAAAGTATTATCAAAATGAAGGTTTATGATTAGAATTCTTACATACTGCTTCCTTAATTCTCTCTCAACTTCCTCAACCTGTCTCCCTCATTTTCTGAATGTTTACCTTAACTACTTGTATATTAATGGGCAATATTCAGAAAAGGAATAAATGTTCTTGTAGTCCCTAGATAATGATAAGGTATCTACACTGCTGTGCTTGGCAGTTATACATAATCTAGGGCACTGAGGTACCTAGAGGTTGTAAGAAATTGGAGGAAGGAATTTCATAAAATGTTTTATCCTCCTGCACCACGTGAAGCCAATTTGCTCTGTCAGTTTAATCAATGAACCCATCATTGATTAAATCACAAACCACCTACTATGTGCAAATTTGGTGGTAATAGCTTAGAATATAAAGACAAAAGCAAAATTAGTTCCTACTCTCGAAGAGCTTATATTCTAATATATTAATAATAACTGGGCATTTATAAAGCACCATACACAAAACTAATCTTCACAATGCCTTATTAGCTAGGTACTAGAGCTATTATTGTCTTTATTTCACAGATGAAGAAACTGATGTTTACAGAGTTTCCATGAGATGCCTCTAATCATGCAATAAGGAGATACCGAAGGTGAGATTGGAATCCACGTCTTCATGGCTACAAGTCCACATGGTATTCTAAGACAATACACTCCCTGAAACTTTGAGGAAACCTGATAACCTGGCAAAATATCTTCCTAGATTGTAGCAGCCTTACAAGGATACCTAGAAATAGAAAATAATTCTCACAGATAGGCTTAAGCTTGCACACTACCCAAAGCCTTGATGTTAAAATAAAAGTTAGGGAAGGTCTGGAGAGCTACAAAACAATTAACTTGATTTTCTAATATTTGTTTAGCATTTACACACATTAAGTAATTGGAAGTCTCTCTCAAGAGTCACTAGGTTGTTGTTTGTTTTTGGTTTTAAAAAAATTCACTAATCTATTATTTCCTCTACTATTTGGTTTGAGATTTTTAATTCTGTATAATGACATTGCACCATATTTGACATAGCAGGAACAAATCATAAGCACCCTTCCTTAACACAGCCAACAACTATGCCACTGGACAGATGTAGCCACCTTCAGCACATTTTTTAAATGCCAAAAGTTCTTAGAGTGATAGATGGAGTCAGGATGGTTTATAAACTTCCATAGCAGAGAAAACTTCACTACAGACAACCTCTCCTGGCAATAAGACTAAACTAATGGAACTAAGCCCAAGCTTAGAAGTAGGAAACTTATAAATCTTCTTCCTGACTCTAGTGAGGAGGAGGAGAGCTAAGAGGAACCCTGTTCCCATTTTTCTTTTGGTCATTTTAATTCAACTACACTTCTGTTGTTGTTCAATCGTTTTCTGTCATATCCTACTCTTCACAACCCCAGTTGGGGTTTTCTTGGCAAAGATGCTAGAGTGGTTTGCCATTTCTTTCTCTAGTTCATTTTACAAATGAGGAAACTGAGGCAAACAGAGATAAGTGACTTGCTCAAGATCACACAGCTAATAAGTGTCTGAGGCCAGATTTGAAACATGAGTCCGGCAGACCCAGCACTATATCCATTGGGCCACTTCTAAAAGGTGCAAAGTCCTGTGGAGTATCTTTGTGCTTCCCTTTCCAGGGCACCCTTCTGCCTCCCCCAAATCCACTTTCTTCTCTCTTTCTTTTTGCCATCCCCATTCCCCCAAGAATCAGGTGAAGCAAAAGCAATTATCACTTATGTAGTACTTTTGAAGTAGACAAGGTACTTTTGTGTCTCCCAACCCCTATGAGGTTGGTACTATAAATATTATTATTATCCCCATTTTACAGATGAGAACATTGAGGCTCAGAGAGGATAAGTGACTACCAGGGATGGGGAACTTGTGGCCTTGAGGAGACACATGGCCCTGTAGGTCCTCAAGTGTGGCGCTTTACCTGAATCCAAACTTCACAGAACAAATGCCCTTAATAAAAGGATTTGTTGTGTAAAACTTGGACTCAGTCAAAAGGCAGCACCCAAGGACCTAGAAGGTCACATGTGGCCAGGTTCCCCACCCCTGCACCAGCCCATGTACCAACAAAATATCTAAGATAAGATTTGAACCCAGATCTTTGTTATTCTAGTTATAGTAATCTAGATAATATATCACACTGTGACATGTTTGCATCTTTATTCCTAAAAGCATGGCACTCAATTCTCTTCCAACTTCCTGATACTAACCTAACCTTTGACTCCCCCCTTAAATATTTATTATTTCCATGCTACATGTTTAGCACTTTTTTTTAGTCAAAAGATGACTTGAGCCCTACCCTCATGAAACTCAGAGTCTAATCAGTTTCCATACCAAGGAGCCACATAATTGCCAGAATGTTATGAGATTAATTTTATTTATGACTTCAAATACTTTGCTGAATTTCACAAAACATTTAGTTTTAGCATGTCAGTATTGCTATCTTAAAAATAAATATCATGGGAGGTAGATTACAGTCCCCAAATGTTAGAAATATGGTTTAGAGACAATCTTGAATTTTAATTGCCTAGATGGATATGGGTAACAAAATAAAGCAAAACATAAGCCTAGAATCCAAGAGGGTGCCCACCTTTTGGGAAATGACCAAGTTACATTTTATGGATGAAATGGATTATCCTTGGACTATTAAAAATTGACAAAATGGACAAATTTACAGGAAACTGGGAACAGTTCACAAATTAATGAAGTCAAGTGAACAGAATTAAAACAATTTGGGAAAGTGAAAACATTCTGAAGAAAAATACACTTTAGAGACACTTGAGATCTCTGATCAATACAATAACAGAGAAGTCCACAGATGAAACATACCACCCATATCTTGCCAGAGAGGTGATGGACTTAAAATGCACCATGAGATATATATTTCTGGATATGGCCAATTTGAATAAGAATAAATAAATAACATAGATTGATAAATAGATACATATACAAACAGACAGACGGACGGACGGACGGACGGTCAGACGGACGGACGGACGGACGGATGGATGGATGGATGGATGGATGGATAGATGTGAGTGAGAGAGGGAAAGCAAGAGAGAAGGGAACAGAGAGAGAAAAAGATGATAGAGTGAATTAATGGATGGATGGATGGATGGATGGATGGATGGATGGATGGATGGATGGATAAATGAAGGAATGAATGAACTACCCCAAAGTCTTATTCAGGTAAAATTCCCCTGAACTGAATAGGAACTACTCTGATCATCCTTTATCCTCAAAGAGGATTGTGTTATCTGGGACAGCCTGTTGTTCCGCCAATCTCTCCCCTGTGATAATCCTTCCCACTTACTGATTATCAGTCACAAGCATATGGGAATTTAGGATGGGTTTATTGTTATTTCTAGTGCTCAAAACTATGAGTAAAGTAAATACAAACAGTGGGTGTTTAAAAATTATAAGCACTAACACAAACTCCACTAATACGTAAAAGAAACAGTTAAATAAATACAGGCTCTGTTGGCTAGACCAGCACTTATAAGAGCTTCCTCATCTCTATCACAATAGCTGAGGCATTACAAATAAACTCACACACCAGACTCTGTTAACTCTATCAATCATCTGTTGAGAGCAGATGAAGTTTAGAAAGCAAGGATGAATTCATTCAAACATTCATAAGAAAGTGCTTTGAGATCACTGAAAAGGATAGTTACAGGAGTGAATTTTTTTGATTAGGCAGTATTTTCTCATACATTTAACTGCTCAACTGTGGCAGTCAAGAAATAGCATTTTGGTAGATTTTGTTTCGTTTTGTTTTTTCATTCCAAATCCATCATTTTCAAGCCGTGTGACCTTTGTCAAATTCTAAACGGGTCTGAACACCTGCTTAGGACATAATAAACTGAGAACTAAAATCAAAATAAAGAACCATAAAGCCAATCTGAAGGATTTCATTTAGAGATTGTTCCGATTGCCACAAGTGTTTTGCCAAAGATAAAACAGAACAATCCTCTTAGGATCATAGCATGGAAGATTTGAAAACCAAGGCCCAGCATGGTTAAGTGATTTGCTCAAGTTTGCACAGTCAATTTAATAGTAAAATGAAGACTAGAACTGAGGTGAAAGAGGAAGACCAATGTTGTGATGGAGAACTATAACTGCTATAAATTAAACTCTGTAATACTTCATAAATGGACCCTAAGACCAAGAGCTGGAGAAGATCTCTGAAGCCATCTCATGTCACAGATCAAGAAACTAAAACCAAGAGATGATAACATTTTGCTACAATCACCCTAATATTATACATCAGAGACAGGATTTAAACCAAGGACCTCTGGCTCTAAGAGGCAGAGTATTCCCACTATATTATGCTACCCCAAGAACAACAAAAGTTACTAGAACAGTCATCGATGGATAGATAGATAGATGATATGTATAGAAAAAGATACACAGAGATAAATGAGAGATAGGGATAGAGAGAGACAGGGAGAAAAATAAAGATGACAGAGATAGAAGGAAAGAGACATGACAAAGACAGAAAGATAGAGATCGTTTCTATCTTTCTCTGTGTCTCTGTCCATCTCTGTCTCCCTCCCACCTCTCATATTTAATCCTCTATATCTCTTTCTCCCTATCATCCATAAATTTTGAACAGTATTATCTAGATATTTAGAACAGTATATATCAAATATAATCTTCTCTTCAGTTAACATTATGCCAGCAATATGTATACAAATGGTCAAAGTAGCAATTCTAAAAAATGAATATGTAGACAGAGTTTATAGTTCAAGATTTTATGTAAGATTTATCACCCATATTTACACAGCATTTAAAGTTTTAGAGTGATTTATCTCATATCCACATGGATTCTCACTACAACCTGGTGAGCTAAGCAGGGTTATCATCCTCATTTTATAAATAATGGAGTGGAGAGTTTGTGTCTTGCTCAGGTTAGTAAGTGGGAGATGTGGGACTAGAACTACTTACCCTAATCCCAGAGAGTGCTTTTACCACAAGACCATGCTACCTTTCACAATAGATATTTATAGCAATAACAATTATTATTATAGCATTTACATAATGCCTACTATGTGCTGCAGCACTTCACTATGTTAAGCACTTTAGAAATATTATCTCCTTTTATACACATACGACTCTGGAAAATAAGTGCTATTATTATCCACATTTTACATTTGAGGTAACTGAGGCAAATAGCAGTTATGTGACTTGCCATGCAGCTGGTAATTGCCTGAGGCCAGATTTGAACTTGGGTCTTCCTGACCAGAGCATAGACTCTGTGTTCTATCCATTGCATCACCTAGCTTTCTCATAATTTATGTATTTTTCAAGGATCACTTTGATATCCATTGTCACTAGAACTACTACATAGACTACACCCTATGCCCTTTAGGAGCATAAGTTCCTTTGGAGGAAAAATAATCCAGCCCCTCATGGCCATCCCTCCAGTGACAAGCTACTCCAATCCTAGGTAGATTCATCTTCTAACTATTAACATATTATCTACAGTGAGACTCATACTCTAAGTGTTTTTTTCAAGTTTGTAGGACCTGCCAAAGTTTATGTTCCATTGGAATAGCCTTCAGTATCTCAGAAACACCTCTATAGAATGAAGTATTAAAGTGTACACTACTTAAACATGGTTATCCATGTATTAGTTATATGCACATGTCAAAACTGAAAGACACGAAAACAGAAATAACACAATTTAACAACTCTTTTATTATTGAGTGAGATGCACAGCACCGGAACAAAAGGGCTCATCTCAGTCATGGAAGGGATGAAGCAAAGAGTCCACATTGAAGAGAGACTACTAATAAATGGTAATGCTTTTACAGATGCTTTTTTTTGTAAATAACATTGTGCTGACTATATCCAGTCCCAGAACACTGTAAAGCTCTTAAATAAAAGCCGAGATTACTCTAAAGAGTTTGGTCTAACTACCCACACAGGAAAAACCAAGTAGATGAAGAATGGCTACTGTCCAGATAATGATATGCAGTTGAAAAAAACCTATAAATTATGCCCATCTGTGTACTTTGGACAGAAATTGAAAATGGATAATCAGTTGGGCCAAGAATTGAATAAGAAAAAGAATGTTGGGTGCATTTCCTTTAGAAAGTTTTAGGTATTTTAAGGAGTCTCAATTTCTCCTTGAAACAATGATCCATCTTTAAACAACAACAGGTCAAGGGAGTCTTTTTTTAAGGAATAGGAAGATCTAAGGATATTTGTAGGTGCAAGGGAAGTAGCCAGAGAAGGGGAAGTGTTTGAGAGAACATGTCAAAGAGTGAATAAATTCTGTAGCTAGGTTATACAGGAGGCATGGAGGAAATGGCATCAAGGGAATATACTGAGATTAGAGGAGAAAGAAGGTGGTAGTCCTTAAAAGGTTGAATAATGTTGGAGAGGAAACTCTAATTGAATGGCTTCAACTTTCTAAAAGAAATGGGAAGCTAGGTCATCTGCAAATGAATGTGATGCTCATAGGAATTAGATTTGTTGTATTCCCAAAAGCAATAGGAACTAATTTCATGTGGCACTTTGTTACTTTGATTTCATATGTTCACCATGGACATAAATAGACTTCTCTGAACATAAGCAGTTTATGTGCTAACTGCTGTTTTAGAAGATAAAGTAAAGAAATACTGTGAAGAACTTGATAAGATCATTTGAATTAAATCACCATTAACTTTGTTACTCAATTATTTCCATTCCAAGATGGATTGTAAAGAAATATAATCATATAAATACTAAAGCATGACAAGGATCTATAAGAATAGTTTCGGAAATTAACAATCATATAAAAGAATGCATCAAATCAGTAACAATAAGAGAAGAGAAATGCACATCAAAACAGCCCTGAAGTTTGACCTCATACCTTAAAAATTGTCAAAGATATAAATACTCAATGTCGATGGGGTTGAAGAATAGACACAGGAAAGCACTCTTGGTAGAGCTATGAATTGGTATAACCATTTGCAATTATGAGAATAAAATGGCTAATATGGCTATATCCTTTGACCTGAGATTCCACTGCTATACCTGTTATACCACAAAGTTATACCTCCCAAGGAGATCATTAATTTTTTAAAGGCCTTATATACATCAAAATTTTTGTAGCAACCTTTTTTATGGTATCAAAGACCTGGAAACAGACTAGACAGTCATTGATTGAGAAATGACTAAATAAATTATAATATATTAACGTAGGAGAATATTACACCGCTGTAAGAAGCTACAAGTATGATGACTACAGAGAAGCAAGGAAAATCCTTCTTGAACTGATGATGAAATGAGCAAAGCCATGAAAATATAAACAAAGATTACAGCCATCTAAATAATCAGAACAACCACCACAAAGTAATCAAAAAGTGAATGTTGCAAAGAACTTGCATAGCTCCAAATAAGAGATATAAGAAAATGCCTTTCCCCATTTCCTTTGCAGAGGTGGAGGATTAATAGGTGTAGAATATCATGTATATTGTCCAGTTTTTTAAAGCTGTTAATCACATGTTTATTTTCTCTCTGCTTCTTTTTATTTTTACTTTAAAAATTGTTACATGTGATAGCTCTGTAGGAGCACAGAAAAGAAGAGATGCAAGGAAAAATTTTAGACCATATAAAAACAACGAACATTAATAAAATTTATTTTGAAAAAAGATACTGTCAGGATTGCTAAAGCTCACTATAAATTGCATTTAATGTAGAAAGCTAAGGGGAAGAGCAACGTTTTTGTTTTGTTTAGTTTTTTTTTAACTTACCTTTAGGAAAAAGGAAGGATCAAAAAGAGAAAGATCACTGCTGTGCACAGGTGAGGTGATGGTAAATGGGCAACAGAAAGAAGGCAGAGCTATTTAAATCTTATTTTAATTCTATGTTCTTTTCCAAGGAGAATAGCCTTGGTCTTTTATTATTAATTTATTTACATTTAGTTTTCAACATTCATTTCCACCAGATTTTGCGTTCCAAATTTCTCCCAATCTCTCCCCTCCCCCTACCTCAAGATGGCATGCATTCTGATTGCCCTCCTTTCTATCACCCCTCCTTATCCCCTTCCCGCCTTAACTTTCTTGTAGGGCAAAATAAATTTCTATATCCCATTGCTTATATATCTTATTTCCCAGTTGCATGTAAATTTTTACCATTTGTTTTTAAAACTTTGAGTTCCAAATTCAGGGAAATTAATCTTTGAACTGGAAAGGACTAAGCAAAAAGAAACAGTTCATAAGTAGTTGAAACTCAGCAAAATCAATAAAGTAAGCACTTAACTGTCATTAATGAGTTCAAGTCACCTAGCCCTGATAAATGTTATCCCAAAGTGCAGAAAGAATTGGCAACTCTGCCACTATCAACAATTTTTAAAGGGAGAAAGAGAGATGTGCTTCTTGTTCTGGAGAAGGAGAAATGTTATTTCCTCTTTTCAAAAAAATGAGCATAATGGTCTGCAACCTATGTACATGTAAGATTGAACCCAATTCCTGGCAAATTTATAGAATTCATTAAAAGAATTATCTTTGAATATCTGGAAAAGGAATCATTGATCACAAAGAACCAATAAGATTTCATCAAAAGCAGATAACTCTAGCCTAACCTCTCTTTTTTTAATAAGGTTACCAGGTGGGTGGATCAGGAAAATTCATTAGATCTAGTTTGACTGTATTTAATAATGCATTTGAGAAAGTGCTTTATGCCATTCTTTTGGACAAGATGGAAGGATCCATACTAAATGTTAGTCCAGTTAGGAGGAGTCAAAACTAGTTGAATGATCAGACCTCAAGAGTGATAAGTGACTCCATTAGTGGTTCCATGTCAACTTGCATGGTCCCTAGTACAATGCCCTAGGGATTGATGGTATTTAACAATTTATCAGTGACTTGAATAAAGGAATAGCTGCCGTGACTATAAAATGAGCAGATGATACAAAGGTAAAAGAGATAGCTAACATGTTGAATAACAATGCTGGAATCCCAAAGGATAACTAAGGGTTGAATCTAATAAGATTTTAAGTTTCCTCTTCTATAAAATATGAGGGTATAAGCTAGATGACCTCTAACATCCCTTCCATCTATACATCTGTGATCCTATGATCCCAAGATCAAATTTAGTATGAATAACTGTGAAATGTCACATTGAGATTAAAAAAGGAAATTTTATTTCACTAGTACAAGGTGGGCAGAGAACTTTGTCTGAAAAAGATGTTGACATGTTAGTGAACAAAAAGCTCAGTATGAATCAATGTGGTATTATAGCTTCTTCTCAAGCCCCATTCCACCCCCCAAAAAAAAACCTAATGCAATTTTAGGCTTAGTTCTGGAACGCAATGTTTAAAATGTGGGAAGTTGTAGAACCACTGTACTCAGCTCTATATAAATGTCAATTGTTATTACTATTATTAGCCTGTAGTCTGATGATAACTCCATTCCCTGAAGACTTCTACCGCCCTCCTGTTGAATTCTGAATTCAAGCAGTGTTTATAGAGAAACATGGTGATGTGCTAAAAAATGTTTAACAACAGAGCTGTCCGGGGGGAAACTATATGGATAAACACACACGGGTACACACACACACACACACACACACAATTTTAAGTCTAACCCACATTACTAACATTTTCTTACCTCTAGACAATCAACAAAATAATAAATCAGGCCCTGATTTGGAGTTCACTACCAATTTCTGAGGTATAAATACTGACCCTGAAAATTTATCAATCAACTTTAGCAAGCCAATTAGAGCTCGTGCCAGCACACCAATGACCAAATTCTATCCTGATCAAACCACATCTAGAGTATTGTCTTCAGTCCTTAAAAGTGCAACTAGGAAGCACTTTGATAGACTGAATGGTAACTAGAAGAGAGTACATTTCAAGTTCAATGCTTTCAGTGACCCCAAGATGGTTGCCACCATGAAAGACTTTCTTTAAAAGAAAAAAGTCAGTATTCTCATAAGGATGCCTTATACATTAATATGTAAATTCTCATAAGAATCAAAATGTCATGTGACTCTATGTGTCATAAAAGGCATATGTTTGGGTGTGAATAGACTTCTATATATTATCAATCATGACTTGCTTCTGAGATGCTCTATAAAAGATACTATCAAACACACATATTGTCGGGAAATGAAGTTGAGCTAGTATAAAGCAAGAGTTGTGGATGAGAAATAAATAGTGCAAGTGTTATGCTGTATAATAAACACAAAATATTTTTTAAAAAACCAACAACCAGAAGGTCTGCAGTGCACTAGGTGGACTTACAACAGAAACTTAAGGAAAATCATGGGCAAGGGTCACAAGATGAAAGAGCATTGATAAGTTAAGATCTGTATAGATTGGCAGAGCATGCACTATTAAAATCATGAATTCATTGAAGTATTGAAATGTATTTTCATATAAACATTCATCTGGTATCTATTAAAGCCCTACTTTCTTGCTTCATCTTGGTGTGCCAGCGACCCTGGATTCTTGAAAGCTATGGGTACCAGCAGAGTTTGAGACCTAACTGGTACTACCAACCTAAAAAGTCTAAAAGACTTCAATTATTCACAATGACAGGCAGAATTTCTATCATCAGTAAATCAGAAAGTCTGTTCACCTGAAGACTCTCTAATGGGTGATAATTTCTTGGGCCCCAGCAACTCATTAAACCACCTCACAATTTGTGGAGGGATATAATCGTCTGGGCAGTAGGATTACTCATTAGGATGAAATCAGAAATACCTGAGGTACAGTTAGGTCCTGATTAGTGCAAATAATGAAACCCATGAAATTGTCATATGTATTTGAATTCAAACTATTTGAAATTACTATAATGCAAAACTATGGTAATTAGTGCCAGATCAATGGAAATATGCAGTGTGAATTTGAATAATGGGACCACTTCACAGAATTAATTATTCACATTAATTAGGACCTAGCTATATTGAAATGATATAAAGTATATGAGTATACCTACTAACTTAATCATGCATAAAAATATATGTATGTATCTGTAGATGATAAATATCCATACATGAACATGCACATTATAAGCATAACATGTATACATACGTGTATACATATGATACATATATAGTCTACCAAGTCTACATTTCCTCCTCATTCCAATTCATATCTCATACTACTGCCAAAATAATCCATTTTTTTCTTTTCACAAATTTAATCCAACAACCATTTAAGTGATTCGTGTGTACAAGGCATTTTGTTAGACTCTGGGTATTCAAAGACAAAAATGGAATTGTCTCTATCCCTGAGGAATTTTACATTCTACCTATGTAATATAGACAGGACCACTTTAGTCCCTGTCTTAAATAAAATATGTACCTATTTTGTAATATGTGTGGATCTGTATATATAAATTTAAATATATGTTACATGTAAAATATTATATGTGTACTGAGGTAGATTTATTATTTTAACTCTCAAAATTATGTGTGGTTTTTTCTCCTATGCTTTGTACCTCATCCATTATTTTGGATAGTAAGTCAATGAGAGAAGAAAATCTCTTCATAAATGAAACAAAGTCTTTGATGGTCCAGGTTTCCCCATGAACATATCTGCAAATGTGAATTTAATGACAAATCAAACTAATGCCCTAACTCACAAATTGTTCCATATAATCATGAAATCCTTATGTTAAATTGCTATACAATGAGGAAAAACCTGTTCCTGTCATAATTTTTACTATGTTGCTTTAACATACCCTCTTTAGTAACTCAAGTTTTTCTAGTATTCAGTAGAGGAGACAGGGAGGAGGGAAGGGAATCGAATCTTGGCTTGTTGTCATTTTCACTTCTTATTAAGTTATTTGGAGAACATAAAGTCTTTGATGCTTATAGGATTATTCGATCATAGATCTAGAGTTGGAAAGATCCCCTGAAGCCATGTGGCCCCAAACTCTCATTTTTCACGTGAGGAAACTGAAGTCCAGAAAGGTTGAAACGATTTGCCCAAGGTAAAATAGATAAGTAAGCATCAGAGGCTGGATTAGAACCCAGGTCCTCTGATGACAGTCTCATTTTACTTTACTCCCCAAGGGTATTTAGTAAATTCTCAACAAATGTGCATTTGATGTGTGAATAAGTTTTTGTTTATGAGATAATAGACAAAAACTCCCTTTGCTCTATTTCCATGTTGCTATTTTTTTGTTTCTTTTGTAACTTAAATTATAAACAATTTTTGAGGTATAAAGCATGTCCTCATTGAACCAGTGTTGGATGAACAGGACAATTGGTTTTGAAAAGCTGAGGAGGGAGCCTTGCTTTCAAGAAGGACTTCAGCAGCCTTCTTTGCTTAACTCTCTGTAGTACATACTTCATTTCCCATATTTAAATGCTTTGAGTCCCCACTGGCAAACCTGCAAATCTCAGCTTGAAAGAGCGTGTGTGGCAAGAAACTCACTGACTGTAAAAATGACAAGTTGGGAAAGTATTATCTGTTTTCTCTGGGCCTAATGCATGCCCTATGTAACATGATGGGAATTCTCCCAATGAATTACATAGGATGTGAATCAAGCCCAGATGTGTCTTCCAAGGCTGCTCTGCTTGGCTTCTAATAAACTTTTTTTTTAACTGCCACAGTGCCCTGCTGATACTATTTAGCTACAGATGAGTGAATTGCATTCTGTACTGTGTTATTCCTCACTCACTTGCCATTTGGGTCCAACCCCCTTAACTTTTGTGGTTTTAGAGATGATGCATTATATGTAGCAAGAAAGAAAGAAAGAAAAAACAGAGCTTGATTTTTCAGTTTTTAAATCAAGCTGGCCGAGGGCTTGTAAACTCTAAGGCACTGTAAAAATGGGAGCTTTTTGGCTGCCAAATGAAAACATTTTGCCTCAATGTGTAACTAGGTTCAGCTGAGAAGGAGAAATTGTAAATGAGCAAACTTAAAATGTTGCGTGACTACTTACACATTATGCAAGTTATATGAATATTTTTACAAGTAATAATGGTTTTTGTTTGTGTAGCATTTTATAATTTACAGAAACTTTTAGAGAGTACTGGGATAAAAGAAGACTTAGTTTTAAGTCCCACCTATAACACTTTCTGACTATGTGATCCTGAGTAAGATACTATGACATCACAGTCAGAAAAAGTTAGAAATGGGACTGGAATCTGGATCTTCCTTAATAAAAATCCCTTTGCTCACTCTAAAAAGGTTCCTGTAAACTGTAAAATGGTGCACAAAAAAGCCACCATTACTTATATGAATAGTCATACTCAATTAGAAGCAGATCCCTGTGGACCATACATTGACTTAGAAAACTACAAATTAACATTATCTATGTTACATTGTATTTTCATTAATTTTTGTTAAACATTTCCCACTTCAATTTTAATCTGATTTTTGCACCTGGGGGTTTTGCCTCTGATGATGTTTGGCACATGTGCCATCAACAATTCTCTAAAAGTATAAATTGCCAAGAAAATGCCAACCTGCACTAATAGAGGAAATATCCTAAGCCTAGAGTTCCCTTATGCCAATGAAATCTCAGATCCAGTCTTTATCCCCATCCCTCTCACATTCACAGAAACCCTTTAAAATGAGAAAAAAATAAGACTCAGAGAAATTAAGGGTTTTTTCCCAATTGTTTCCCTTCTAATTCTAACTGAATTTTAATTGAAATTGTTGATGTTTGTAAAGTTCTCAATAAAAAATATTTTTAAATGAAGAAATTAAAGGATTTGCCAATAGTCATGAGACAAGTCTGAAAGAGATTTAGGAATCAAATTAAGGTCTCCCGATTCAGGTGTACTACTTCTTATAATCTATTACTATGGCAAAAGACAGAGATTTTGCTTAATAGTTCTAATAGTTCAGTTCTTAGTACTTTTTCTATTGAAATTAATATTAAACAGGCATTAGTCATTTTCCTAGGCTATATAAGCATTTATTTTTAGCAATATGGATTTTGGGAGACTACCTAGTCATTAAACAAAACTATTAAACTATAAGAACTATAATTATAACTATAAAATAAAATAATTAGATTTTCAAGATATTTTTTCCGATATTAAAATATTTACTGGCCTGTAATACATCTAACTTTCAGCACAGACGTTTCCGTTTTTACATGAGTCAGGACTACACAATAATTATTCTGAAATCTTGAAGGACCAGTTTCTACCTTTTATTTATGTTTCCAAATTAACTAGATAATATGGAATAATCTTAATTCTTGATAGTATCCTACCACATTCTTTTCAAGATCAGATTGTCAAGGATCTGATTTTCCTTCTAAAGTTATTTATTAGTGAAAGAAAATTAAAGTCACCTATTCCAAACCACCCTCATCATTTTACATATAATGAAACTGAAGCCCAGAGAGGAGAAGCAACTTGTCATACACATGATAAGAAACAGAACTGGGCCATGAACCTGGATGCCCTGATTCTCTTTCCACTGGGCCAAAGTACTCTGCTTTATTTGCCTAATGTTCAGTCTCTTTACTTACAGCCAAAAGTTTCACTTCCTTAATCAATCAACAAGCATTTAAGAATAAAAAAGTAATTCATCCAGAATAAGAAAGAAATATATGGCCTGGAGAAAAACATCTTTATATTAAGCTTTTCTGATAAAGGATTGACATCTAAAATCTATAAGGAATTAGCACATATTTACAAGTCAGAACCATTCTCCAGTAGACGTCATCAAAAAAACATGAACTAGCAATTCCAAAAAGAAAAAGCTTGAACTATCAAGAACCACTTGGAAAAGGTGTTTGAAATCCCTAAGAGTCAAAGCATTTTGAGGTAGTGGACCACACTAATTAAATTCCCAATAACATTTTTGTTGTCGTTCAGTCATTTTCCTTCTCATTTGTGTATGACTTTTCATGACCCCATTTGGGATTTTTTTGGCAGAGATACTGGAGTCATTTTCCATTTCCTTCTCCAGTTTATTTTATAGATGAGGAAACTGAGGTAAACAGGACTAAGTGATTTACCCAGAGTTACACAGCCAGTAAGTTTCTGAGACCAGATTTGAACTCAGAAAGATGAGATTTCCTGACTCTAGGCCCAGTATTCTAACCACTGCACCACTTCTCTGCCAAAACAGTAAAGTCTAGGGCTGGTGAAGTTATGAAAAACCAGTACCCCAACTTACTTCCCAGAGAGTTCTGAATTAGTACTATCATTTTGGATAACAGTATAGACTTTTATAATACAGTTTTTTACATGGTCACACCCTTCAACTCACTAATTTGTCCATTAAGTGTATAACAAAAGGATAATTTTGATGTGGGAAAAGGACCCATCCTGCAAAATTTATAATATTTAGAATATAATTCACAATAGCAAGAAACAAGGAGCAAACTATTAGGAAATAGATGAGCAAATCATGTCATATGAATGTAGTGAAATATTATTGGGTCATTAGAGATGATACAATATGAAGATTTCAAATAAATACGAGAAGACATAAGAAATCATACAATATGAAGACTTAAGATAAATAAAAGAAGATTTATAAGAAAATGAAAGAAAAAAGAAGAAAAATATTATCATAATAATGTAAATAAAGGTATTAAATTTCAACATAATCCACTTGACCACTCATTACCTTGCTAATATTAACATGCATAAGTAGTTCAATATACAACAAGCATATACCATGGTAGTGTTTTCTGTGGTAGTAAAGAACTTGAAACAAAGCATGAAAGGCAACCTGCTATAGTGGCTAGGACAGTGTGCTTTGAGTCAGGAAGACCTAAGGTCAAATCCCACTTTTGATACTTAGGAGCTGTGTGACCATAGTCAAGTCTTTTACTTCCCTGGGATTCAATTTACTACCCAGAAAAATGAGGGTCTGGGATTAGACTATCTATGATGTCGTTTCTAGATTTAAGTCTATGATCCCATGAACATTAAAAAACTGTTTTATTACTTTGTTGAAGACAGCAAACACTTTTAGCAAAGATCTGGAAATGAAAAACTGACTTAGGGTCAGGAATGCATCAGATCAAATCCCACCTTAGATACTTCCTCACTTTACATCCCTTGGCTAGTCATTTAATTTCTTTGTGCCTCCATTTTCTGATCTGTAAAAATGAGATAATTGGACTAAATGGTTTCCAAGGTCTTTTACAGACCTAAATTTATAATCCTGTGATTGGGGAATGTTTAAACAAACTATGGTCCTCATGAAAGAATATCATTATGCTATAAGAAATAAAGACTATAAAGAATTCAAGAAGCATGGGAAGACATGACTCGAGCCATATAGAATAAGGAGGCATGGATGGATTGTGAGCCAATGCCTTAATTACATGAGGATATACTTCAATCAATTAGTAAAATACATTAGACTAACTTTGAAAAGGAATTTGAACTAGAATGTTGTTTCACAGGAATCCAAGAATCATGTTAGAATTGGCCTTGGAAACTTGACCATACACCTCATTTATAATTTACAAATTATAAAAGGCGTTAAGAATGTATGGAGTTACAGAAATTCTAAAGTTCAGGTTCTAGCTGATACAAGGAACTGCCTGTAGTATAAGGAAAGGCCTGAGCTTTAACCTTGGACAGATCTCCTTCTCCCCTATGACATTTGACTGGAGAAGGACCTTGTCACCTTTGAAGGATGTGGAAACATTACACCTTTCCATATTACTATTACTGTCCTAACACCAAACTCCCAAGGCCATCACAGCTGCTATCTTTCCATTGGCATCCTAAATTGTATTCCAACACCAGTAGGAGGAGGCGTCTGCATCATTGAGAGCCAAGGACACACTGAACTCGTGACTCTACAAAGAGGCAAAAACACTACACCCTGCCCAAGTGAAACATCTTGAGCACTCCAAAAATTGGAGAAAAGGACTTCCACAAACCAGGAACAGTGTGAGCTACCCCTTTGCCACAGTTGTTCTCTCAGCTTGAGACTACTTTCTACTAGACTTTCTACATGTTTGAGGGAAAATATTTCAGAAACTAGAAGGAGGATGGTGTTTTGTAGCAACTGTGTCATTGTACCACTTAATTAGGTACCTCTTTATAAAAGTCACTTAAGGGTAGCTGCCAAAATGGATTCTCCATTGTTAATCTTAGAAAAAATGCTTTCTTCTAGGGAAACCCTCAGACTACCACCTTGAACACAGAAAGGGAAATATAGCCAGTCTAGTTCTGGCAGCCTGACTCATCTGAGATGGGGTCAGTTTTGATAAGGATACCTCAAAGTATGTATGGGCTCAACAAACTAAGAAAAGGGAACCTTGTCCCTGAATCATAATTACAGCTCAGATCCCTCCAATCAAGATAAAATCCTAGCTATACTAGCCTCAAGTACATCCTCAGTCCTGATTTTAATTCTGTATATTCCTAGTTATTCCCTGACATCCTCCATTATACTTCTTTCTATGTAAATGCAATTTGTATTCTAAATATATATCACAAGGAAGTTATGGCTGATTGTAGTGTTCATATGAAACAAATAGGAAATAAGAACCAGCTTGAATCAATAGAGAAAATCACATTGAAGGTGCTTGCCTGAAAAAGGCACAAGGGAAAGAGTAGAGAGCAGTAAATATTTCACAGTGTTTCCTCAGCTCAAAGAGACAAGCATAGCCAGCAAGTTCAGTCCATTCCACCCACTTCCATCAGAGTTCTTTTAATAGATTTATTGGTGAGCTGAGGAAAGCTCTAGTTGCATCAACACCTAGTTAGTTTCCATTCAAAGTGTTCCCCACTGTACTGAACTCCCTCCTGCTACAGTCTTATTCAAAAACTGATGCAAAATGGATTCCATTCCTACCCTCTGAGATCTACTAATACTATTATTCTCTCCTATAGCAGGAAGGGAATGGTGTCTGTCTGGGACTGCAATTTCCAGAATTCACAGCTGGGTTTTGACTTGTTCTCTTATTTTCAGGGGAAAGTAATACAAATGACTTTGTTAATATACATCCATAGGGAAAATGTATTCTACCTTTATGGGACCCCTTAAAATTCAGTAGCAAATTAGTTGGTAATTACACTTCTTTGTACGATATCCTTAACTTACCCTTTAAACATAAACTAAAATTTGAAAGCCATCATGTCCTTAATTATTTCTCCATCTTCACCATTTCCTTCTTTGAATAACCCTTCTCCATTTCAGAAGGTACATGTAGAGTAAATTAATTTTTTCTTTTTCATTATAAACTTGCCACACATCAATTAAAATGAACATTATTATATGTTTTAAAAGAATAGCAAAGGAGGATTGTAAAATGGAACTATGAAAAACTATTATGCGTAGCTTGTATTTTTAAGACAATATAAAATCTAACATTGTAGTACTAACACTGGCCTGATGGTGTATGGCCCCTTCTGAACACTGTTCTATTATCTTCTGCATATTTTTCACTCATTAATTCTCTGTTCTTTCTCTTTTTGAATCACTCTCATTATCCATTATCCAATTCATCCTACCTCCACTTGTAAAAATACAAATGATAATGTAAAAGAACACAGAAATTGATTATATCATAAATGTATGGCTTGTTTTGTACTCACATTCCCTCACTTCCCTACCAAGATGTGGGAAGCATTTTCATCACAAGTCCTCTGGAATTATGGTGGGTCTTTACATTGATCAGAGTTCTTAGGTCTTTCAAAAATATAATGTAATCATTGTATAAATTATCCTGCTGCTTTCTCTCATTTCACTCTGAATTAGTTCATACAAATCTTTCCAGTTTTCTCTGAATTTGTTTATTATTATTGTCCCATAACATTACATTATATTCATATGCCATAATTTATTCATTTTTCAATAAATAGAAACCCCTCAGATTTAATTTCTTTCTCAGTATTCTGAACTCCTTATGATCAATAATGATATCTCTGGTACAAAAGGTAAACATTTTTTGCTAAAATTTTGGCACAGTTTTGGAAATTGCTTTCTCAAATGACCAGACCAATTCATATCTCCACCCAACAGTTCACTGTAGTCTCATCTCTCCTCAAACAATCATAATTTTCCCTTTTTTATCATCTTTGTAAATGAGATAGTATACATATTCGGATATACATATACATTCATATACAAATACAATATACATGCACATGTTTGGACATCTATACATGCCTACACATATACATATACATTGTGTATTGCATATTTTCATAAATATGAGTGATATGGAACTTCAGATTTATTTTAATTTTCCATTCTCTTATTATTACTGTTAGATCTTTTCATATTGTCAGTGGTAATTTGCATATCTTCTTTCACAAATTGTCCATTCATATCCTTTGATCCTTAAGGAGCAAATTAAATGACACCAGCATCTTTAATGGGAACTTTGCTTTTAACTTTGCCTCAGGTGCCATGTTACAAATGAAATGTTGTTAAATAATGCTCTGGTAAATTCAGTAATAAACTCACTTGGATGGAAACCAAGTTAGACAAGCTCCCAGTGAACTCCATGAGTGAATGAGTGCAAGAGTAGCAGGAATCCAGTGTCTTGGCATAACTCATGGCTGGTCCCTGAGTGAGTGGGTGGGTGGGTGGGTGGAGTCAGTGTGCTATTTCTTTCAAGTTAAAAATAAGCTTTGGGCAGGGACAATGTTGTGATAATGTTGCTAATTTCAAGAAGCCTCTACTGTGCATGAAGAAATGAAAGCCTTCTTCTCACTAATGTACTAGACACCTACTCAGTGCCTAAGCATCCCTGATTAGAGACAACAGGCATGCTATGCTAAAATGTGTGAAATCTCAGTTTTCTTTTTTTAAAAAGTAGGTGGAAAGTTTTTATGAAGTCATTTATGGTTCTGGCAAAGCTAAAACTAGAGGCTGGTGTTATGTAATGTGGAAAGCAGTGTGGTGTGGTAGAAAATGAACTGGACTTGGAGTCAAAACACCTGGGTTTGAGTTCCATCTTCACCAACTGGTAGCCACGTGCTGGTGGGTGAGGCCTGTATGCTCTAGAAGTCTGTTTCCTCAGAATCATTGCATTACTGGCTGCACATATCTCAGAGGATCATAAGGATTAAAGTCTGAAGATACCTTAGAGATCCTCTGATCAAAATCCCACAGTCTACAGATAAAGAAACTGAGTCTGAGGTATGTGAGGTCACACCAGCAGTAAATATCAGAGTCGATTTGTTCAACAAAACTCAACAAACATTTAAGTGCTTGTCTTTAATGTAAAGGTTCTGTGCAGGACCCTCAACTTTGTCCCTGGACTTAAGGAATCTCATAGGGCACATATGACAAGCAAGTTCAACAAATAAGTCCACAAGATATAATATGAAATAAAGAGAGAAAGAGACCCAAAAAAAGACCTCCAGAAGGAAAAATTACAGAAAGTTTCTTGAAAAGATGGCACTAAGTTGAGCTTTGGGGGAAGAGAATGATTTCAAAGGGCTGGGATGAGGATATGTGTTTCAGCCTTTCAGGACTGCCTCTGTAAATCCACCGAGGTGTGAGAGTGCCATATGTAGTCAGAGAAAAGTTAATTGTACAGTTCAGCTGAAAAATAAAGTGAATGATGAATCATAGAGTGAATTTAGACTACAAAGACAGATTGGAGTGATATTTTAAAGAGCCTAAAATGGGAAGTGAATGCACCCATATTTTATCCTACAGACAATGGAGAGCCACTGAAGTTTCGTTTTGTTTTGATTTCATTTTTTAGCAGGGTGATGACATAGATTTTTTCATCAGGAAGGTCATTTTGGTAGCTATATGTAAGAAGGACAATAGCAGGGACAGAACAGAGGTAGAGAGACCAGTTAGGAGGCTATTATAATAGCCCAGAAAAAAAAGAACTAAAGTGGTAATAATTTGAAGGCATGGAGAAGACAGACACAAAAGATACTGCTTTTTAGAAAATATTTTCTAACACTTACATGCTCTATATATTGAGTTTTATCACATTCTAATCAACTAGAATGGAGCAAAGTACATGGTAAGACATTATGCCTTTCAACATGTAGAGTCTTTTTTTTAAAGATAATATTCTCATGCAAAATAAATAGTTTTGTCAGAATGTATTTCTTCATTCAACTTCACAACTACAACTGATTCCTGCAAATCATTTTGATAACTAGGAAAATGTTATTTCATCTGAAATTCATTATTGTCAGCATCTGCAATCAGCCCAATGCCAAAAGAAAAAAATCTGAGTTAAAAAAGGCAGCCATTCTATTGTTTCTTCCTTAGAAGGAGTTAAGGATATGGGAGACCACTGATACTTGAAATGTTTAGAAACCCCTGTGGCCTACAAAATTACATGCTTTGTCCCTTTCATTTTATAATATCAAGGAAACACTAGATCCTAATTTAATCAGAAATTTAGAGCAAGAGATTCAAAATTCTATGTTATGTGCATGACTAAAGTGGGGGAAGCACAATACAAATAGAGTGTCACATAAAATTCCAAGGCAGACTCCTTTTAGGTCTGGTAAAAATTTTCTCTGGGCAAAGCACGAGTAGAAAGAGATTTCTTGAATTACTGAAAAAGTAACTAAATAATGAACTGTATGATCTCTAGAGAAACCCACATATAAGAACCAACATGGACTAACGGATGGAGTCAACCCTAGAGCCAGGAATAGCTGGGCTTCAAGATCCGCCTCTCCAATGTACAATAGGTGGCATTAGACAAGTCAATGCATCTCTTCATGCCCCGTTCAACTCTCCAATATAATAAATTGCAAAACGAGTGCTGATTTTCATTGGTAGAAGCTCTCCTCACCAGGAGTTCAATAGAATCATGCAATCATAGGTCTGGGCTCAATATGTACGTGTATGTGTGCATGTGTATGTGCACATACATATATATATGTGTATGCATGTGTGTATATCATGTATATGTGTCTATGTACTGAATTTTGCATGACACTACCAAAACTTCGTTAGCTAGCTTATAGCCATCATTGATAAGCCATTTATAAGTCAAATGATCTTATGCTGACAATTCTGTTTTCAACCTTGTTTCTTTAGCTGATGCTTACTATCTTCAAGGCCTTGAAGTATTTTTTTTAATGTGGACAAAGTCACAATAATGCTCTTGGTAATACTCTTTAGTGTACAAGGTCATTGGCTTCTTGATTTTTTTGTAATTTTTTGGTATTAAATACTAATAATGAAGGCAACTGTCACTGAATCTTGGGTATGGAAAGCTGAGGCAGGCCAGGATTATCTAGAATGTAGATTCCCCTGACAATGAACAGCTGGAGTGGTACCCAAGCTAGAGGTCACATCCATGGACCACATGTTTATATTGACAGAGAGTAGGCAATTCTGAGGATCAAGGACCTTAATTTCAGTGTGCCAAGACAACTGAAAAAAAGAGTAAATGGCCATAGTCTAAGTAAGTAAGATAGAAATTGGCATACAGAGCTCCAAGGTAGACAGTCAGAGACAGGCAGAAACATAACCAAGAACCAGTCTGAACTGAGAAGGAACAAAAAAGACACATTCAGATGAAGGCTTAGAATGGGGAAATGTAGGGAATAAGCATTTCTCTAGTGCCTACTATGTGCCAGGCACTGTGCTAAGTGCTTTTTAAAAAATATTATTTCATTTCATCCTCACAACGACCTTGTGAGGTAGGTGTTATAATTATCCCTATTTTGTAGCTGTGGAAATCAAAGCAAACAGAGGTTAGGTGACATTCCCATGATCACACATTGCAAGAGTCTGACTGAGGTCAGATTTGAAATCAAGTCTTCCTGACTCCAGGTCCAGTACTCTATCTACTATGCCACCAGCTGCCTCATAATCAAGGATCAAGGCTAGGCATAAGGGAGGAAATGAGCATTTGAAGGCAGGATGCTGGGAAAACCACCTCAGAGTCCAGAAGATCCAAAAAGGTCCATACAAGAGCACAATTCTTGATCCCATTAAGACGGGATACTGAATCCTCTCTCCTGGTTTTAAATATCCTTCCTGGTGTGGGTAGAGAAGGGATTATCAGGCATGGGCTGCCTCTGACCTGATAAATGAATAAGAATAAGTGATCACAATGGCCATGTTTGTGTTTATGTTCCACTCACTCATCAGGTTCATAAGGTTGGATTCTTTTCAACAATTCGATTAAGAAAAAAAACACATATCAAGTACCAACTTAAGCAAGAAATTGTGATAGATATTGTAAATTAAAAAAAAATAGATCACCTTCATAAAGTTTACATTTTCTGGTCATTATGTTAGCCATGAATTTAACATTCGTTCACATATTAAAAATATAAAAACCTCAAAGTTGAGATCTTTGAAATGTTTCAAAGGTTTCTAAGAATTAAGACTTGAATTCTATCAGAAGGCAAATTGAATAGAACACTGACCTTGAGTCAGACTTTGAATTCAAATTCAGCCTCGGATACTTACTGGCTGTGTGACCCTCAGCAAGTCAATTAACCTTTGTCTGTCATTTCCTCAACTATAAAGAAGGAATAATGATAGAATCTGTGTCCCAGAGTTCTCGTGAGGATCAAATGAGAAAATATTTGTAAAGTACTTAGCACAATGCCTGGCACATAGTAAGTGTTCAATAAATAGCTCTTTCCTTCTTCCTTTTAGAAATAAAACAGAACAATAATACAATCTACATCATTTTCATTTTTGGCACCCACTCTCTACAGAGCCGATGCAGGTAACTCCAGGGTGATTTCACAGCTTATATCCCCTTCAGTCCAAGACACTTGTATATGCTTCCCAAAGAGACAGAAACCTAGTTACAAATGTGGCTACTTTGAAGCTTGCAGGAAGAGACAAGTAAGATTGCCAAATTAGAATAGGAAGTGAGGGGAGGGCAGGGGCAGGATAATGCTAGAGAAAAAAAATACAGTACAGCAAAAAGGGAATTGGACTTAGGGTCAGGACACCAGGGTTTAAGCTCTAGTTCTGCATTTATTACCTAGGTTACCCTCATGCAGGCTACTGTCCCTTCTTTGTGTTCACTGATGTGGGATGAACCAAATAATGACTAAGGCAAATTCTATCTTTAGATGCTACAATCCTATGCACCTTTCTAGTATGGAATTTTAAGTAACATCTACATAGTTAATGCCTTGTGCCTCTTTGTTAAAGCATTGGTTCATCTATTGCCTAAAGCAGCAAATGTTTCCACCCTCAGTGCAACAGATACATGTCTTGAAAGATTAATACAAGCAAGGAATGTGTTGTCAAACTTACTGTATTTCCAAAATATTTTATTCTGTGTATCCTATAACAAGGGGTGGAGTGTGTTGTTAAGCAAAATTGTCTCATTAGCATGGCTTTTGTTTCTGTTGAGAGGAAGTACTTTCAGCTGTTAAGTGCTAAGCCCCAGGCCCAGGGCCCTGTCAGGTGTGAAACCTGTGTGGGTGTGGATTGGTGACTTAGGAGGGGCCAGCTCGGGAACCAATGGTCTCTGGTTGTTGAGGCGGGGCTTGAGAATGCCAGAAGCTCGGCTGCGAGGAAAGGTGAGACAAGAGACAGTTTCAGCGGAATCGGAAGCTGCTGCGGAAGCCGGAAGCTGCGGAGGCAGGAAGCTGCGGAAGCAGGGCTTACCCATGTGTAGACCAGGAGTGCGAGCAGAAACGTGAGGCCAGTAAAATGATTTGGCTAAATACTATTTTGTTTTTCTGTGGCCTCCTGGTTACTCTTGTGAGGTGGGCTTTCTGGGCCTGAAGTCTTTTTGTCAAGATGTTAGAATGGGGAGGCTGGTTCACGGTTCTGCTGCAGTGGGGCATAAATAAATTTCTTGTTGTTTTCTCCTTAGAGAATCTCTCATACCTTGTGATTTTGAACCATTCAAACATATATATGATTATATTTGAGATTATAAATTCGGCCCTCCTACTACATTCTGTTAACACTACTACCTGGCTTCCCTTTCAAATTTAAAAAAAAATTTTTGGGTAAAATGTCTCACATGTGTTTCAGACTTTCTTCCACTCAAAGAAATACATAAGCAACTTACTAATCAGTATACTCCTTTTGTTCGATGTTCTAGAGATTCTCCAAAGATTGAACTTTTTGACCAAACACAACAAATTGTAAATTTACTTACTGGCCACCTTGCTTTTTTATTCAGGAGTATTTAGTCATAGTAGAAAAAATCTGACCTAAACTTACATATAGAAGTGCTTGCATCTGATTTAGGGCAAAATCCAAATTGTCTCTTGTTGTCATTTTCTCTTCTCCTTCCATGATGCCTGGGACTATAGGTAGTTTCTAACTGTACCATGGATTGCATTTTGTCTTCAAAACCTGCATCTTAAGCCACTCATTATCACCTTTGCTCTTATCTCTACTCCATTACATCAGAGGCAACATACAGCAGAAGCAGCAGCAGAAATGAAAAGCATCAATGAAGAGTGTAAGTTAAGAATACTCTGACAGCAACAAGAAGTGACAATAGAGAAGAAAGGCAACCGAACAAAAAAGGGATGAAAACTAGGATATCACATTAATAAATGTTGTATAAATGATGTGAGCAGGTGGGTTGACTCTGACAAGGAAGCGCCTTTCATCCGCTGATAATGAATGAGAAATAATAATGATCTAAGAACATAGAGAGCAATACAGAATATGTTTTACCTGCGGTTGAAAAAAATACCTAAAAGAAATGCCTTTGCTTCATTGCACATCTGTATTGTTAATGTATTATTAATGCAATTTCAAGATCTCCCCATCCATTAATAGGCCCGTGTGACCTGTCTGAGTCACATAGAAGCCTGAGTCACGTGAGCCTTTGGTGGGAGGAACTTGCTGAATGGGTGGATCAGGAAGGGTGGAGCAGAGCTGAGAGGAAGTAAGACAGAGCAGTCGGTGCTGAGAGAGAGATACACACAGCAGCAGCTAGTGTGAGAGCCAGGGAGTGATTTTGCTTGAAAGTGTTCATTTATGGGAAGGTCTCTAACAAGGGGAAGGCTTGGGAATAGCAGTGCCCCCTGCATTGATAATGTGTATAGACTTCTTTGTTGCTATGATGGATTTGGCTTTCTGGTATTGGGAATTGGTTTTCTGGAGTTGTTTAAAATAAATAAATGTTTTTGTTCTGCTTTCGATGAAGAAAGTCTGATATATTTTGTGATTCAGAGCTACACCAGCATATTCTTAGCCGCCGTAGGCTCTGTGAATATCATGTTGGTGCTACAACATCCAGCTAGGTTACACTGTTCAGGCACTCATCCATATTCTTCATTATAATTTAAAAAAAAAGGATACATGAGATAAAAACAGGCTGGCATCAGAGATATTTTTAAGAAATCAATTTTTAGGACACTTTAGAGGCAGCTGCTGACACAATGCACAGAGCACAGAGCCTAGACTCAGGAAGATGTGAGTTCAAATCTTTCCTAAGACACTTACTAGCTGAGAAACCTAGGCAAATCACTTAAATTCTGTTTGCCTCAGTTTCCTTAATTGTAAAATTGGGATGATAATAATAGCACCTACCTTGCAGGGTTGTTGTGAGGATCAAATAAGATAATATTTGTAAAAGTGCTTATCAGAGTACCTAGCACATAATAGGAACAATATAAATGCTTATTCCCTCCCTTCTCTTCCTCCAATTTGGACAGCCAAAAACTATTTAATTTCCGTGTTGTGTACTCTCTACATCTACATCTACAATACACATCTACAGTATATTTCAATCATTGATATTCATAAAGATGACCCTTTGTCATTTAAAAAAGAAAAAAGACAATTGTAGCATGTTTAAGAAGGCAGGGAATAAGGCCTTTTAGAAAGAATCTTTTTTTTTAATAGTTGAAGTACATTGCCTGTAACAAAAATGTAAGTTTGTGTTATCTGGAAAATTAATTTACGTGAAATAGTTCATTCCCTAAAAATAATGGATAAATGAAGCATTGTAATATGTTTTGCTCGCAGTCTTGTGTATTAAGTAATACAAATTCCCAGAGGTCAAGAACTAGCCCTAACATCTAAATAATTCTATAAGGAACCAAACACAATGAAATATATTTGAAACGATAATTTTAAAATAATTTTTGGATGATTCTAAAGAATTCTTCCAAAGCATGGGGATTCCAGGAAGAAAGAAAGATTACTAATAACTCAGAGCAACTGAGCCACTTTTTTCCCAGGATAGGAGTCATATCATTCATATTTTCTGCCCAAAGTAAACAGTTGACCAAAATAAATGTTAGCTGACTGATTTAGAAACGCTGTTTTAGAAAAAGTCCATAAGCTAACCACCAAGCAATTCAAACTTCCAATATTGTACACAATCAAAATGGCCTCTCTGGAGTCTTTGGCCCCTGAATTTCTAGTCTGTCCCCACTTCTACAACTTGAAGGCTAAATTTGGCTTTTCACTGTCAGAATCTATAGCCGTGACAAAATAAACCTTGAATGTTTAACAAGGCAAACTACATATTAGGCTCACTACGGCAGCACCTTGGACAAGGGTAATATGGAAGCTGAATGTCATGAGCTGCATCAATGCTATTGTTAAGGTCTTGAGACTGAGATTATTACATCATAACTGTTGGCCTAATAGGGTGATGTGGTGAAGGACACAATGAGGAAAAGTGAACTTTCCCACTGTGGACCGGCCACCACAGTGGAAGATTATCAAAGTTTCAGTTGTCTTTGGAGGGTAATTTAAATCTAGATGAGATTCCAGGGTTCTGGAAAAGTTGCTACTTTATAAGGATCCAAGAGAAACTGCTCTGATGTGGATGGATTTTGGAGCCATTTGCATATTAGTTTCCTATCCCACAAGGCATCTGTATGTTGTGGATACATTTGACATCACCCTATTTCCTGGGCATTAGTCTTCCAGGTATTGGATGAATCTATAATGACAAAATCTTCCTTAGTTAGCCAAGTTCTTCATTTATAATGTACCAGTTTCCTGAGAATCTACCCTATCGACTTTGGTGATGGTTTAAAAATACCAGTTATGTCATACTATAACCATAGATTTCATGTCTCTTCTTCCTGTCTCACTATAGAGGATGACAGTGATTAGGAATTGACCCAGGGAGCAACCTCATTACCTACCAGAAGTTCCCTCTAGGATAATGTCACAACAAGATGGATCTATTCATATCATCATGGCTGCTACCCTGATTGTGAAAGTTGCTGAAGCTCCATCTTTGCTTGAGCCTGCTATTGTACTACCCATATTCAAGAGGATAAGGAAATTAGGAAAAGTTGCTTTCATTTGGATACCATCTCTGATGGAAGAGGGAAACTCTCATTGAGAAATTATAGGTGCTTTGATGGTGACTTCTTAGTAGTATTCAGGCATCCTATTCAAAGAGGCAGTACAGTAAATAGACTACCAGGCCTGAAGTCAGGAAAACTCCTCAACCTGAGTTAAAATCTGGCCTCAAATACTGACTAGCTGTGTCACCTTGGGCAAGTCATTTAACCCTGTTTGCCTCAGTTTCCTCATCTGTAAAATGAATTGAAAAAGAAATGACAAACCACTCTTTGCCAAGAAAACCCCAAATGGGATCATGAAGAATCAGACATGCCTGAAAAAGGACTGAACAAATCCTAACCAACAATATGCTACAAAGCCCATAAGTGTAGGATTATCAAGAGAGACCAAAATGCTAGTTACCCATATCACCAAGTTTCTGCAGCTATACGTGCTGTCTTTGTAAACAGGCAGCTTTTTACATACTTAGGTAGGCCTTGAATGAAGAGTTAAAGGATTTATTATCAAGATATTTAGTTCCAGCAGTCAACCAAAATAATAGATCTTATCATTCAATTTGGTTGTCGATTAGGTGAGTATTGTCATGTTCGAGAATGAATGCAAGGAATAGTTCAGAGGGCAATAGAATATAGAACTCTTGCAATCAGGGACAAATAAGGTTGTAGTTCCAGGACCATTAGGGTCTTTTTTTCCATTGTGGGGTCCCAAACCACTAGATTTGGCAATGTAGACATGCATAGTCCAGCTGGATGCTTCTGAGACTTTAGTAAGGAAAAAATGCCTAGTCTAGATGAATAGGTCCATTGAAAAGTAAGAAAGGTATGGAGAAGAACATAATTTCCTTCTATGATTATTCTCAGAGTTGGGTTAAATTAGTCCAGCATCTGGGGCACAAGGGAGGTTGATTAGGGCCAAAGGGCAAAAAATGATGGCTTATTCATGTTCTTCACATAACTCTATTTCCTAAGGCAATGTAAAGAAACAGAGGATTTCTTTTCAATGTAAACTCATTGCCAAAGGGGATAACCCAAATCAAAGATCACTTTCTGAAAGGAGAGCTAGTGAGAAATAAGACTGTGCTTTGACATGGTAGACAAATAGTTATAAGTGAATGGATTACTTTATAGACAGTAGAAATGGGGATAATCTACAATGAATTTGGATTCTGTATCTCTAATAATATAACCCAATACTGAGTGGAGCTTAGGTCCCTGGAGGTTCCACAAGAATAAACTCCTTATGGATGTGCTTGGATTCTGGTAATCCATGGAAGGAACATACAAAAGGGATTCCTACTAAGTGTCATGATTTGCTACAAGTCTTTATCCTCTTATCAATGGAACAAATATCCCAACTTTGCAACTACAATCTCCTATCAGGAACATACCACCACACTTACTAACTGAATGAGAAATTCAAATCTCACAGGAATATATTAAAAAGAGTGTAATATTTCAGTTCAACCAACCTTCCTCCTCATTATCATAAGGGACATCTTTTTGTCATTACCCCAAAATAAGTGGTGTTTCTGTTTTCAAAAAGGTCTGAATGAACTCAGCATACCCAACATTACTGCCTTCCATTGAATAAAGATATTTTAGAAATGCCCTAGAGGATAGATACATACATACATACATACATACATACATACAATGTATGTATGTATATATGCACATATATGCAGATATATACATTTATATGCATCTGTTGTATATAAGAAATATTTTGGGGCTATGGCTATAGAAAAATTTACATATATAATACAGAGATAGAAAAAGAAGAGGAGGTAGAGGGAGAGAGAGAGAGAGAGAGAGAGAGAGAGAGAGAGAGAGAGAGAGAGGGAGGGAGGGAGGGAGGGAGGGAGAGATCTCTGGTCCCTGAAAATCTTTTTTCAAAATATTTGAAATCAGTGGAGAGGATTAATGATTGAGTATGATGATGAGAAAGGGCTTGGTTCCCAGTATAAACATATATGTGCACAGGTGTATGGTATTTACATACATATGTATGTGCATATACATATACTCTTTGGGTAATGTATGTCACTCACATAAAAATTACCTGGCAGTGAATGTTTATGGACAATTTGTGCCAGAATTCTCAAAGCTGTTGAAATCTCTCACACATTTGCTCCAAAAGGGATTCAAACAGGTGAGATATGAATGAATATGAGGCTTTCTTATGAAAGAAAAGAGGGGTTTTCATGAAAATGACTGTAAGAGAGGTCTCTTGTCAGTGTCTCCCTCAGGTGCACAAAGGAAACTAAGAACTGTAACTGCATCAGCACTGTGTCAAGGGACAGCACCAAGCAACTAAGCTGAGCTGAATTATCCCAACATTATGGATCTACAACCCAACACGTACTGGGAGGTTTAAGGAGCAGCAGGAGGTATGTTTCCACCTGTACTTGTAAAATGGCAATGATTATAGAGTGTTGTGTCAGTTTTGGTTGCCATGAAAAAGTCACTCAAGTCCAAATGATCTTCTAGGGTTTGAGAAGGGTGTATAAATTTTTCAAGAACCATGTGAGATTTCTCTAGAGCAAGCATATTGTCCATTGTGTATGCCCCTTAAGTCTAATGCCTAAGATGGTGGCAAAGAGAACTTCGTGTGGATTTGCATTTCCCCTTCCCTAGGGGAACTGCTCTGACTACATTTGTCACCAATGCTGATACACTGGATGAAAGGAAGGGGGAGAGGAAGCCAGTCTCCCTTTATTAGGTAAATCAGTGATAATAATGCCTTCTAAAGCAACTTCCTGGGACCCAGCTCTACTAACTTTGGAGTGCTTTGAGAGTCCTAGATGGATATGCTGCAATGATGTGCTTGATCTGATGAAGCAGGCCAAAATAAATAAAATAATTATAAAGACCTTTTTAAAGCCACACACTTTATTAAAACGCTTCTCAGCTTGTCAAAGAAAAGCTACAGTTCTGATATTTAAAACTGAGTGAAGAATTGATGGTTTTGGGTTATATTCCCATGTCTCACTTCATGGTTAGCACTAGTTTTAGTGTCTCTAAAAAGGGAAGAATCCCAAGAAAAAGCAGTTCTGCAGGAAGAGAAGAGAAGGCAGGTGAGGGGGAATGAGTGAATCTTGCCCTCATCAGATTTGACCTGAAAAGGGAATACCACGCATACTCAACCATACATACATCTTACCCCGCAAGAAAGAAGGAGGAAGAAGATAAAAAAGGGGGGTTGATAGAAGGGAGGGCAGATGGGGTGGAGGTAATGAAAAACAAACACTTTCGAAAAGGGATAGGGTCAAGGGAGAAAATTCAATAAAGGGGGATAGGTTAGGAAGAAGGAAAATATAGTTAGTCTTTCACAACATGAATATTGTGGAAGGGTTATACA
>CM053623.1:279674001-279693075 GCA_028646595.1 Phalanger gymnotis
TGGGGTGACAGACGGGAGGGCAGACTGGGGAACAGGGCAACCAGAATATATGCCATCTTAGAGTTGGGGGGAGGGCAGAAATGGGGAGAAAATTTGTAATTCAAACTCCTGTGAAAATCAATGCTGGAAACTAAATATATTAAATAAAATTTATAAAAAAAAGGAAGAATCCTCTTTGATCTCTAAGAACTCTGTTGAGTTACTAAGAGGAAATTTATTTTAAAAGTTATGGCCAGAGCTACATGGAAGTCTAATCCATAAAAAATTTCCCTTTTGTATACTGACAAGTGATGAAAATCTCCAAGGACAGTGGATGGGTTTGTTTGTCTCTATTCTGAGAACAAACTCCATTGTTATCTCCCATGTTTCCTAGCCGCTAAATACCTTGACATGTACACAATGAAAATTCTCTCTCTCTCTCTCTCTCTCTCTCTCTTTCTCTCTCTCTCTCTCTCTCTCTCTCTCTCTCTTGCATATATATGTGTAGATAGATAATACATGAATGTATGTGTATATATATAGCATAAGTGTGTATTTATGTGTGTGTATATAGGTATGTATAGACACCTAGTTTCCTTGTGTCATTATCTGTACTAACTGCATTAGTGATGTTTATTTTAGAGGGTAAGCTCCCAAAGGAATATCTCTATTTTCTTCCCTATTTTGCCCATAACAGCCATATTTAAATAGGTACTTAATAGATATGTTTGATGCTAATTATTATCTAAAGAAATTTAGATATTTGGATGTTTGTAAACATGTTTAATCATCTGCAATTCTGATAAAAACAACATATGAGAAATACATTGCATCTTCCAGATGAAACATGTCTTCTAATTGCTACATTAACTCAGTGTCTAATACATAGTAGGAATTGGATATATGCTTACTAACTATTGAATATAGAAATCATTTGGGGGAAGGGGCATTTATTAGCCTGGGAACTCTGACCCTACGTAGATGAAGTCACAGGTCTGAACTAAAAAGTTTTTATGAGTTTCAAAAAATCTTCCAGGAAGTTCACATAGGTGCATTATTTCTTGCGGTGCTTAGCACTTTTGCTTTAAAGGCAGTTTGAGGGGCAACATAGCAGAGAAAGCATTGCTGGCAGAGAGGAAGGAGAGCAGCCTCAGTGTTAACAAGGCTGGTTTCTGACTTCAGCTCAAGTCATGCTTATGATGTACACTGGCTATGTGACCCTTGGAAAGTCACTTCACCTCTTATGGCCTGTAGGCTGTTGAAAACTGTAAATTGCGGATAATGCAAGATAATCTGCATTGATAGAGGCAATTTCCCCACCAGAAGTTACCTGCACTAATAAATTCACATATCTATTGCTCGGTTCTTTGAAAAGTAATATAGTGATATTTCTTTCTATTATATTAAATAAATGATTTTGTCTCCTTATCCAGATTCCTTGCTTTACAATAGGCAATGATAAACTATTTCTTTGAAAGATAGGGATTACCAGGCTTAATAGAGACTCTGCAAAGTCATTTTTGTGATTTATGATTGCTCATCATTCTTTCTCCAGTAGGTTCACAGCCTGTAGTCTGAAGATAATAACATGCTTATGAGTAATAATTTTAATAAAGCATACAAGTCCTTCAATGAAGGCATTTCACAAGTAATTACAAATCACTGATTCAGGTTCTGCTATTATATTTTAGGAACTGGGCAATCCAGTAATAGTTGAAAAAATTAATCATATAATAACGACAGGAAAACAGCATCTAATGAGTTTGTCTATCATTATCTTTCTTCAGTCAGTAATGATGGAGGTGCTCTGTTGCTCAAGAATATTCAGATTGTTTCTTGGTACCCTTATATTGACCAATTTTGAGTTTATGAACTTTGTGTTTATGTGCTTTGGGGATAGCAGGTACATAATAAAATGCTCTCGATATCTTCTTTAAGCATTCACCATCATTCTTATTTTTGTAGTAAACTTAATTGTGTGGGTTTGCCTATGTTGTATTGTCTTTCAGGAAAATAAACTTCTCAAAAGCAATATTCTCTATCATGAGAACACTGTGAGTGCCCTAGGGGCTCACAAATGTTTATTATTTGCAGTAATAGCAACACATTTCCAATATCAACAAGGAGGAGGAAATCAGGATTATATTGTTTAAATGAATTTCCACCTCCTGGTACCCAAGAATTTATGATTATTTTCATAAGCTTCCCTAAAATAAGTCAATTAATTTTGAGACACCTAAAGTTACACATGACTGGGAGAAGCTGACTTGAAATTCTGGTACAGACAATCTATTCTAAGAAAGTAAGTGCCAACATTGAAGGTTTTAATCCTTTCCTTAGAGAATCAGTGTCAATCACAAAGGACAGAATTTGTGACTGGTCAATACAACTGTGAGGTTTATAGTGAGTCATTTACAATATATTGAATGGAATTTGGTTTAATAATAAAATGCAGTTGTGTGACTACTTTCCCCAAGGTTGCTCACAGCAGTAAGATGCATGTTTTTAGTGGTCCTTTTTTATAAGATGTTTGACTTTTGCTGCCTATAGAAGAATCAAAAGAACACTGAGTCAGATGTCAGGATCTAGGTTCAAACTACACATCTGATTCTTACTACATTGCAGAATCCTTAGGCAAGTCATTTAATCCCCCGGGACCTCAGTTTACCCATTTGTAATATGAGGAAGTTAGACGAGACGACTTCTGAGGTGCATTCTAGTTCTATGTTCCAGAGTCATTGTAAAGATCAAATGAGAAATTTGTAAAGTGCTTTGGAAACCTTAAAGTGCTTTATAGATGTTTTATTGTTGTTTGTTGTTGTTGGTTTAAAATGGAAAAGACTCTTGAAGTATTCTAGTCTGATCTTCTCATTTTCAGCAATTCTCAAACTGTGGATCAAGGTGGTGTAACTGAAGGTGAGGGTTGCAAAAAAAAAAAAAGAATTGGAAACAATAAAAGGTTTCTGAATGTAGAAAGACCAAAACTCAATTCAAAATCAAACGTGTAATGAATCCGAGGTGTTCCTGACAGTGCTTTCCCATGTTGCATTGTGCAACTTCACTGCAGCATTAGTTCTAAACACAGCATTGATGCTTGTAAGATCAAAATGTCAATCGACTCTGAAAAACTTTGAAGATGCTCTATGTCCTGCTAAGTATCAATTATTACACCAACATTTAATTATGTAAAAATAAACAAGCACATCCATTTCATTAGTATGCAAATTTGCTTTTGTCTTTAATAAATGGCAAGATTATATGTATATCAAAGAATTGTTTTAAAATAAATTTCTTTATGATTTGTTATCAGTAAATGTTTGATTTGTATACCTATTTTATATATCTATATACCCAGGGTCACATAAAATTTTCTCAGGTGAAAAGGAGTTGTGAGTGGAAAAAAATTTAAGAAGCCCTGATAGATAAGAAAACTGAGACCCAACTGAAGGCACTAAAACCACATAGCCAGCTGGTTGCAGATCCTGGACTATATAGGTCATGTCTTCTGGCTGCTGGTGCAGTACCCATTCCTCTAAAACCCACTCCCTCTTTTCTTTACTATTCTCTAGAAATGAGAGGTAGAGTATGTTGTGGCTAGAGTGCTAAACTTCAGTTCGGGATTCAGGAAAACTGGTTTCAGTTGACATCTACTTCTTAAATGTGTGACCTTGGACAAGTCTCTGGATCTCTGTGAGCTTCAGTTCCCTCATTTGCAATATGGAGACCGTAATAATTATAGAACAATAACAAAGCTGTTGAGTTAATGTGCGTAAAGTGCTTGGCAAACCTTAAAGAACTCTGTTGATGTATATCGAGCAAGGCTCAGCAATTTAGGCACTACATGTGTTTCACAAGTCTTTCTACCATCACTATTTCTGTCAATCTTTCAACAATCTCTGCCATGATGATAGAAAATAGGTGAAAACCTTTAGCTAGCTGAGCATAAGAGAAAAAAAATCAGAAGGTTAGCAAGGGAAAGTTAGGAATATGATCGGGTCAATAATTAAAAGATGTGAAGTGAGATGTTGATAGAAAAATAGCTTCCTAATAACTAAGGATAATTCATTTGTTAATTCTCAAGCATTAAAATTGACTCCATGTATCCAACAGTTTGTGTCAATAATGATATGCTTATTTGCCCAAGCTTTGTAATTACAAATGTAGATCATGTGACCAGGAAAGCCTGATCAATTTGCAGAATTAGATTTTTTTCAATTTTGAAGACATCCGCCTCTGAAAAGCATGGTCATCCCCACTAATGCTACCTTGAGATGATTACGGGTATCACATTAATGGGATGGAGGTATATCTTTGACCTGGTTATTTATCTATTAACCCATTCTCAGCTCACTGAGGATAACTGATCTATAGTATGCAGGAATGAATTTATTGCTCCTTAACTAAAGGAGATCTGAGATGCATTTTGAACTCAAATTTATACAGAGAGTATTCAGAGAGAGCTGAGCATAAACAGACACCATAGATCAGAGAACACCATAGAACAGACTTGGATCTCTGTGAAAGGAGAGTTTGCATGTCTGTGCAGTCATACACAGCCATTCTTTAAGCCTCAGAGATGCCAACTACTGAAACACTAACATGGGTGGGGAACCTGTGGCCTCCTAGGTCCTTGGGTGTGGCCTTTTGACTAAGTCCCAAGTTTTACAGAACAAATCCTTTTATTAAGGAGATTTGTTCTCTGAAGTTTGGATTCAATCAAAGGGCCACATTGGAGGACCTAGAGAGCCACAAGTGGCCTCAAGGCCACAGGTTCCCCACCCCTGGACTAGAAGAACTTGTTATAAGAGAAGGCAACCAAGTGGTGGCCAAAGAAATAGCACCAGCCAAAGACAAGAGGAAAATGACAGTCATATTTAGAAATGGGGAATTTTCTTGGATCCCATCTTCTAGTTACAAAAGAGTTTCTTTACAGTGCCCTCTACTACGATGAGTAATTTGGACATGTAAATTCCATGGAAAAGGGACTACCTCTTTGATAGCCTTCAGGTGTGACTCTTGCCCTGGGCAATCTAAACTAGAGTGGTGCTAGGTTTTCTGCAGCAATGTGCCACTCTCTGGAAGGAAGGAGAGATATCTTGCACATTAGGGGTTCCTGCGAGTTGTATGTTGTGTGTGTGTGTTCTTTTCTTTTTTGCATTCTTATGGTAGGGCACAACAAAATTTGTCATGTGTATGACACAAACAGACAGTCAGCAATAAAGACAAAGTTATAAGGGACATTTAGATAGATAGAGACAGAGATGGAAAGATAGATTCAAAGAAAGAGAGAAAGAGACAGAAAAAGACCAAGGGAGAAAAAAGAGGTGGATGGATAGAGGGATGATAACAGAGGGAGATGAGATAGATATAGATGGATGACAGAGGAGGGAGGTACCATTGGGTGATAGTGAGATGATAAATAGATAAGCTTGAGTGTTTTTAGGAGCCAAGGAACTCTTTCCCACCACATCTGTAGAGACCTAAACAGAAGCTGTAATCTAGTGTTCCCAGGGGAAAACATGATTAAGGACAAACAAACCACATTCTGAGTTTCCCGGAGGAAACCCTGGGGGTGGAGGGAATGAGCCAAAAAGTGATTTGTGGAAGAAGCCCCATTCCCCTATCATTTAACCTGGTCTGTGTAAATCTGAAGGCTGTGATCCTTCAGTATGGGACAAATACAGTTATCCTAGGAAATTTAAGAAAGAACACTAGAACTTTATTTTCTTCTGATATGAATTTTACCTTCTTTCATTCACTTAAAAAAACACCAATTCTCTTATATTAAAACAATGAGAAAACAGTGCCATAGTGTCATAAATATGTATGATTATGTATGTATATATGTAATATATACATATTTGAAACTTTGACAAATCTATGTGTATTTTTTTTCCTTAAGAGTACAATCTTTTACATAAGTGATTATTTTCTTCCATAGCTTTCATTTCTCAACATTTTCTTATCACCTTACTCAAATTGCATAGATTTTGCCATGCTTTCCAGATGACTTTTGGTATCCCAGATAGCTTTCCCCATTTAACACTGAGATTAAACTTGAGCTTGAAAACTCTACTGCCTAGGCTGCTGAAAAAAATTCCCCATGCACATATGGAATACTTGATTTCTAGTGGATGCTTACACTGAAGAACAATCTTTCCATTCCCAGTGCAGTGAATGGACGCAGTGCTTATTTTAGCTCAGTTATAGAAGAAAGTAACTGCCGAAAATTTATTAATAGATAGCAAAGAAGAAATAAGCCAAGTACAGTACTAAGTAAAAACCTTTGCTAGAGGAAGAAAAAATACATCAAGGTATGCAGCCCAGGATCCTGACTCCAGTCAGGATATAAAGATTTCCTAATCTTTTTAGCAAACTTGGGATTTTGAATGGTTGTGAATCTAATGGATGGCATTTATGTGGTACTTTGATGTTTACAAAACATTTTTATGTTCCATTTGTACCTCACAAAATCCCTATAAGGTTGGCATTATTATCCCCATTTTACCGATGAAGAAACCAAGGTTCGGAGATGTTAAATATCTTTCTCACTTAGCTAATAAGCATCAGAAATAGGACTTGAATGTATGTCTCCCATGAATTTATGTCTAGCACACTCTCTAACTTCATTAGGCTGTTTCTTGTTAACAAACACTATCCTATAAATGCTTATTCAGCATGTTTAGGTAACATGGCCCATAAACTGATGATATATGGCTAAGATCATAGGAATGTTGAGAAGAAATTATAACTCTTCCATTGACTGTCTTTTTCACTTCTTCTGATAACCAGACCAGAACTCCACATTCCAAGGATATTCTGGCTTTTATGCCCTTCCTTGTTTCTCCCAGTATCTCCTCAAACTCTTCCCATGGCTACTTCTATAACTTCAGCACTCCCCACTGTAGCCTACCAAAGATCTCCTCATTAGCCCTATTCTCCTCTTTGACTAGTTTTGATGGTATACAAAGAGCTACAATAGAAATAAAAACAAGGAATTACAACACAAAAGTAGCTATGAACTCCAATTTTTGTGAAATTGACACAGTGGGTATAGGTGTGGATAGGAACAAAAAGTATCCTGGGATGGGTATTCCTGACATTGCTATCACTGTAGATAAAAGAGCCTGATAGTGGGAAGGTTTTTAACATTTAACACTAATCACTACTCTTCAGGTCCAATTGACAGGTAAATCATTTTTCCATGTTAGCCATAAGCATATGATGCATGTATGTTCATTTCAATCATGTCTATCTCTTTGTGACCCCATTTGGAGTTTTCTGGGCAAAGATATTGGAATAGTTTGCCATTTCCTTCTCCAGCTCATTTTACTGATATAGAAACTGAGGCAAACAAGGTGATGTAACTTGGCCAAGGTCACACAGCTAGTAAGTGTTTGAGGCTGCATTTGAACTCAGGTCTTCCTGACTCTGGGTTCAGAGCCCCACCAACTATGCCACTTAGA
The DNA here is from genome assembly GCA_028646595.1 of Phalanger gymnotis. NCBI lineage: Eukaryota > Metazoa > Chordata > Mammalia > Diprotodontia > Phalangeridae > Phalanger > Phalanger gymnotis. Next base: position 279,681,447 of record CM053623.1, read on the forward strand.
TACTTGTGTGTGTGTGTGTATAAATACATATATATGTATGTATGTATGAATATATATACACACACATATATATACCCACATACATATACACATTCATACATATACATACACATATATACATATATATATGTAATGAATGGCTTTGGAAAATTCTTTACTGAGACATAGGTGTACTATGACAGTCTCTAACTCTGACAAAAAAAGGGAGGGGGAGGATATATAAAGTTGACTTGTTCTGACTTGTCATTAATGAGCCCATACTGTTTCATGAATAATAATAATAATAACAATAATAGCTAACATTTATATAGGGCTTACTATGTTACAAGCATTATGCTAAGTGCTTATAATTATTATCTCACTTGATCCTCACAACAGCCATGAAAGGTAGATGTTTTTATTATCACCATTTTACATATGAGGAAACTGAGGCAAACAGAAACTAAATGATAAATTGGCTTGATACGGCTAATAAGTGTGTGAGATAAGATTTGAATTCAGTTCTTCCTAATTCCAGGCCTAATCTTCTATCCACTAAACCACTTAGCTGCCCCTGTTGTTTCTCTTTCTAAATTTTAACAATTCATTTAATGATTCAATTTAATTTCATGTATTACAATTTATTTTATAATGTATATAATATATAATTATAATTTAATTTATTATAAGAATGAATGTTGCTGAGCCACCAACCTATAATTTGAAGAATCCTCATTCTATATTTTTCCATGCTAATTAATGAAAAGAACATCAAATCTAACGGTGCAAGAGACCTGGATTCTAGTGCTACTAAGCAGTCTAACCATTAACCATTCTTAGGTTCTTAAGTAAGTCCCATTTTCCCATGAGTTACTTGGATTTAATTTAATTTCTTTCCCTAATATAGCATTTGAAATTTCCTAGTCATCATTACATCAGCTAATTTGGGCTTGTCTCTAATTGTGTTATTCTTTTCACATTATCTGTGATTACTCAAAAATTACCAGTAGTAACTACACAATCCCATCTGTCATTTCTTATCTTGTTCTGCACAGAAGCCATAGCTACATTGGTACACATTGTTTTGACTTTTTAAAAAATACTTTTCTTAGGTCTCATTTATACAAAAACATTTATAGCAATTCTTTTCATGGTGGCAAAGAATGGGAAATTGAGAGATCCCCAGCAACTGGAGAATGGCTGAATAAGTTGTGGTATATGAATGCAATGGAATATCATTGTGCTATAAGAAATTTTGAGCTGGCAGATTTCAGAAAAACCTGGAAAGACTTATGTGAACTGGTGATGACTGAAATAAGCAGAACCAGGAGAACACTGTACATAGTAACAGCCACATTGGGTGATGCCTAACTTTGATAGACAAAGCTCTTCTCAGCAATGCAAGGATCTAAGACAACTCCAAAAGACTTACAATGGAAAAATGCTGCCCACATCCAGAAAAAGAACTATGGAGTCTGAATGCAGATGGTAGCATACTATTGGCTTTCTCTTTTTCTTTTGTTGTTTTGTTTTGTTTCTTCTTCTTCGTGGTTCCTCCCATTAGTTCTAATTCTTCTTTACATCATGATTGATGTGAAAATATGTTTAATATGAATGTATATGTAGAACTTATATTAGATTTCATGCTGAATTGGGGAAGGGGAGGAGAATGAGGCAGAGAAAATTTAAAATTCAAAATCTTATGGAAGTGAATGTTGAAAACTAAAAATAAATAAATTATAAAAAAGATACTAAAATATTTTGCTTTATTTTTATAATTAAAAGAGAGAAATTATATTTTTAACAAAAGCAAAGAGAAGTTTAATCAAGAACAATTTTGGGTTTATATAAATGTAACCTTTGTGAAAGTAAAAGGTATTATCATTTGAGCCTACTATTTCTTCATAGCAATGTCACAGAGACGCAACTTTGTTGTTCTTACCCAGCTTCTCAAACTGGTGAATTAATGAGGCCTCAAGGTACAGTGAGGAGTACTAAATCTTTGGATAGCAGATGAGTTTAAATCCTGGCTCTTTTGCTTAGGACCTGAATGGCTCTCAGAAAATTTCTTCATGAGATAATGGAAAAAGTACTGGTTTGGGAATCAGAAGACCCAGGTTCACACCTTGTCTTTGCCATTTACTACCTGTGTGACTTTGGTCAAGTCACATTACCTTTTGGCCTTGTTTCCTCATTTATAAAATAGGAGCATTGGACTTGATGGCCTTGAAGATGCCTTCTGGCTCTAAATCTATGGTTCTACTATGACCTTTCCAGGCTTCTGCTTCCTTACCTGTAAAATAAGGAGTTTTCTTCTTTCCCATTCCCCTCCACCCATTCCCCAATTGATGGGCATCCCTCAATTTCCAATTCTTTGCCACTGCAAAAAGAGTTGCTATAAATACTTTTGTACATGTGAGTCCTAAGAAAAGTATTTTTTAAAAAGTCAAAACAATGTGTACCTAGGTAGCTACAGCTTCTATGTAGAACAAGATATGGAGGGAAATTGCAGATGGGATTGTCTAGTTGCTACTGGTAGTCTTGGAGGAATCACAGATAATGTGAAAGGAATAACACAATTAGAGACAAGCCAAAATTAGTCCATGTAATAATGACTAGGAAGAGATAGACAATGGCTAGGAGAGATCTTCTAAAATCTCTCCTAGTATTCTGTATTCTAGGCCACCAGAAACCATTCCTCTCCTTCTCCTTCATGTAAAGGACTTAGCACAGTAAATTTTGAAATGCCTCCTTAGAGCTGAACTGCCCTGATTAGTGAATCAGTGAGGGAAAATTCACCTCAACCCACTATAACTAGCCTAAGCCAGACCATGCTTCGCCTCCCATCTAGCCATGAACTAGGACCTCTGGGCTTACCCAGCACAGGCATCTTCTTGTCTGCCTTTTCCTCCCCTTCTTACTTTATACCTCTTGTTCTTTCTCTGGGAATAATAATCAAATCAGAGTAATAATGTACCACCGCTACTAGAAAAGGCTTGGAAATCGATTTCCCTATTCCACAAAGAATTCATGTTACTGCTTAAACCCAAACTACCTTTCCTGGCAACCATTCTCCAATATACATGGTATACCAAAAAGTCTAAGTGAAGTTTTAAGCATTACTAAAAGAGTACAACTTCCAAAAAATAAAAATATAAAAGAGTGCAACTTCCTTGAGAATGAGGACTGTCTTACTTTCATACTTATATCTTCAGTGTTTAGCACAGTAGCTGACATGCTGTTGGTTAGCCATTCAGTCATCCAACTCTTCACAAACCTGTGGACCACATCACACCAATATCGTCCATGGGCTTCCCTTGACAAAGATAGCAGGTGGTTTGCCATTTCCTTCACCAGTGAATTAAAGCAAACAGAAGTGAAATTATTCGCCCAGGATCACACAGCTAGTAAGTGTCTGAGGCCAGATTTGAACTTAGGTCTTCCTGAATCCAGGCTCAGTGCTCTATTCACTGAGCCATCTAGCTGTTCTAGCTGATGCGTAGTAGATGCTTAATAAATTCTTGTCGATTGCATGTATGTTTGTGTGTGTAACTTGCCCAAGAACACACAAATGGCTGATGGGTCCAATGATATTATATATCTATATCTATATCAATCTATCTAGAGAGAAAGACATATATACATGCATATACATATATACACATGCATATATACATATATGTTGTGTTTACATGTACATATATGCATTTATTGTGTATGTACATGTATATATATTGTGTGTATGCATATGCATGTAATATAATATCTTGTAAACCTTAAAGAAATATAATATACTATGATATATGATATGATATAATATAGTAAAATATAGTATAACATAACAACAAAGCAACACGACATAATATAACATAACATAGCACAGTACAGCACAACACTATGATATGATATGATATGATATAATGTGATGTAATATGATACGATATGATATGATATGATATGATATGATATGATATGATATGATATGATATGATATGATATGATATGATATAAATGTTAGCTCTTAGCTATTATTCACTGTGAAGCTAACACTAGAACCCAGACCTCCAGACTACTGGGTCCAATACTCTTTCCACTAATTGGTACAGACTCTTATCCTGGCAGATCAGAAGTTAAAACTTTCCTTTAATCAGTTTCAAACATTATCAGCAGATGATTTAAGAAATATAAATATTTTTAATGAAAAAAAAAATGAGCAGCTGAGCTCCTATGGGCTTAAAGACAAGTCATATCAAAGGAGGCTATTCTGCTCCAGATTGAGAGCAAACCGTGCTTCAGAGGTTAAACTAGAGACTAAAAGAAAATGTGCTTGTGAATTTTATCTTTACAGAGTCCTCAGGTTCCACTTTATGCTACATTTGGCTCCATAAAATTTTAACATTTGTACTGACATTCTTCCCTCTGTCCCCTATTTTCCAGGGAAATAAGTTCTTTGAACACTAAGGGGAAGACATGGATGTCGTGTTATTGATGTTAGCAAGGCTTTTGATTCTATCTTCTATAATATAATCATAAATAAAGCAGAAATATTTAGTCTAAGGCATACAAACCATGGGGAATTGCAGAACTGATGGATGATTCCTAGATGACAGCAATCACTGTATCACTGTCAGTCATAGGGAATCCTAAACCTAGATTTCTTTAACATCTTAGTTTATTTTCCAACAGTGATCTGGAGAATAAAAACAAGAGCATATTTAAGCTTGCAGAAGGACTAATTGTTCTATTTCAACTAAATTTGTAAGTCCCCTTCAGCTCTGACATTCTATGTTTCTATGAAAGCATAGCACCAGAGAAAGAGCTGCCCTCAAAGATATCAAGGTCTGGGTTCTAATCCTGCTTCTGATACAAATTATCTGGGTGACTTTAAGCAAATCATTCAATATCTCTGTTCTATAGGCCAGTGGTGTCAATCTCAAATAGAAACATGGCTCACTTGACTATACATAAGAATTTCTGTGGGCCACATATTGACTTAGAAAACCACATATATCATTATCTATGTTTTATTGCATTTTTGTTGTTACATATTTTCCAATCCCATTTTAACCTGGCTCAGGCTGGACTCAGGGCTGCATGTGTTTTGACACCTCTGATTTCGAGCAGTCCCTGAGACTATAAATTATAGAGAAGGTGCCAGCCTGCATTAATAGAAAGCTTCTTTACGTGGGAGCTCCCTACCAGCAAAATCACAAGTCCATTCCCATCTTTATCCCTATAACATTCTCTGATTCTAGGAAATGTGGAAGAGACTTTGGACACGAGGCTCAGAATTGCAAATGCCTTCAGATTGTTGGAAGACACAGGCAGAAGCAGTATAGAAGGTCAGTGGAGACAAGACTGAGGTCTGCACTTAGTCTGGATGCTGCATAACTACAAAACAAAAGGCAACCAATCCTTGTTTGGTTTCATCACAGCTAGCTCTCTCAGGGCTCTCAATAAAGGTGTAGCAAAAAGGAGTGTAATTCAGACTTAAAAGCTGCAGGTGCTTTACATTTACACAGCAGAGTCCTTTTCTTCCTTGGAGGCAGCTTTGAAAATATTCTAGTTCAAAGGATTTTTTTGTCTTTAAGTTTTTCTTTTCATTTTAATGTAGACTAGACTCACTTTACATTCCCGGAAACTGTAGGGGAAAAGAAGCTACATGTGTTTGCTGCTGCTGCTGTTGTTGTTGTTGTTGTTGTTTGTTATTAGTTGTTGTTGTTGTTGTTGTCATTGTTGTTGTTGTTGTTTGAGGAGGTGGAAATTTTCTCCCCTTCAAAGATGAGGCCTCAGAGGAGTTAAGTAAATGGGATTATAGAAGGCAGGCAGGAAGGAATGAAGGAAGGGAGAGAAAGAAAGAGAGAAAGAGAGAGAAAGAAAGAGAAAGAAAGAAAGAAAGAAAGAAAGAAAGAAAGAAAGAAAGAAAGAGAAGAAAGGAAAGAAAGAGAGAGAAAGAAAGAGAAGAAAGGAAGAGATAGAGAAAGACAGAGAGAAAGAAGGGAAGAAAGAAAGAAAGAAAGACAGAGAGAAAGAAAGAAAGAAAGAGAGAAAGAGAGAAAGAAAGAAAGAAAGAAAGAGAGAAAGAAAGAAAGAAAGAGAGAAAGAAAGAAAGAAAGAAAGAAAGAAAGAAAGGAAGGAAGGAAGGAAGGAAGGAAGGAAGGAAGGAAGGAAGGAAGGAAGGGAGGAAGGAAGGACAAAGAAAGAAAGAAAGAAAGAAAAAGAAAGAAAGAAAGAAAGTCACTGATGGAAAGTATTTTTCTCTTCGATCAGAAATTTTTTTCTCACTTCAGCATCAGAGATATTTCTTTGAAATTAAATGCTAAATGTAAGGAGAAAACATTCTTCAAGACTGCAAAATGATCACTTAGACACAGAGACACACAATGAAGGCAATCACCTGATCCTGAAAACTTGTGCCTCCAAATTTATAAATTGCTTTGAAAAGGGCCATCAGGCTACCTAGCAGGCTCATTCCTCCCTCCACATACTCCTCATCCCTTGTTTCATCCCCCAGGCTTCTACATTCCAGCTGAGATTTAGATGAAATATTCCTGTAAACTGTGGAGCAAAGTGGGATCTTGGCAGTGTTGCACAGTTAGAATGGGGAGGGCAAAGCGTCAGTTTTATATTTTTAAAAAATCAATTTTAACATTTGAGTGGGATTTTGCTGCTCTATGAGAGAGGTCAAAAGGACAGTGATATATTCTTATATCTCTATCTATGCTTGTCATGCACACAGGAAAGTATACCTTCTCCTATAAAACAATAACAAGATAAGACTCCTGGACAACATAGATGCAGGAAGATTTGCATATGCCCATAAAGCTATGGAATAGATTGAGCTCTTTTATTTAATAAATTCCAAAGGGAAAAGCATATATTTATATTTATATTCCTGGGATATCCTCTTCCTCCCTCATTTCCTTCCTTCCTTCCTTTCTTCCTTCCATCTTTCCTTCCTTCTTTCTTTCTTTCTCTCTCTCTTCTTTTTTTCTTCCTCCTTGCCTCCCTCCTTCTTTCCTTCATTGTTTCCTTCCTTGCTTGCTTCTTTCCTTCTTCCCTGCTTCCTTACTTTTCTCTCTCTCTCTCTCTCTCTCTCTCTCTCTCTCTCTCTCTCTCTCTCTCTCTCTCTCCCTCCCTCCCTTCCTTCTTTCCATTCTTACTCTTTATTTTTTTTCTTTTGGGCACCCAATTTTAATTGCTGGCATTTGGCAGCATATAACATGAGAATAGGAAAGCATATTTGTTTCTATTTTGGAGTCTCCCAGCTCAGTTGTTGCATTAAGATGGGCCCCACTTAAAGTATTGTGCACAGCCATGAAGATCAGCCAAGCAGGCCACCAGAATGGGAAGAGCACTGAAGGCTTGGATTTGAACACCAGCACTGCAACCTTGGACAAGTCAATTAGCTTCCTTGAGATTCCATTTTCTGTTATGTACCTGTCTCACTTTATGAATTGTAAAGCCCTGTGTGACTGTGATCTAACCAGATCTTATACATCAGAAAGGCATGAAATGAAGATTCCTATTAAATAGGGCTTATTTTACAATCCAATGCTTCATTGGATCTATGTTCTCCCCTCTTCAGTCACTCTACTAATATAGATTGCAACCAACCACACACCTTCTTATTTTGAGTGACCCTTATCCATGTCTTTCCATCCTCCATAGAGACTGGAGGTCTTCTTCCTGGTCTTTTTTAAAGTTTTGTCAATACTATTATCGTTTTCTCTTTCTACACAACCAAACCAGCTCCTTTTCTAATCTATACATCTTTGCAAACTATTTCTTGCATTCAAGTCAACCTTAATAATTTGCTATGAGATACTTACATGTAAGTCAATCTCCCCACTGGTTTTTGGTCACACACAATTTTGATTCTTTTAATATCACATTGTTTCATGATTTACAAACAACATGACATCACTCAAAGGATATTGGTGAGAATATTTGGCAAGTAAGCATGCATGATTTTAATATATGCATATGAGACAACTTATTGGCCATGTTCTACATTTTTTTGCCAAATCAAATGATTATGTAATCAATGAGATTTGTCTGCTCATTCCCTTCTTATATTTTCATCAAAAATACATGTGTAGACCATTCCCAAAAAGATTTTTTAGAAATGAAAAAGTAGTTGCTGGAATCTGCCTTCTTAACAATATTGCTGTCTGTGATCGTCTCTACTCTTGGAATCTTCTCATTGAGAGATCTTGAAGTTCAATATCTGAGTGATTTAAATATCCTGCAGCCTCTGGTATAGATTTCTTCTATGTATATTTGTTAAGATTCAGATTCAGTTATTTTTCCTACTGTAATTTTCTGAAATGTCAGTTCTCTTTTTCAAAAACTACATTAGATGCTAATAGGTTAGAATCTAAATAGGTAGTTCCACTGTTATGGTCACTGTAGAGATCGCTATAGAAATGCTATCAGCTCTGTCCCATCCCATATCTATTTGTTATACTTACAATTTCAACTACAATTGCCCTCAGGAATATTTGATTCATCTGGATCTAACATCAAGCTACTGCAGGCTGCTTTCCCCATTAAATTCATTTCCTCGTTTTGTAAAGTAATGTTGATTATAGTCTTCTGCAATCTCGCTGCCTCACTGAGAATGTAAGCTACTTGAGGACAGGGACTGCTTTTGCTTTTTCTTTCTATTTCTATTGCTTAGCATAGTGCTTGACCTATAGAAAGTTCTCAAAAATGCTCATTGACTTACTGATATCCTTTTATAATATTTAAATTAATTTATATACTAAATTGGTGTTGCTCTTAGTTGTAAAGTCTCTCTGCTTGGTTAGATACTATCCTATGTACCAGGGCAAATGAGCCATGACTGACTCAGGTGGTTTGGGCACTCTTTTGACCTCTTCTCCTTAAAGAAGTTAAACTTCTCTAACAACAGTTGATAAGGAGAATCATGTTCTTTTATCCATCTAGTTCTCATTTTATGAGTCAACAGCTTGATTTACTAGACCAGGATAGAATTGTTTTCATTTCACAGTGTCTCTTCCCTGTTATTCTTTTTCTAATTTGTTTTAATTTTGATTTAATTAATTTAATTTTGACCTTCATTCCAACTAGGCAATAACTTAACACTGCACAGGCAGCTAATTCTGAAATTTTTCATATATCAATAGCCAATTCTTTCCTATCAGTCAAGTTCAACTGTAGGCTCTTGGGAGGGGGTCCAGCACAGTCTTCCAGTTCAGGAACTGGTCTGGGGCCTTTAGGGTTATAATTTAGGATAAACAGTATGGATCAAGGATGGATAGGACCTGAGACTGTGTAGCCTGCAAGGATCATGGACAAAAGCCACCAGATACCTCTGTTGCTCTAATCCTTGTAACGGGACCTCCAAAAGATCTGAGTCTATATACCAGTGGGCAAGGAGCAGGATTCTAGGATGTGCAGAATCCATTAAGTGGGGTCCATCTTAATGCAGCAAGGCTCTAACCCCAGAGCAAGATTGCAGATTCATGAAACAGATGAGTGGCAGGGATCACAGCCCAGTAAGAAGGACAGAGAGCTCAGACCAAAGGTAAGCCTAAAGTCATTTCTCTCTGAACCTATAGAAATTTCCAGTTAACTTCCAAGGGCTGGAGCCTGCAACAATCTACTGGAACTTTGTCTAGAGGCAAGTCTGCAGATGTATCAATTAGACCCAAACTGAAAGGAAGGAAACAAGCATGTATTAAGTACCTACTATGTGCCAGTCAGTGTGCTAAGCATTTTACAAATATTATCTTATTTGATCCTCACAAGAACCCTGGGAGGTAAGGTCAAAATGAAAATGATGAATGCTGGAAGGGTTGTAGGAAAACAGGCACATTTATGTACTGTTGGTGGAACTATAAACTGGTATATCCATTCTGGAAAGCAATTTAGAACTGCACTCAAAAATTTGTTAAACTGACATCAAAGAGGAAAAGGATTCATATGTACAAAAATATTTATAACAACTCTTTTCATGGTAACAAAGAATTGGAATCTGAATGGGTGCCCATCAATTGGAAAATGGCTGAATAAGTTATGGTATATAAATGTGATAGAATACTATTGTGTTATTTAAACAAAATGATGAAGGAGATGGTCTCAAAGAGACCTGGGAGGACTTATAAGAACTGATGAAAAGTGAAGTGAGCAGAACTAGGAGAATAATTTGTATAATAACAACAATACTGTAAAAACAAAAAAATAGACTTAGAAACTCTGGTCAACACAATGGAACCAACCATAGTTTCAGAGGACACATGAGGAAACATGCTATCCACCTTCAAATATAAAGATGATAAACTCTGAGTGAAGATTGAAACACGTTTTTTTGACATGGCTAATGTGGGAACTTGTTTTGTCTGACAGTACATGTTTGTAATGGTTTTATTTTTCTTATTTTCTCAATGAGTCTCAGAGAAGGAGGGATGGAGGGAACTCATATCTGAAAATAAAATAAAAGTGAATTTAAATAAAGAACATTTGTATCCATGTCCCCACAAGTTACTAAACTACTTATTCTTTGAACCAGCAACATTATTGCTTACCCCAAGAAGGACCCATGTGTACATGAATAGCCCAACTTTTTATCGTAGCTAAGAAATGAGGAAAAAACAGGTGCCTATCGGTTGGAGGAATCACTGAAGAAAATGTGGCATGCAGTGTCCCAAATGTCATTTGGGACACAACATGAGTGTAAGGAAATTTTATTGTTGTTGTTGTCATTTGTCCATTTTCAAAGACCATGACATCAGGGAGATGATGCCATGCCATGTAAGTGAATTGGATTTAAGTGAGGGAGGGCTGTGCAAAGTCACCACCCTCACTTTCTCCTCTGGAGTCATCTGGATCCAGTGTCCAGATATGGATTAAGACAATTGGAGATGGCCCAGGATGCAGTGGGAGACTTTGGCCTTTTCAAGCTGAACTCTTTAACAGGTCTCAATTTGACTTAGGCAATGCCCATTTATTGATTAAGGCTTAATAAGAATTGAGGCAAGAATTTTATGTCATTAGAAACAAGAAATACAATTGGTTCAAAGAAATCAGGAAAAAATTAGAGAGAACCAGGAGAGCAATTTATGAAATGACCATAATAATAATGCAAGTAAGAAAACAATGAAATAGTTCAGAATCCTGGACAAAGCAACAATCAATCATGACTTAAAAAAACTGATGACAAAACATAATTCTACCTATTGACAGAGAAATAATCTAATTGGAGTATAAAATCATATATGTCTCCTCAAATATGCTCAAAGTATACACATACACACACACACACACACACACACATACACACACACACATGATCTTCCTTGGAAGATCTTTGACTTGGGGGTATAGGAAGGAGGGTAAATTAGAGGGGAGTAAATAAATGTGAAAAAGCATTAATAAAACATTTCAGAAGTACAAAGAAGAAAAAATTAAAAGGAGGATAATACAACAATTTTGTTACTACTTTCTTAAACTTATTACATGTATATTAATTTTTAAAAACATTGGACCCGGGGGGCGGAGCCAAGATGGCGACTGGAAAGCAGTAACCGGCGTGAGCTCCCCTCCAAGTCCCTCCAAAAACCTATGAAAAATGGCTCTGAACCAATTCTAGAACTACAGAACCCACAAAGGGGCAGAGGGAAGC
>CM053623.1:279693575-279816075 GCA_028646595.1 Phalanger gymnotis
TAGTATTTTCTTCAGTGGTCTTTTGGACCTCCTTTTCCATTTGACTAATTCTGCCTTTCAAGGCATTCTTCTCCTCATTGGCTTTTTGGAGCTCTTCTGCCATTTGAGTTAGTCTATTTTTTAAGGTTTTGTTTTCTTCAGTATTTTTGGGGTCTCCTTTAGCAAGTCATTGACTTGTTTTTCATGGTTTTCTTGCATCATTCTCATTTCTCTTCCCAATTTTTCCTCTACCTCTCTAACTTGCTTTTCCAAATCCTTTTTGAGCTCTTCCATGGCCTGAGACCAGTTCATGTTTTTCTTGGAGGCTTTTGATGTAGGCTCTTTGACTTTGTTGACTTCTTCTGGCTTAGGTTTTGGTCTTCTCTGTCACCAAAGAAATATTCCAAAGTCTGGATCTGATTCTGAGAGTGTTTTCACTGCCTGGCCATGTTCCCAGCCAACTACTTGACCCTTGAGTTTTTCATCAGGGTATGACTGCTTGTAGAGTAGAGAGGACTCTGTTCCAAGCTTGAAGGGATGTGCTGTTGTTTTCAGAGCTATTTCTATACAGCCAGCTCTGTCTATTGTTTCAATAAAAAACTAAGGTTGGATGGCCCTGCTCTACCTAAACTGTCAAGCATTCTAATTCTCTTGCAGAGATCACATCTCCTATAACTGTCCACATTGTTAGAATGCCAAAAGGATGTTTGCCTAAAAGCTGGTTTTGTGGGGAACTCACAAAAAGGAGGTGCCCTCACATAGGTTAGAAGAAGCAGTACAAGTACACTCTCAAAATCTCCCAAAGAACTTTGGAATTAATTGTGAGATATGGGAGACACTGACATAGGAATGCCCAGCATGGCATCCCTTCATCAAAGAAGGTATTATGCTCTATAAATAAAGAAAATTTGCAGTAGCTCAAAAGAAAGATGAGATTTGTTCATTGAGAGACATCTCTACAAATATTCATATAGACTGGGCCCAACCTATGGTATAGTCTTCAGAGGTTACATTGGTGTGATCAGCCACAGTTGGATACATTGTACCTTCACCCCAGCATCATTTTACTCCTCTTCAAGAATGAAAGCTAACAACCAACCATTTGGAGTCAACAAGATTTAATTCAAATCCTACCTCACCTATGGGATACAGCAAAAGTAGTAATTGTGGAAAATAATACATATCTCTAAATGCTTACATAAATAAAATAGAGAAAGAACAGGCTAATGAATTGGGTATGCAATTTAAAAAACTAGAAAAAGAACAAATTTTAAATCCCCAATTAAACACTAAGTTAGAAATCCTAAAAATTAAAGGTGAGATTAATAAAATTTAAAAAAAAACATTGAATTAATAAATAAAGTTAGGAGTTGGTTTTATGAAAAAACAAATAAAATAGATAAATGATTAATTTTTTAAAAAGAGAGAAAACCAAATCACTACTACCAAAAATGAAAAGGGTGAATATACCACTAACAAAAATGAAATTGAAGCAATTATAAGGAGTTGTTTTGTCCAATTATATGCCAAAAAATTTAAGAATTTAAGTGGAATGGAAGAGCATTTACAAAAATTTATATTTCCTAGATTAGCAGAAGAGGAAATAGAATATTTAAATAGACCCATTTTAGAAAAAGAAATTGAACAGGCCACAAGTGAGCTTGCTAAGAGAAAAGCACCAGGACCAGATGCATTTACAAGTAAATTCTATCAGACATTTAAAGATCACCTAATTCTAATATTAAATAAATTATTTTGAATGATAGGTAAAGAAGGAATCCTACCAAATTCTGTTTATGAAACAAACATGATACTGATACCTAAACCAGTAAAAAGAAAATTATAGACCAATTTCATTAATGAAAATGGATTCAAAAAATACTAAATAAAATACTAGCTAAAATTTTACAATATATTACTAAGATTATACATTATGATCAAGTAGGATGAGTAACATAAGGAAAACTATTAATAATTGATTGCACCAATCATAGTTTTCAAAAATCGTATGATATATCAATAGACACAGAAAAAGGTTTTGATGAAGTTCAATGATCATTTTTATTTAAAAAAAAAACTTGAAAGTATTGATATAAATGGATTTTTCCTCAAATTGATAACATAAAGCATTTATGCCAAACCATCAGCAAGAGCCATTTATAAAGGGAATAAACTAGAAACCTTCCCAGTAAGATCAGGTGTGAAACAAGGATGTCCACTGTTACCAATTTATACAACGTTTTATTGGAAATCCTATCAATAGCAATAAGAGAAAAATAGAGATAGAAGAAACAAGAATAGGGAATGAGGTAATTAAACTATCTCTTTTTGCAGATGATATGATGACATACTTGGAAAATCCCAGAGACTCAACTCAAAAGTTGGTCGAAAGAACTAATTTAATAAAGTAGGAGAATATAAAGTAAATCCATATAAATTATAGCATTACTATGTGTCACATACAAAATTCTTCAAGAAGAGATAGTTAAAAAAAAATCCCATTTAAAATAACTCTAGACGGTATAAAATACCTGGGAGTACATCTGCCAAAACAAGCCCAGGAATTACATAAACAAAATTATTTTCAAAAAAAAAGACTTTTTATACAAATAAAATCAGATTTAAATAATTATAGACATATTTCTTGTTCTTTGGTAGGCAGGGTCAACATAATAAAAATTACAATTTTACCCCAACTAATTTAGATATTTAATGTCATCCCAATTAAATTACCAATTTTTTGATTGAATTATAGAATTATAGAATTGAATTAAAGAATAATAAAATTTGTGTAAAAAATAAGAAGCTAAAAATATCAAAGGAAATGATATAAAAAATGTAAAAGAAAGAGGTTTAGGAGTACCAGATATTAAACTATATTACAAGGCAATGAATATTAAAACTATCTGGTATTGCCTAAGAAATAGAAAAATAGATCAATGGAACAGAGTAGACATACAATTTACAGCAGCAAATAAACATAATAACTTTATATTTTACAAGATTTGGGGATAAGAATTAATTATTTGATAAAATTTGGGGGAAAACTTTAAAGCTGTCTTGCAGGAACCAGGCATAGACCAATATCTTACACCATTTACCAAGATAAGGTCAAAATGGATGCATAACCTAGATATAAAGAGAGATTTTACAAGACAATTAGAAGAACACAGAACATAGTATTTATCGGACTTATGGACAGGGGAACAATTTATGAATAAACAAGATACAGAGAGCAAAGTTAAATGTAAAATAGATAATTTTGATTGCATTAAATTAAAAAGGTTTTGTACAAATAGAACAAATGTAACCGAGATTGGTAGGAAAGCATAAAATTAGGGAAAAAATTCATAGACAGTTTATCAGATAAAAGTCTTGTATCTGAAATATATGATGAGCCATTCCTAAATTGATAAATAGCTAAAGGATATGAACAGGCAGTTTTCAGAGGAAGAATTTATAGTCATGTGAAAAAAATGTTCTAAATCATTACTGATAAGAGGAATACGAATTGAAACCACCTTGAGATATCATTTTACACCTGCCAAATTGGCTAAAATGAGTAAGGAGAAAGAGACAAATGTTGGAGGGGCTGTGGAAAAATTGGGACACATCCATTGTTGTTGAAATTATGAACTGATACAACTATTTTGAAGAGCAATTTAGAATTATGTCCAAGTTGCTATTAAATTACCTATACCCTTTGGCCCAGCAATCCTACTACTTGGTCTGTTTCCAGAGATAATAAGGGAGAAACAAAAAGAATCTATATGTTCTAAAATGTTTATAGCACTTCTCTTTGTGGTGGTAAAGAACTGGAAATTATAGAGATATACATCAATTGGAAAATGCCTGAGCAAGTTGTGGTATATGATTGTAATGGAATACTGCCATGCAATAAGAAAGGATAATCTCAATTATTTTATAAAAACATGGAAAGACTAACATGAAATAATGAAGAGCAAAATGAGCAGAACCAAGAAAACACTGTATACAGTAAAAGCAACATTGTTTTAAGAACAACTTTGAGTGCCTAAGTCATTTTGACTATTATAAATATCCAAATTAACTACAAAGAATATCTGAAGAGAGACACTATCTGCATCCAGAGAAAGAACTGATAAATAGAAGTATGTATAGAATAATTTTACATATATATACATATATGTGTGTGTGCATGTGTATGTATGTGTGTCTGTACACACATACACACACACCTATTTGTGACAAATGGTAGCCATCTCTAGGATGGGGAAATAGGGGGAAAGCAGGATTTTGTATTATCATTTTGTTGTATATTTGAAAGCAATAGCAAGTTGTGCATTGTAGATTTGTAGTTTCATGTACAATCATCTTTCTGTTGCATTATGCTATGGAGATGCTTGTTTTATTCAATAAATTAAAAATAAAATTTCTCATGAAAAAAATCCTACCTCAGAAACTTCATGACTGTGTGACAACGGCAAAGTAAATTAACCTTTTTCAGCCACAGTTTCTTCATCAGGAATGTGGGGATAATAATAGCACCTACTTCACAGGATCATTGTGAGGCTCAGATGACAACTAATGTAAAGTGCTTTGGAAGCTTTAAATAGATATATGGCTGATGAAGATGATGATGATATAAACTTAAATTTCACACTGGTGTTGGTCTTTGGAATCTTCTTCTGGAAGAATCTCTAGCAACAGCTCGCTTAAGTTCGCTTCTTCTACAATCTACGACCTTCAATTTGGTTTTTCTTCTTTCTTCTAAGATCACTTTTCCTTTTTATTTACTTCCCCTTTTTAAGTTTTTGCTAATTGAAGGGAATAACACAGCTAACAGGGCAGCTAAATGGCACAAAGGATAGAATGCTGGCCCTGAAGTCAGAAAGACTCATCTTGCTGAGTTCAAATCTGGCCTCAGAAACATACTCACTATGTGACCCTGGGCAAGTCATTTAACCCTATTTGCCTTAGTCTCCTTATCTGTAAAATGAGCTAGAGAAGGAAATGGCAAACTACTCCAGTATCTTTGCTAAGAAAACCCCAATCGGGTCACAAGGAGTCAGACATGACTAAGTGACTGAACAACAACGACATGCAACTAATGACAACAGAGATTTAGTGCAGGAAGGTACTTTCAAGGTCTTTTAGTTTAACTTCCTCATTTTACAAATTATGGAACTGAGACCCCAAAAAGTACAGTGATTTGATCAAGGTCATATCAATAGGAAACAACAGCACTGAGATTTTAACTCAGTTTCTCCTATCCCGACTCCAGTACTCTCTTGGTAAATGAAAACAAAAATTACAATTTTAGCAGAAAGATTTCAAAACCTCATTCTGTCTGTGAATGCGAAGAAGTGCCTCACATTTTATTTTTTGTTGTGTTAACAATAATTTATCATTCCCTGAAGTCCTGGTCTATTCTAGATCCACATTCTTTCAACACCCACCTTTTAATAAACTATAGGAAATTAAAGTTTATTACACTTCAGCTACATTGAAAAGGAACTGACAGCTGAAGCCTAAGTGTGTGTAGAAAATATCATGTAGGGAAAACATGACAGGGATATCTTAAATAAAATCCTTGAACTTCACAGATAGCTTCAAATGTCAGACCAAATGGACAATGCAGTAGGAATCTGCAGGGAATACTCTTCCAAAGCTCCTGTTTCTGGTGATTAATATGTATGTTTCCTAAAGTAACTTTTGTAAAGTAAGAGTAAATATTCTGATATATTTAATCCTATTGAAACAGGCTTTCAGGTACCTTTTGCTTCTGTTCTGAAGCAGTGGGTGGAAGAAGAAGTTTCACACCCATGACCAAAATCAAAGGAAAAAAAGGCCTTTTTTTAATTGTTTCCCTTAATTTATTAGTCTTTAACCTACTATAATGCTCTAAACCATTCTTATATTTTCCTTTTTTTCTCCAAGGTCAAATGACATTATTTGAATACAAATCAGAAAAACAGAGACCCCGATATTGGAAAAGATTAGAGGCAAAAGGAGAAAAGGACAGCAGAGGATAAGATGGATAGACAGTGTCATGGACATGACACTGAACTTGACGGACTTTGAGTTATAGTGGAAGACAGAAGGGCCTGCCATACTATGGTCCATTAGTTCACTAAGAGTCACACACTACTGAACAACTAGACAACAACAACAACAAAAGCATACTCATACAGGTCCTAAGAGCTGCTTAATATATAAGCATTTACAACTCAGAAATTAGCAGATGATATGAATAAAGTCTTGATTTATTAACTTATTGATTATGTAAATTTAAGAAAGCAATGGAGACAATGTTAATAATAGAGATTAAAGTTAAAAAAATTCATACACACACTTTTCTTCTAGAGAGTCAATTGTTAGACATTTACCATAATATCTCTGCCTATAACTAATGCTTTTATGGCATTAAAAATTATATCATTGATCATTGTCATCTTTTTATCCCCAGCACTTAGCACAATGCACAGAATAGAGTAGGTGATGAAATGCTTGTTGACTGAGGACAGATTGGTTATGGCATTAATAGTTCTAGAATACACAGAAAGCAATTACAAACTATGTTACCTTTTGTTATTTTTTTTGCTCTTATGATGATATAGGATCATAGAATTATAGACTGGAAGTCTTTGGGGGTCACCTAGTTGAAACTCCTTATCTCACACACAAGAAAACATCCAGAGATGAAATGATCTAACAAGTAGTCAGGGGCAGAGGTGGGATTTGAACCAGAGTCCTTTTGGCTAGTGCTTTTGGCTTTCCACCACTTGTCACAGGCCAGGCCTGACTGAAGCCAGGCCATCATTCAGGTCTCAGATTGGGATGAAATGAGGTACTTATAGATCATCTAAATGAACTACCACAATCACCTAAATTTCATTTTATTAAAGTCTGATTGTCATTGAAAATGACAGATTCAAACTTCTTATGATACTGATTCTACATATTTGTTTTCATTAAAGAAAACTATTTTGACAAATATAGCAAAGTAATGGTAGACATGCATTGGAACTATTCATCAACTTTTAAAGTACTCTATTGAGTCATTGAGCTAATATGAATTCCTCCATGGGTTATTTTCACCCTTTGAGCAACTCACATTAAGAAAAAACATTTTATAGAGACCATTCATTCAACTAAAATCATCAGTTTGTAGAAAATTCATAATAATCCCTAAAGAGAACAGAGGAACAAAAGCAGATTTTGCAATGTATTTTACATGGTCATTGTGTATGTAACTCTTTGTCTCTGTCTCTCTCTTCTTCTGTCTCTGTGTCTGTCTCTTTCTCTCTGACTGTCACTCCCTCTCACTTTAAAATTGAGTATCATTGAGTAGGCAATGGAAAGGTGCAGTATGATTTTGAGCAGGCTAAAACACACCAGAGATTAAAACCATTAAGAAGTGAAATAAGGTTTATGACCACAGAAGTATGTGATCAAAAAAAAGGAAAGAGAAAGAAAAGAAAATGCCTAATGCCAAGAGAAAAGAATGACCTTTAGATGACCATTGTACTTCACTGGCATCTTTGTGAAATCAAATGAAAGCAGAGAATGCTGCTAGCACATTAGGTAGAGTTCCCATTGTGACCCTATGGAAGGGTACTGGGAGGATACATGAGGTAGGCAAGGATGGATGGTTGGCACCTACATTGTTGGAGGGAATATCCACATAAATGAAATAATAGACTTATTCGAATATGTTTGAATTTGTACACACACACACACATATATATATATATATATATTGATTTCTTAAGATGCATACTAGCTCTGTGACTATGAAATTCACTTAACCTCTCAGTGCCCCAGGTTATACTCTAAAAATATAAGTGATAGATGAGTCATTAATCTTCAGTGATGAAAGAAGTTTCCATATGATCAGTCCCCTAGGTCGATAAAATCACAGGAATATATATGGAGGAATATATAAGCTTTAAGATAATCTTCTATATGTGATGCCATCCTGATTTTTATCACAAGATTAACACTGGAATCAGGAAAACTTTGATTTGTCTTACCTCAGGTATTTCCTAGCTATGTGATCTTACGAAAGTACTGCAACCCCTCAGTACCCACAACTCTCTAAAACTGATGAATTACAGACGTACGTTACTGGAAGAAATTTTCACACTGGGAGTTTCCTACACCAATGAAGTCTCCGGTCAAGACAAATTTAGATGTAGGTGTGAATATTTCATTGTTCAAAGTGGTACTGTGTCAATATTTCCACGAATAATATGCATCTGCAAATTCATCTGTTTTCACTGAATTGATTATTCATTCAAGCAACAGGTCAATTCAGACAATCAATAAACATTTATTAAACTACTGTAACATGCCAAACACTGTATTATGCCTGGGGATGCAAAGAAAGGCAAAAGGCAGTTCTCTGCCCTCAAAAAGTTTACAATCTAATGGGGGAAGACAACATACAAAAGGAAGTAGAAAAAGATTGATGAAAGAAGGTAACCAGAGCAGAGGCATCATGGAAAGGTCCAGGAGTAGAGTCAGGTGGAAAATGAAAAGATGGCTGACATGCTCTCCCTCTTCAAACAGAGGTTCTTGAAGCAGAGTTCTAGGCTCTCAACTCAGAGGCAGGGAGAAGCCCCCAGGGGCAAAGGATACTGAAGAGATGTGAGTTCAAGGTGGAAGTGACCTTGCAAGATCAAGAGGCTCCTGGGGCATGATGAAGAAATACAGAAGAGATGCTGGGAAGCTTAGATCGCTGCAGTTTGTTGCTTCTTTTTTTTCCTTTAGAACTTGTCATATCTATTGTTTATGAGGATATAATTGAGTCAATGGGTTGAAATCAGTTGTACAGACAGGGACTGCTGAAGAATAGCTGTATTAGCAATATGTTAGCTGGACCAAAGGAGTGGCAGTTTCGGCAGAAGTCAAGACCTAAAGGCATATTCATTAAACAATATTTAATGGAGACTCACTCACTAAGAATTTGCTCCTTTGAGCTAGCAAAAAAAAATGTTTCCATCGTCCATGGCAATCAAATGTCTGGAATTTTCTAGCAGTGGAAACAGCTACTCACAAAGAACAGCTGAGCTTAAACAGGTGGTCATGAAGGTGAACAGAGCCAGCATGGTAATGGCAGGGAGGCAGAAGTGCCAAATAGGCAGGACAGGTTTGATAACAGAGAGATGAGGCCAACCACACATAACATTCAAACCTTGTGAAGTAATTGCCAACAACCAACTCTTATAATCTGTCTTAGGAGAATTTTTACCCCTAGACTAATAACATAGCCAAGAGAGACCAAAGATATGGGTCAGTTTGACATATGATTTATGCTCATAACTGTGGTTCTTATACTTTCTAACTCCTTTTTGGTCAAGACACATTCCATTCTAGATTTGGCCAAAGGCAACGAGTAATGCAAACCATTTGGGGTGGGTGGGGGTGGATAATAGAAGAAATAAAAATACTATGAGCATAAACAAAGCCATGTCACAATGTTACATACTATAACAGTTTGGGGCAAATAACCTTTGCCAAAACCATAAGGCTTTGATATTTATCAGCAGGCTCTGTTGTTAATGTTTATTTTTTTCCTAAACAACAGCAGCAGCCACAACAACTAAGCCCCTCTTTGGTTCTATCAGAGAGCCACAAAGAAATGAAGTCCTGAATTATCTCCTTACTTAGTTATTAATTTCTACCATCTACAAACTTTGAAACTCCAATCCATCTCTACATCATAAAAGGGCTGTTATTCACTTCAGTTCTGTTTAACTCAACAGAGCCCCTAGGAAGCATTTAACCCCTTTTTCATCAATTGACTGATTGAGAGATGGCTACCATCAAAGTCATGAACTCAGGACTTTTTCTAAGCATCATTCTCTTCACTTGTAAAAATGAGCATGATAATACTTGCATATCCTACTCCAATAGAATTCCTGTGAGATTCAAATAAAATAGTATATGTAGAAAGCTTTGTGAAATTTAAAGCAGTATATAAAGGTCAGACATTATTATCACAGAAATATGAAGTAATAAATGGCACAACCATATTGAGCTTAAAATACTAATGATCTAGCTTTATTAACAGGTTATGATTTTTTGTTTGTTTTCTCCTTGTTCATGAAGAAACCTCAAGGTGGGAGACTACTCCTACTAATTGATTTAGATTTTCAACTAGTCTGTAAATTTGTCTTAAAGCTTTAGTAGGGCCATCAAGAAGGTGAGTGACTTGCCATGCTTACATACAAAATGAGGACCCAAAATCTCTCTAAACCCACCTGCATTCCAAACACTTCTATTTCTGGTGATGGTATCTCATCTTCAACTCATTTTCAAAAAACATCTATGTCCCTCACCTGACCTATCAAATCAGTTACTAAGCCTTGTCAATTGTACCTCCACATCTCTTGCATCTGTCTCCCCTTCTTTCCATCATGGTTGATACCCTTGTCCAGTCATTGTGGCTTCTTGCTTGGAGTATTGCAATACCTTGCCTCAAGTTTCTTTCTTCTCCCATCTATCCTTGATCCAGATGAGAACCCAAGAATGAATGAATCTGATAATGGCATTCTGGTAGTTCTAGAACAAAATGCATACTGTACTTGGCAGTTACAATATTTCACAACCTGATTTCAAACCGCTTTTTGAGGTTTGTTCTGTATTACTCTCCTCCACACATTCCTTGATCCTGCCAAACTGTTGTTCTTGATGTTCTCACATGTGACATTCCGCCTCCCAAATCCATGCCTTTTAACAGGTTGTTTTTCCTATTTGTGTCAAGGACACGTCATCCTCCCTTTGATTTTACCTTGTTAATATCTCTCTCATGTGCTCCTTCTCTCCTCTGACTTTGCCACCACCCTACTGCGGACCCTCATTGTTTTGCTCTTGGAGTATTAAAATGTCTTCTGGTTGGTCTCCCAGCCTCAAGTATCTCCTCACTTCAGTCCATCCTCCATGCACCCAGGAAATTGATCTTCCTAAAGTGCAGGTCTGCATAGGTGCATTCCCTATCCTATTAACTCCAGTGGGGGGGCCATCTCTCATCATTCTATCTATATCTTACCATCAGACCCAGATGGCTCTGGAGGAGAGAGTGAGGCTGGTGACTTTGCACAGCCCTGTCTCACTTAAATCCAATTCATTTACAAGTCAAGATATCACCTTCCTGATGTCATTAGAGCTACTTGACCCAAATCACTCTGGCTTTCACTAATTGACCAACAGTAGGTCCCAGCCCAAGCCTCATTTGGTCACTGTTTGGGTTTTTATAGTTTTCTGTTTTGGTTAGAAACCCTGAGAGAGAAACCCTCTCGGAATGATTTTTTTACTCGGTAAAAGAGATCATTTTTTGCCTCATTTCTTACCTAGCCTTAATCACTGAATGGGTGTTGCTTCAGACAAACTGAGACCTGGAAAAGACCTTAGCTTAAAAAGGGCAAAGTCTTTCACTGCATCAGGGCCATCTCTAGTCATTCTGATCTATATCTTGCCACTGGACTGAGATGGCTCCAGAGGAAAGAGTGAAGCTTGTGGCCTTGCACAGCCCTGTCTCACTTAAATCCAATTCACTTGCAGATCAAAACATTACCTTCCTGATGTCACTTGTCCTCTTCAAAAATGAAAGACAAACAACAAATAACAACAAACTCCAATGACTCCCTATCACTATAAAATCAAATATAAAATCCCTTGTTTGGCACTTAAAGCCCTTGCAACCTGCCCTCTTCCTACTTTTTCATCCTTCTTCTACCTTACTTCCCCACCACCACCACCATACACAAATCCTAGCATGGCAGTAAATTCCGACCAGTCTGGTCACTCCTTAAGTGGGTAAGTGAGCCAAAAAAGGCTCCAATTGCTGGTGATTATATGTAGTCCAGGGCAACAGCACCTTTCTTTTTCAATCAGCTGACACATAATCAGCCTGACACACAACCATGTCCTGAGGCTCCAAAATTCTCAGTTTTCTCCTCTCTTAAGTGGCTTCTGCCTCCCATCATCTTTCAATCCTTCCAGCTGGAAAAGCTACATTTCCCGTTAGTCATCTTGCCAATAAGAGACTACATATACATATTATTTCTCCTCTCCACCACTCTCCATCTCTATTCCAAGATTCTAAGTTCCTTGAGGACAGGGATTTTTATTTTTCTATCCCCAGGATCTAGCACAGCTTCTGGTGTATAGTAAACATCTGATAAATACTTGTGGATCGATTTTTTTTAATCTAGTACCAAGTTCTACCCTATATACCAGGCTGCCCCCCATTAGATAATTATAAAATATTTTACAAGTTTGGTTAAAAGGAACATAAAGAATATACATGTTATGGTATATGATTGTGATGGAATATTACTGTGTCATAAGAAACTATGAGCTCAATGATCTTACAAAAACACAGATAGACTCGCATGAAGTAATGAAGATCCAATGAGCAGAACCAAGAGAACATTGTATACAGTAACAGCAATATTGTTTTAAGAAGAAATTGGAACAAATAAGTCATTTTGGCTAGCATAAATTGTATTTGGGTATTATAAACACCCAAATTAACTACAAAAAATATATGAAGAAAGACACTGTCAGCATCCAAAGCACTGATAAACAGAATTATGTATGGAATGATTATATATATGCATATGTTTGTATGTATATACATACATACATACATACATACTTGTGTCTAATGGTAGGCATCTCTAGGACCGGGAGAAAGGAAAATAAAGAAATTTACATGATAGCTTTGTTATATATTTTAAAAGAATATCAAGTTGTATACAAGAGATTTGCAGTTTCAGGTGTAATCATCTTTTTTATTATATTATGGAAATGTTTGTTTTATTCCATAAATTAAAAATCAAGCAAAAAGTTAAAAAAAATAGAAACTGAAACAGCTAAAGGCCAACAATTTACATTAGAGACTGGTATTGACCCAGATTTTTATGCAACATGCATGGCTGACACTCAAGGAGAATTAGTAGAGTTTGCAAAGTAAGTGGAGTTTTATTTTCCATTTTTAGGGGAGGAAAGGCTAACAAGCAGCCATTTTGACAAATTCAGGCTGTGCATGTCCACATCTTCCTCATACCAGCTATATTCATGGGGATAAAAAGTGACAAGACAGGGACTAGAACCAAGTGTCCTGCCCCTCAGAGCAAAGCAGATCCTTCAGTAGGCATCAGTTTCTCTTGACTTAAAAATGAAAACAAACCCCCATCCATGATCATCTCTGAGAAATAATAAAAGATTAATAGCATTACACCATAAGCAAAGCCCCTCAGGAGAAAAGATTCACAGAGTAGATGTAATTTTTTTTCAGAATTAATCATTCTTTTAAAGTAAAACACACTAATTATCCAGTTTCTTAAATATCAAGTCACCACTTAGATGCATGGAATTTTAAAAGAGATAAGGTTGACTTTTGGTTACATGATAAAAATCCACCAGTCCACTGGACCACCAGATATGCCAGACTCAGTCAGGGAGCCACAAACTACAGCCTATCAAGTGCTTTCAGGGATTTATATTGTGACTTAAAAAAGAAAGGGGGTGTTTCTGATTTGGTCATGATAAAAATCTTATCAAGTGTAAGGAACAAAAGACTCAAGTGCTTCAGATACTAATTTGTTTTAAGACAATAAAACAAAAGTGTCCATTTTTCCTTCCACAAAGTTTTTTGTGGTACAGAGCTGGAAAACATGTCAAGAAAACACCAGTTGAATAATACAAATAACAGAAGATATTTAAATCTCGCCTACAACCTTATCCCTTTTCTGCCCTAAGATCCTTAAAAAGTGCATGATGGAGCACATATTCAAGAAAAGGAAGAATATTTCAGTAGTGCAGTATTTCTAGCTTGACAGACCTACCTGGGATATGACTTTTGTCTTCAGTTTTAATATTCAAAGCAGATGAATGGTGGGAACTAAAAATTATTTTGAATAGAGATCATGCCAGTTGAGGGCAACTAGACGGAGCAGTGAACAGAGTACTGGGTCTGGAGTCAGGAAGATTCATCTCCCTGAGTTCAAAACTGGCCTCAGACACTTACAAGCTGTGTGACCCTGACCAAATCACTTAATGCTGTTTGCCTCAATTTCCTCATCTGTAAAATGAGCTGGAGAAGGAAATGGCAAACCACTCCAGTGCCTTTGCCAAGAAATCCTCAAATGGGGTCATGAAGGAACAACAAGATGCCAGTTGTGGTTTTGCATGCCTTTATCCCCACTACTGAGAGACTGAGGTTGGTGGATTACTTGAGCTCTTGAGTTCTATGCTGCAGTAGGGCTAAAGCCAAATGGGTGTCCTTTCTAAGCCCAACACCAATATGTTGCACTCCAAGCCACCAGGTGACCACCAGGAGGGGAGAATCAAAATAGAACATGGCAAAATTTCTGTGCTAATCTGTAGTTGGCTCATACAATGAGTGGCTTGCAACCTGGGCAAGATGGGGAGAGCCAGGGTGGGGGAGAATCAAGTATTTATATCAAATATCACCTCTGATACTCATTAGCTCTATGCCCAAGAACAAATCTAGGTGATTGCCTCCACGATACTTATCTATTGAGCACAGCGCCTAGCACATATTTAATAATTTATTTGAGAAATTATTTATTAATGTTTAATAAATGCTTGCATCCTTTCTTCCTACTGTTATAAATGCATCTCCTATCAGTCAGAGCTTGAGAAACCAGACTTGCTCTGCTTCCTTACAAAAACACAGAACTAATCTTACTGCAAGAAACAGTTTACTGACAATTGGAACTATCCCAAAGTGGAATGGGTTATATTAGAAGGAAGTGAATTCCCTCTCATTGATGGTGTTCAAGAAATAGCTGAGTGACCAGTTTTTAGAAAGGATTCTTTTCAGGCATAGATTGGACTAGACAGCCACTGGAGTCCATTCCAAGTCTTAAATTCTGTGATTCTATGGTCCTATGGTTCTAATATATGTTAATAGAGGGAATTCTCATACTGAAGAAACCCATAGACTGTACAAGTAGATGTTTAGACTCCATTAACCCACCAAAAAATAAATTAATATCTGTGTAAAACACTTAACGATATCTCTCTTGCCAACCAGGGTCAATGTAGTATCAGAATGTCTAATGGAAGCCTAGCACCAGTGGTGTAGGAGGTTATGGTTTCAGATTTTCTTACCATTCTTACTTAACCAAAGTCTGACATGCTTAAACAGATTAACAAGCCAGAAGCTGTGAGAGAGAATGCTACATTGTGGATAAAGATCTGGCCTACAAATCAGGAAGACCTGGGGTTCAAATCCTACCTCTGACACTTATTTGGTTGTGTGACCCTGCACAAGTCACTTAACCTCTGTCTGTCTCAGTTTCCCTGTTTTTCTCAGTTTTTCCTGTAAAAAGGGGATAATGACCATACCTATCCTAGAGGATTGTTATGAGAATCAAATTAGATAATACTCGTAAAGTGCTTAACACAGTGCGTGGCACATAGTAATCACTATATGAATGTTGACTATTAATAATAGCACCTACCTCCCTGGGCTGTTGTGAGGATCAAATGAGATAGTATTTGTAAAGTGATTTGCAAACCTTACAGTAGGATATTAAAGCCATTAGTATTTCTAATTATTCCACTAAGCATCGTTTTGAGTTACTCCCAAAAACTGACTCCTGGTCAGGAGTAGAATTTCTCATGTCTTTACTAGTGGGTTCAGAAATCAGAGGTATTTATCTTTATGTGATTTGAAGGGAAAGATTATCAGTGATGAAGTTAGTGCTTTGTGGCTCCCGTCAGGAAAATCCTGCAAGGGCCCTTTGTTCCTCAGGGGCATAACCACGTCATTTACTCATCACTCCCCTCTCTCTTCCATTTCCATCTGCCAGGCATTCAGCTAAAGCCTTGAATGAGATAACCCAAATGTAAAAAGTGGCATGTGGTTTCTTGATGTCCTTAAATTATGAGGGAAGAGAATGGATGCAGTCGATGCTCTAGTGTTTCAATGAAAATACAGGTTCAGCTGGCCCACAGAAAAGAGGCACATTTCAGAATCACAATTTAATAAGGAATGCAACAATGCTAAGATTGATGTGAATGTTTTCATTTCTGTAATATAATTCTATATAGTAAGTGTATAAATATTTAGGTAGGAGAAAAAGTTCACTTTGCATAGCAATGCACTATGTTCTAAATGTCATTTCACTTATTTTTGAAAAATCTTTTTAATATTTACACTCTCTAATCCTTCAACCTTGCCTGCTCAGAAAGCTACCAACCAAGCTATTTTCATTTGGAGGTATTCATGCATTGAGCATTTCTTCTCTATTCAATTAGATATGCATGCCATTAGCCAAGAAACAGACATATCTCCATGATTTAGGGATGTAATAATTCCATTTTTTACATTATTATTTAAACTATACTAAAATGGTCTTTCCCCCAACATTTTAAATAATGTTTTCTTTTACTTTAGTGATAAAACTTTTAAAACTTAACATTGAAATTGATTTCCCTTACAAACTAATGTTTTCTTCTTTCCTACACTATCATTGACTTTGGGGGAGGGGGGTAGGACTTGAAATGGAAGATGTGAAGGGGAAAAATTACTAGGCTATCAAATACAGTAATTGCATAGAAGAGAAAAATATCTAATTAATTATGGCAGACAGTGACTAAGGAAATCTCTTACTGTAAACATGTCACTTCAAAATATGTATATTCATGATTTTCATTAGGTTGATGCCAAAACCAGAAACAAAGCATAAAATTCTTGCAACAATATTCTTGTCCCTACAAATGAAGTTTAGTCTTGAATAAGCCCATTATGCTTTTGAATCACTTAAAAATTGTTAACTATTCTGCAGCAAACATATCAAGGTTGTCACTGAGCTAGACCATGTTCTATTAAAATACAATTAAATATATACACACATAAGTACAGATCTACTTTTTCACAGGGATGCATAGATAGAAATCTCCCAAGATGCCTTGCTAAGTGGTATTTAAATCACAAATTCTTTCAGCCCAGTTGGGTGGCAGAATATGGAAATGAACTGTGTTGGTCCAGTTGAGTATGGAAAGACATCATTATGTTGATGTCTTCATTAAATCCTCACACATACACACATGCACACGAAAGAAAGAAAGAAAGAAAAGAAAGAAAGAAAGAAAGAAAGAAAGAAAGAAAGAAAGAAAGAAAGAAAGAAAGAAAGAAAGAAAGAAAGAAAGAAAGAAAGAAAGATGCTTTCAGAAATGTGTTTGCCAAACTTGATATTGCTTCTGTAGATCACGGAGCTTCAGAAGCATGACTTCTCTGAGGAAACACTAGATCTTGTAACCGAAATATCTTTCAATCTTTTTAGATAGCCAGTCCACAGGGAAAGGTTTAAGAAAGGATCAAAGCTTGTCCTTTCAGCTTGAATTATTCCATTACAGCTGAATGTGACATAATTACAAAAGATGTTGGATGTGGAATCTCAACAGGATTATCTGACACTCATCTTTGTTGAAAAAGTCTCCCCAGCTGTTGCTCTGATCGCACAAGTGTGCGGGGAGTGCAGACTACAAAAACTACTTGTGTAAGTGACCACTGCTTTGGGGCCAGCTTAGCTTCCTTAGGCCACTTTGTGACTTGCCCCCAAGTAGCAATCGTATGTAAAACAGAAAGCGGTCTCCCAGCTAGAATTCCATTTTCTCCCCTAAAGCAGTTCAAAGGCAAAAGCTGGACATTGCCTTCCCCGGCATATGTGGGCTACATGCAGACAGCCCCATTTTCCTACAGAAGTTTCCATCAGAAATTACCATATACATTCACATGTGGGGCTGCATGTTCCTACTTGTTTATCCAATCTCACCCTAATTTAGCTATCTCTTATCTCCAGCGGGAATGCCAGTTAATGGCTTTCCTGGTAAAATTCTGGTTATTAGGGGTTACTCGTAAAGATCATTTATGGCCCAGAAAATGAAATAAGCTAAATAAATATTTAATTTCTTACAATGTTTAACAAGTTCTAGCCATCAGTACATCTCATTTAGAAAATTAAAAGGTACATTTTTTTCTTTTTTTGGCAAGCATCTATAAAGATTTTTTAAATGATCCTAGAGAAGTCTCATTGTAAAATATAACATCAAACATCAAATGAAGAATAATTACTCATTCCAGAGGATTTGGTAGCAGTGAAAAAAAAATACTTTTCTTTCCTTCCCTGTCATGGATTACATTTTCTTCATACATTATTAATGAAGTTAAACTACTAGTAACATGCCAAATGTGCTCCATAGGAGATTTGTGTCTAATCCAACACAAAACAGGCCCAGTCACATAATGATAGGAAAAAAAAGAACAAATGTCAACAGTTTCACACTGGGACTAGATTAAGCAGACCATACTTACTGATTTCTTACACAGGGATTATCTCACTTTTAGTACTATGAGAAGGAAGGCCACACTTCTCTTATATTAACACAGAACTGCACCTGAAAAAAAAAAAGAGTGAGAAAGAGAGCTGGGAGACTCCCAGGCCCCACTCTCAGCCCCCGACCCATAGAACCTTGATTTATTAAATACCAAGGTCTTAAGCCATTGTTTGGATAATGGGCCGCATAAAAATGTCTAATTGTGATATACAAGCTATTAATACCTCTGAGATCAAATATGATATTGCTTCCAATTGAACTCTGATTAGATCATGCTTAAAATAACTGGTGTTTACTGTTTACTCATCTCCTCTCTAGGCTTTAAAAGCATGGGGGCTTAGTGGTGGCTAGATTCCTCATAAGCAATATTAGTGTTGAAACAGTTTAAGGATTTTTTTTCTTTTGCTTTAATCTCTTATGGCTAAGGCTTGCAGCCCTTACGTAAGCAAACCTCCCATTGACTTCAATAGGAGGTTAGCAGTTACATAAATACTGCGGGATCTGGCTCCTTTTTGTCATTATTAGTCATGCTGGAATGGTGTGTTTTCACGGGACTGTGGAACTCTAGCACCTTTAATTATGGCTGTCAGTATGTGGTACATAATGATGTGCTATTAAATTAGATCACATAAAGCAATGTGAAATATAGATTTGCGAATATATGCGTGTATATATATATATATACGATGTATTTATTAAAGCATTTTGTAAGCCATCGAGGATTCTATAGACACTAGTTAATAATATTGTGGTAGCATGTGGGCTTAGAGTCAAGGGGCTGTGGGTTCAAATCCAGCCTTTGCTACTTAACTACTTATGTGACCTGTGTAAGACATTTAATCTATATATGCCTTAGGCAACTCTCTAGGATTTATCTACTAAGCCATGGATGGGTTACCTCAACACTAATAGAATGATTTCCCACATATATAATTCTCCACACCAATGAAACATGGATCTTTTGTGTATTCAAATAATATTGTTGTGGTTTAGGGAAACACAGAATAAGAAACTTATAAAACATTAGAATACTACCATGATTTTTGACTTTCAGTAATCTTCCATCACATAAAAGACTATAAAATTTTATAATGTCTCTGTTTTCCTAAATATAACTTTCCAAAATCTTAGTGCCTTGAAAAACTAGGCAAGAATTTTCCCCTTAGGGTAATGGGTTGTTTGTGTATATTGGAGGTGAGGTGGGGCAGGAGATAAATGGGGTTCCAGATTGTGATTTTATTGATTTAAGCAATTCTTCTTCAACACTACGCCTCTGAGAGATGTATGTAGCACAGAGAGGTTAAGTGGTTTAGATCACAACACCATGTGTCAGAAGCAGGACTTGAACACAGCTCCCTATGCTGAGGCCAGCTTGGCATCTAAGTGTTTGCTATCCTCCCACTTTATTGGTAACCTGCCCCTTGTTTTCAAATGGCTTTTCCTGAAAACTGGCTTAGTGCTTACCCAGTTTAGTGGACAGCTGTCTATATCTGGCTATGTATCATTCCTTTTATCTCTGGTCTCCATTAAAGTCCTGCTCCAAGGCTTCATGTTAGCATGCTAGTTGCACTGGGTTCTCGGATACTTTGCCACTGGAGGACAAGATCTACCAAGTTGGAAAGATTTCAAATCCTGGACTTTATGCTTATTGTTCAAGGATCAAATCTAAGTCTGAAGAGACTTCTCACCAGTAGACAGGCCAGCAGCCAGTTATTTTTCCTCTGCTACAAAAACTCATAAAGATGGTCATTGTAGTGAACACATATGGAAACTTTCAGCCATCCTGCCATTTAGTTACAACTTCTGTATATCTTCTAGCTTTATTTAAAGTGTGATCATCACTATATTAGTGGTTTGCTTCTTCTGGTAGTGTATCAACTCTTTTGTCATTAGACAATTGGACAAAGCTTATCCCATCCCATACTGACTCCCTAAGGAGTTTGACCCCTTCCATCATCACCTTTCCCTCTTTTTCATCTTCTACTTTCCCTTATCTACTAACTTACTTAGTAACTAAAAGCATGAACAGATCTCCTCCATCCTTAAAGACCTTTTCTTTGACCCTTCCACCAACTCAAACCATTATCCAATATCTCTCCCTTTCATGGCCAAACACCTAGAAACAGCTATCTAAATTTGTGGGAGGAAATCAGTGGTCACAAACATGCACAGCTCCTTCCACTTGGGCATTTAGTTGTAAAATAGAATTAGTATGTTAATTTGTTTTATTTTGCTGTACTTGGCGCAGGAGAGGGCTTCTAATTCTAGGGGAGAGTTGATGGATGTAATACAAAAAGAAAGAAGGGTATCACTAAATATTAAATACTACTCAGAAGAGAGCAGAAAGAAATCTGGAAGAGGATACAGACAAGCAGGGCAGTTTTATTACTAACATTAAATTTAATACACGTTTTAAAATGTGTTTGTAACAAAAGTTCAGTTTTATAAACCTCAAAGTGTGCATGTTTGTTGATGTGTTAAACTTATAATATAAATAATTATATTAAAAAAAAGAAATTGAGGAGTCGATGAGCATAATGAATACTAAATAGAACAAAAATAAAACGTGTATGTAACTGGTTAAAGCAAAGATAAAAATAAGCTAAATTAGAAAAATGGCTAAAGATGAGAAAATAGTTGACTACAACTCTGACAGAACCTATTTTATATGCTATTAATTCTGAAAAATGGAAAACACTGAAAGTAAAGACATTGTCTCTACTCCTTTCTAAGAGAAGCTTAACTCATTTGCTATGTAATATTTGCAAAACTTGGTCTATTCTTTAATCATGAGTTCACGAAGGATATTCTCAATGGATATATAGGTCATCTTGTATAGATTTTGGAGAGATGTGACAGTAGATGGATGAGTCAATAGTTATGCTTACTTTCTCACTTTTTTCTCACTCTCTCTTTTTTGAGTGACAATAATGTCCTTGATTTTTTGGAAGTATTTTATATCCACTCTTCTTTCATAAATCTTGAATATTGATCCATCAAAACCCTCACAATTGTGTTACCTTTTACATAGACCTCCTCCATGTATAGTCTGTTTTGTCCAGTTGTTCTTCCCACTTTTTGCGTAATTTCTAATCCTTTGTGCAGCATCTTAAGATTTTTCTATTAGAGCCCAAATATGGTGGCTCTACTGCTATATATGAAGAAAAGAGTGGATCGTAGGAATCTTTATACATCTCTTCCATTTTGAGACGGTTCATTGTCATCCTTCTAGCTTCACCATTATAGTCCTTGGGGTAATCTTACCAAGCATTCAGAAAACTAATTTTTTCCTCCGCTCCTTCTCATTGGTTCATAAGATAATACAGCTCATATTCTTGCATCATCTTTCTCTATATTATTTTATAAACAATTTATATTCTAAACTTGGGATGCCTTTGGTTGTCATATATCTATTCAGCATAGGTGGCAATAACAAAAATAAAATGTCATCAAATGGTCAACTTGTGGGAATTGGTACTCTCCCTATTAAGGCTAATTCTTGAAAAACAGGTGTGGTCTCTTGCCAAGGTGTATTCGAAGCCTAAACCTTCCAGAGTTTATATTCTGCATACATAGTATTTAAGAATCTAGGTCTCCTGAATTAGAGTATGATTCCTAGAGAGATTCGGGTAGAAATTTATAGAAATTTCAAACCTATGATCATATTTTTATAGTATATTAGTACATTATAAACACTATATAAATAATATAAATATACATACATATATATAATATAGTATAGTTACATATACCTATATATTCTATACTTAGAATACATACTGATATTCCTAGTAAAAATATAGACAGAGAGGTATGTTTAGTGTTGTTATAGATATATACAAACACACACTATATATACACTCACACAGATATACACATATGATACATACTATAAATTATACATAATATAGTATCTATACTATACTATAGTTATATATTATGTCTAATATATATGTCCATGTATGTGTGTATAGTAGTATACTACTATAGTAGTATGCATGCTATACATGGTCCAAACCTATGCTTATATTTTTGTAATATATGTGTATGTGCATATATATAGTATAGTATAAATATTATATAAATAATGTATAGCATGATGTAAATATTACATAAATAATATAGTATAGTAACTTTACTATACTCTACTGATATGTCTCATAGATAAATACACACATATACATACACATTGGTATGTCTAATGTATATCTATACATGTGATATATTATGTATGATATATAGTATCTATACTGTAAATAGGTATATCTAGTGTGTGTATGTGTATTTATATGTGTGGGGGCATGGGGTGTATATTATATGTATATGTGTACATAAACACTATAGTAGTACATATGCTATACTTAATACTATACTATACATACTATATTCTAGTATAGAATGCTATGTTGTTATGTTATATTGTTATGTTTTATTATTTCTCTGTGAAGCACTTTGCAAACTTTAAAGCAGTATCTGAGTTATTATTTTCGGTATTTTCAAGAGAGAGATGAGGCTTCAGGCTGTGATTTTACAATTAGGGGGAACTCCCAGCTAAAGAAATATCTTCTATCAATGCCAGTTGGCACCTTCTCTGCAACTGAGATGATTTAGAGAGCTGCCTAGAGCAGCCGTGTCCAGCTCAAATCAAAAGGCAAGGGGGGCACTGGTCCATTAATAAGGACACAACGAAAGAACCCTGAATCAGAATGTAACCCTAAAATATTTATGGAAAACAAGGGCCGAACTACCTTGGAGTGAAGGCTGGGTAAGGGATGGGAGGCAGGTGTTTGTTATTTGGGGTTACTTCACAGAAAAGGCAGGTTTTCAGGCATGATCAGAACCTATATATAGTATTGCCCTTTGAATTCAAAGATGACATTGCACCCGGGTTATTTCCTGTGTGGTTGTGGAAAGACATGCTCAGCAGTCTCCTCCAAACATGAACTGGGCTCTTTAGTGGACAAACTGCTGTCACTGCTTCTTGGGTCTGTCGCTGCTGTATCTCTGACCTTCTCAGCTGGTGGTCTTTCAGCTGAAGCCAAACTAACCATAAGAGTGCAACAATGGTAATATTATATGGTCATTGAGCTCAAGTAACGTCAGTACTTTGTTTGTATCCCACCTGGTGATGATATTCTCTAATGCTAATAAATTATCTATGCCTGAGTGGAGTTTTCTTACCTTCTACGTTTACAATTGTTCTCTAGATCATGGCATTTGGACTTGCTTTGGAATCCTGCTTGCTCATTCTCAGTCCATGACCAGTCCAAATCTAAATAGCATGGCTTCAACGAAGTCTGTAGAGTAACTGCCCTCAAAAAACTTTATTGCATCTCTTCAAATGCATCAATCATTCTATGACTAAACATCCTCCTAGGTCCATGATTACTTCCTTCTTCTGAAGCATATTTCTCCCACAGATTACACATTGAAAAAACATTGCTGTTATTCAATTGTGTCTGACTTTGGGATCCCATAGACCATAGCACTCTACTCCTGTCCATGGGGTTTTCTTGGCAACAATACTGGAGTAGTTTGCCATTTCCTTCTCCAGTGGATTAAAACAAGCCGAGGTTAAGTAATTTGCCCAGGGTCACATGGCAAGTAAGTATTTGAGGCCAAGTTTGAACTCAGGTCTTCTTGACTCCAGACCTTGTGCTTTACCCACTGAGCCACCTAGCTGCCTCTTGATTATACCTTTACATGTAAATTATACTAATGTATTATATAACATCGATGTAACTCATTCCAAGACTTCCCACCATGACTCTTGGATCCAATCCTAAGGACTGAGCCAAGGAATCATTTCCTCTATTTGACTCATTATGTCTTAGAGTTTAATCCAGGAAAATATCCCAAATAAAGCTTAGATATATCTTACGTAGATTATCCCCAAAATATAAGTAAAAGTGGTTTGCATCTTCTTCGTAAGCCCTCAATAAAAATACTTTAAAGTGTATTCAGTAGGACCACCTTTATTTCACCTTACAGAAAATGAAGAAGACACAAAGGACTCATAGAAGCCCCTGAATAGATACAGAAATTAACAAAGCACTCACAATAGGTTCAACACCACAAAAAAGTCTCATTTGAACCCCACAGAAACCCTCCTAGAGCTGTTGGCTTCCCTGGAAAGGAAGCACACTTTGGGGAGTTGCTAAAAGGCAACACTTTTGGTTCTATAACTCCCTGCACTGGGAGGAGGTAACTGACATGTATTAAGCACTTTATCAATGTTTGTTGTTTGAAATCTCTTGCTGCACCATCCTCCAATCCCCTAAGCATGACAAGCCTTCAGCTCTTCAGCTCTAGGAGCATATTGTGATCTTCATTTTTGAACACTTTTTTTTTAACATTTTTTAACTCTTACCCCAAATCATTAGGTCACGTTTCTTTCTTCCAGAAAGCTAGTGGTCAAGATGTATATGTCTCCTTTTTTTTCAAGAAAGCCCAGTGCCTGAACTCTAGAAATTTGAAACTCTTAAACATGGGATTACCCACAGGAGAACTCCCAAGACTACAGTATACAAATCCCTTCTCAGACCACATTGGTGAATACATAATTTATAAATATAAAAGCTACCATTAGCACTTTAAAGTTGTATTATGCCATCCTCACAACAACCCTGGAAGGTAGATGCTATTATTATCCCCACTTTACAGATGAGGAAATGAAGGCTAAGCAAGGTTAAATGATTTGACCAGCAAGTGCTAAAGGCAGGATTTGAACTAAGGGCTTTCTAAGTCCAAGTCCAGCCACTGCACCTGTTTCTGCTATGTATTTCTGCAGGAACTCTCTCAATGATTCAACTATTGCTCTCTTGGGCTGAGAAAGTCCTGTTAGTATCTCTGATCTTGTACTTGTACTTAGGAAGCTATGGGTAAAGGCATAACATAGTTCATAGCTTTATGCAAAAAGAGATCCTACATGCCATCAAGTCCAACCCTTTCCCTTTACCTGTGAGGAAACTGAGGCATAGAAGGTTTAAGTGTCTTGACCATGGTCATACAGCTATTTTCTAAGGCAAGACTTGAATCTAGGTCTTCCTGACTCCAAGCTCAGTCCTCTGGGCTGCCTCCCACGTGGTCCTGCTTGAGGGCAGCAATTACCAGTTATGAAGGAGATCCTGTGAATGCACAGCTTCCATTGATTCCATTCCTCCTTCTACCATGATCTGAAGACCATTGCACTTGAGAGTGCAGAGTTCTCTCTGCCTATATTCTGCCTTTGCTGTCCCTCATACTCCCATTAACGTGTTTCTCACAGTGCGCCTTGACTCTTCCCTTGTGTAAATTAAAACATATCCTAATAAAGGCCTATTACTCATACATTACTGACTTGTCTGAATCTTTGTGGGGAAAGCTTTTCTAAGTCCCCAGTCTGCTCCAACAGAATGGAATCAATATTATTTGTGTTAACAAAGAGTTAGAAATAAATTATGTATTTAATGATAGTGCAATGACTAAACAAATTTTGTGATATGTACATAAATTAATATTACTGGGCTAAAAATAATGAGAAATGTGAAGAATCCAGGGGGAAATGGGAAGATTTTAATGAAAATGATAGAGGGTGAAGAAAGTAATGCCAAAAGAAGAACATACAAAAATATCAAAAAGAGACCACAAAACTCTCATCAAATATGATAGCAAGAGTTAGGAACATACTGTTAGAGTTTAATGAGATATCCTTCCATTCTATTGGTCTAGATTTTTTCGGGACCTGTTGGCATCTCAGAGGTGCAGGAGAGATAGCATTGGACTTGGAGTTAGGAGGAATTGAGTTCAAATCCTACCTCAGACACTTGCTAGGTGTCACCTTGGGCAAGTCATTTAACCTGTGCTGTCCTCAGTCTCTTGGCACAGAGTGGAGGGTGCTGGCCCTGGAATCAGAAAGTTGTTGTTCAGTTGTTTTCAGCTGTGGCCGACTCTCCATGATCCCATTGGGGGTTTTCTTGGCAGAGGTACTG
This sequence comes from Phalanger gymnotis, assembly GCA_028646595.1. Classification (NCBI taxonomy): domain Eukaryota; kingdom Metazoa; phylum Chordata; class Mammalia; order Diprotodontia; family Phalangeridae; genus Phalanger; species Phalanger gymnotis. The sequence goes on from CM053623.1 coordinate 279,719,888, forward strand.
CAGTGGTTTGCTATTTCCTTCTCCAGCTCCTTTTACGGATGAGGAAACTGGGGTTAAGTGATTTGACCAGGGTCACACAGATAGAAAGTGTCTGAGGCTGGATTTTAACTCAGGAAGATGAGTCTCAGGAAGATCTGAGGCAGGTCTTAAAGGGCAGCTAGATGGAATAGTAGATAAGAAAGCTGAGCCTGGAGTAGGAAAGACTCATCTTCCTGAGTTAAAATCTGTCCTCAGACACTTACTAGCTGTGTGACCCTGGGCAAGTCACTTAACCCTGTTTGCCTCAGTTCCTTCATCTGTAAAACGAGCTGGGGAAGGAAATGGCAAACCACTCCAGAATCTTTGCCAAAAAAATAAAAACCCAAATGGGGTCACAAAGAGTCGGACATGAGTGAACAATAACAAAACTAGGGACAACAGGAAGCACTTGCCTCACAAGGTTGCTGTGAGGATAGAATGAGATAATGTGTAAAGCACTTTGAAACCGTTATTTATTATTATTGTCTGTTATCAAAACAAAATATATCAGTAATTCTTGTTTTTTAAGAAGAAAGTAAAATGAGAGAGATATACCAGGCCCATTTCTGCAGGAAAAACGTGTTAACTTTCTTTAAATCAAAAAGTATTTTAACCATAGGGGGAAACACATCTTTATCCCAAAATAAAAAGAATTCTCAGAGTAGTTTTAGAACTAAAAGCAACCTTGAGCTGAGATATGTTCAATAAAATCTTCATTTTAAACAAATGCACTTAATTAGTAATCTTTTTTCTTTGGGTTTTTTTGGGGGGAGGGGCAGGGCAATTGGGGTTAAGTGACTTGCCCAAGGTCACACAGCTAGTACATGTGTCAAGTGTCTGAGACCAGATTTGAACTCAGGTCCTCCTGACTCCAGGGTGCTCTACTCACTGTGCCACTTAGCTGCCCCTATCTTTTTTCTTAATAACGAAAAAAGCCCTCAGTGAAAGAACCCTCTCGATTCATAGTATTTGTTTTGGTTTTGATCCCAAAACTCTTATACATACAGACTTGTATGTACAGGATCAACTCCATGGGGCATCTGCATCTCACAGCCACCTTAGATTATCTTCATGCCTTGGAATCCCAACGAGTTAATCAGAGTTTTCATTTTAGGAATGACAATTCGTAATTAATAGCCTCTGGAAAAAAGCCTAATTTTCTGTATATGTACATGATTTATTTTCTTACTTTGAAAACCCCTCCAGATTAAGGAAGCTTATACACTTCTGAGAGTTAGTGATCATTCGTTGAGCCATTTCAATTATAGGATTTATGACAAAAGATAAGTGCATTCATCCATGGTAAAGAAATCATTGCTATGAGTTTAGAGAGAGAAGGAACCTTGAAGGTCATCTCGTCCCATCCCTTCATTTTACAGATGAAAAACTAAGGTCTACAGAGGTTAAATGACTTACCTAAGGTCACACAGGTAGTAAGAAGCAGGATTCCATCCCAATTCTTTGACTCTAAATCAGGAATCTTTTTTTCTCCACCTCACACATTTCTGATACTATTTCAATACTTTGAATATCATCTGCCTAGTGACAAGAACTCCACAATCATTTTGTACGGATAGCGATGATGATGATGATGATGATGACGATGATGATGGTGGTGATGATGATGATAACATAGTGCTTTTATCACAGGATTAAAAACAGTGGGCACTAAAAACTGCCCCTTCATTTTTCTTCTCCCAATCTCATCTTCCTCAAAAGAGACAAATATCCTCTCCTTTCCACTCATTCAGACCCCACTACTGTTCAGGCTTTATTTGTGCTGAGTTTCTGTTTTTTGAGAGAAAAATATGGTTACTTGGAGTTACGAAGACCTTGTTTTGTTGCACTAATTTTTTAGTTAACATTTATTTTCTTTTCCGCTAATCTCCCCCAACTCCCTAGGTGGGGCAGGGGGGAGGAGGGAGAAAGAAAAACAAATATTTCATAGCAAATATGCATAGTCAAGCCAAACATATTCCTACATTTATTGTCTAGTCATTTTAGTTGTGTCCAACCCTTTGTGACTCCACTTGGGATTAACTTGGCCAAGAAGCTTGGAGGGTTCACCATTTCCTTGTCCAGTTGATTTTACCAGTGAGGAACTAATTCAAACAGAGTTAAGTGACTTCTCCAGGGCCACACAGCCAGTACGAGTCTGAGTCCAGATTCAATTCAGGGAGATGAATCTTTCTGACCACTGTGCCAACCTTGCTGCTCCAGTTTCCATGTTGGCCGTATCCAAAAATGTATGTCTCTTTCTTCATATTTAACCCTTCACCTTTCTGAAAGGAATGGATAGTTTTATTGGACTAAGGATTCACTATTTGACAAATATCTGGGTTTTAATCCTGCTTTACTTGCTAAGGATGTGACTGGGGGCCAATGATTCAATCACTCTCAGTTTCAGTTTCCCCATCTGTAAGAAAGGAGATAATGCCTGAAGGAGTGTCACTGTGACATTTAAATGAGATAATATTCATCACTGTATAAGCCAGTTATTATTACTAGTCTCTAGCCTTACCAATTCATTCTTCCAACAACTGCCAAAATACTTTTGGTGCACAGGTGTGACCATATCAATTGAAAATCTTCTGTGAATTCCAGTGGTGTGTGGAATGAAATACAGGCTGTAGATTCTGGTACCTAAGGCCCTTTCCAGTTTGAATCTAAGCTACCTTGCCAGCTATTTTTCCCTGCTCTTCTTTTTCATCCACTTTAGCTTTCTTCTATACTTTAGCCAAACTGAGCCATTTCCCACTTCCACAAGTTTACATGGTCTATCGTGTCTATAAGATGTTGACTCCTCATCTCCATAAGTTGCCATGTTTCTCTATCTTAAAGTCTCATTTCAGATGCCACCATATCTATAGAACTTTCTTTGATCCCCTTTCCAGTTTAAAATTATTATTCCCTCCTCAGGTTTTTTTTTTTGGTTCTCCCATCTAAATGCAGACTATATTTATGTATGTTGTTCTCCATTCCTAATAGATTATATAATCATTGAGGACAGTGACCATGTTATTTTTTTTCTCTTTGTATCCCCAGACCTCCTAAATTGTGTACAAACAATTTTAAGAACCATATCTAGCAGATCTCTTTTTTTCTCTTGTTTGTGGTTCAATTCAAAATACCACCTCTGATATAGAAATCATAGAATTATGTAAGCCTAAAACTGGAAAGAACCTTAGAAGGTAGTGTTCTGGCCTGGGCTTGAGTTTGGCCAGTCTAAAGGTTCAGGTTCAGTATTGGAATGAAATATAACATGCATACCCCATCATTTTTAACAAAAGGAAGCTTATTTAACAACCCGGGAAGGATATGCAGCAAAGATACAGCCTTATTTCAGTTGCGTGCAGCAGCTCTCCCTCCTCATTTGTCAGGATGGCCCCGGTCAGCATCATGAGTCAAATCTGAGGAGCTGCCAACTCTGTGCAGGCCCGGTTCTGTACATAAATGACCAAGAGGACATATCAGATGTCCAAGTTTTAGTTCTCTAGACCAAGTAAACCTTGAGAATAGCTCCAGAAAACTAGCCTATCCTACATGGGAGAGATTTTAGTGGGTGTTTGTTTCTCCTACCATGGGGAAGATAGGAATTTTCTCTTAGTCTTGCCACTTTTCTACTACAGAATGTCCTTCCCAAAAGACTCTGGGCACAAATAATAATACAATTAAACATGAGGATTAAGTAAAATATTTTATATCTGCTGTAGCTTATTTTAATAACAAATGCTTAATAAATAAATGCTTAGTGAAGACAGCAAAGGCCCAAGCTTAAAAAAGGGAGGTAGCAAATAAAAATAAATAAAAATTTTAAAAATTAAAAAAGAAATTGTGTTCCAAATGAATTAAGCTCCTCATTACACATTTCAGTCTCAAATATTGCCAAGAGCCTATCTGTTGTTTTCATTTTGTTTTGTTTTGCTTTGCCTTTCTGTGTATTCCAAATGTTTAGCCAAGTGCCTAACACATAATGTCGTTTAGTCATTTTCAGTCCTATCTGACTCTTCCTGACCCCATTTGGAGTTTTCTTGATAAAGGTACCAGAGTGGTTTGCCATTTCCTTCTCCAGTTCATTTTACAGATGAAGAAATTGAGGCAAACAGGACTAAGTAACTTGCCCAGGGTCACACAGCTAGTAAATGTCTGAGGCCAGATTTGAACCCAGGAAGATGAATCTTCTCAACTCATGCTCAGCCTTCTATCTACTGTTCCATCTAGCTGCCTCCTAAGACCTACCTAAGATCTTCCTGAGACTCATCTTCCTGAGTTCAATTCCAGCCTCAGACACCAGCAATGTTACTCTAAGAAAATCACTTAACCCAGTTTGCCTCAGTTTCCTCATCTGTAAAATGAGCTGGAAAAGGCCCAGTACCCTTGCCAAGAAAACCCAAAATGGGATCATGGAGAGTTGGACACAACTGAAAATGACTGAACAACTTTCTGTCTCTAGGTCCAGCGCTCTACCCACGGAGCCACCTTGCTACCTCCAGGACTATCTTTAGTGGTCCATAAGACATGAATGACTTAAGCTATGCTCTGTATCAGGAGGGGGACTAAGAATATACAATGCAACACAAGTTATTCTCTATGGAATTAAGTTGTAACCTCAAAGAAAGCTACACAAACTGGATGAAGATAGCAGCTGGAAATGAAAAGGGGGGAAATGACCATTGGAAATTACTTTGCTGTGATCCTGAAAATAACTTCTTCCTCACATTTCTACACCTTCCAGTTTGCCTAGTGCTTTCCTCAAAGCTCTTTAAGATAGGGCTGCACATGTATTAAGCTCATTATACAAATGAGAAAGCTGAGGCTCAGATTCTTCAGAGATTTGCCCAAGCTCACATGATGAATGAGACCCTATGTTCTCTAACTCTCAGTCTCATGCTCATTCTACTCCACGAGGATTATACATATGAATTTATATATATATATACATTTATGTATACACATATACATATATTTATACCTATTCACATAAAAAGAGATAAATGCCAACACAGAATAAACAATTGATTACCGTCATAGTTTTAAAAATCTTACATTTTAACTAATAGGTTAAAAAAGCATAAGGTATATGTATTGAAGATGTAAAATCGTGACACTGCACATTGGAAAACTATATAAGTCTTTGGGAAAATTGGCTTTTTAGAGGCATTGGGAAGACCACCCATGTCAGCACTGGGAATTGACATCTATCTAGTCTGTTTTACATGTATTTGATGAAGGATGCAGATCTGTTATTACACTGATTTCATTCTTGAATAATTTCCCCTTTAGCTATCTGCTGACAGTTTTCATTAGTTATTCACTCATTCTATTGATTGACACTCACTGGGGTAATTTATTGGGCCCTCTGAGTTCCTGTTAAATAGCAAGGTTTTCTGGTAGGAAAAACAACTTTCATGTTATCGTGGACTCTTTTAAAGATTGTGTGTGTGTGTGTGTGTGTGTGTGTGTTTGTGTGCATGTGTGTGTCACACAATATATAACCTAAATCTTGCTAGAAATCCCAACAAAGGAACTTTTTATCAAAACTTGAACAACCAAGTGATAGACTCATATATATTAAGTGGGGTTTCATAGTTGCTGAATGGAAATTCTAGACTCTATTCATTTAAAGCAACTCTGCTCTGTGCCCCACCCCGCCGCCTTCTAACACTCTACCAAGCACATTTTAGTACTTACATAACATGAAGCTCACTTTTATTAGCCTCCCCCAGTACTTACTGAGGATTCCCTTGATGCATGATCTGTAATATTTCCCTGTCCCCTGTTTACATTCTTTTGTCTATCTTTTGCAATAAACATGAGGGAACTTTGTGTAATTCTCATCTACATTGTTGAGCAACAAGAAGTGAGGCAGTAAAAACTGAATTAGATTTGGACCAAAAGAGCTGCGTTTGAATCGTGGCCTCGTCACTTCTGACGTACGTCACCTTGGGCATATCACTTAACTTCTTCAACATTCGGTTGTCTCCTTTGTAAAATGATGGATTGGACCAAATGACTGAGGGCCATTCCAGGTCTAAATCTATGATTCTGCCATGCTTGGAGATTTGTAAGCCAAGAGACTATTCAGACACCTTTGAAAGAGAGAAGAAACTGTAGCTAAGTTACCATTCCTACTCTTTAAGAGGAAGAGCAGATCCAAAGGTAGGCAAGAGACCTCAAACAAATGGTAAAGTGACCATCCAGATTTTTAACAAGCTATATCCTTTAACAGGAACAGTCCTACTAGTCCTACCAGTTAGTTGCTAGTGGAAGTGTTGGTTACATAAGAAAGACCATGAGCCTCTCCACATTATACAAAATTAACCCGCTGACCTGTCTGAGTCTTAGTTGCGTTGCTTGTTGGTGTTCCTTTTAGTTCCTGTCACTGCCGTTCTTTGGAACCTGCTTTGTTCACTCTGTACTCCGTTTTCCCATGCTCCTCTATAATATTCTATTATATTCATATACTGTTATAAGTTCAACAATTCCATAAAAACATGGGCATGTAGCATAGATTTGGAGCTATAAAAAATGTTGGAGACCATCTAGGTTCTAGCCCAACCTCATTATTTTACAGATCATGAGACTGGGACCTCAGAGATCAATTGATTTGCCCAAGATCACACATATAGCATATAACAGAAATGTTGGCAGATGATGACAAAAGGTGCATACATACATATACACGTGCATACACATGTATAGACAGACATACAAAGATGCGTGATATGTGCATACATGCATATATACATACAGATACAAATACAAAGATACATGATACATACATATGTACACACAGAAATGCAGACATGCAAAAATACATGCTAGATAGCTACAGACATACAAAGATAGTGGATAGATGTAGATAAATAGATACATGCAGATATGCAAAGGTACAAAGATAAAGACAGATAGATGAAATATTATTGAGTGATTACTATGTGCCAGATACTGTGCTAAGCACTGAGTGTATTAATACAAGCAAGCAAGATAACTTCTGCCCTCGAGGAGTTTATATTCTAATAGCAAAAGACAAGACACGAAGGAGGAGAGGGAGCTGCTGTGGTATGGTGTACCTGACTGAGACATGATGTGGGGACCTAGGCACCGGCAAGGTAAGACAAAAGCTTAATCCGAACTGAGGATCCAGAGGTAGAGTCCAAATTAATGATGGGGAAGGAATGGAAATGATAGTCTCAGTAGAAAAAGCTGTCGAGCTGGCCAGTAAGTGACAGAGGACAAGTATAAACATTGTTCAGGGAGGATAGCACCTCTGACGTGATGGCTTCTGGACCCTTTTCAGGGCTGCTCATCTACCTTTGGTGTCCACCTGGCACTCAACTTTCACCTGTGCCTCCAAGAAATTGTGACATGAGCAGTGGCCACACCTTGGTCTCAACAGACAGGCTAATCCAGGTTGAGAGTAACTAACAGGCCTCAAACCCATTGGCTAGTTAGGGGAATGTCTACCCCAAACATGTGAAGATTCTCCCCAGCAGAACTAGTGGATGAGAATAATTTGTTTCAAAGACCATTGAAGATAGCTTGAAGCAGTCCCTATGGAGTACTTAGAGTTTGGTCAGACATCAAAGACACCAAGGTCATCCACTGCATCTTGGCCCATCTCCAGTTGTCCTGACTTTTGTCTTGCCACTGGACTTCGGTGACTCTGGAAGAGAGAGTGAGGCTGATGACTTTGTGCAACTCTGCCTCATCTAAATCCAATTCATGTCTGAGTCAAGACATCACCCCAGAATAATAAGGGACAAAGGCAAGAACTGAACCAGATCCTCTGATATCAAAGCCAATGGATTTACCACTCATGGAGGTATGTTTTCATAAGATAAATACAGGCAATAAGAGCATCAATTTTGCATAATGAGAAGTCCCTATCATCTGCTAACAATATTTGTGTGCATATGAGTCCTTTCTTTTACTTCGTCTGTAAAATGGGGACTAATAATCACTCCTAATCCTCACAGTTATTGTAAGGATAAAATGAGGTAACATTTGTAAAGCACTTCACAAATCTTAAAACATTTTATGACTGCTAGTATTATTATCATTGTTATTGTTGTCATTGTTCCTTGGGCATAGTAGCAGGATCAGTGATATTAACAGTGCAGTAATTTTTCTCATATTATTCTCCATAAGGGTTAAACAAATTCACAACTTCACCAGTACTGAAGTAGTGTGCTTATTTTCCATATCACCATTGAATTATTCTATTTTTAACATCATTGCTAATTTGAGGAATGTGAGACGCTACTTCATGGTTTTAAATTTTTACATTACATTCTCAGATTATTTGTGATTTTTACAGTGTTCCATATGGTTATTGACAGATTTTTATTTCTTCTCATTAATATTGTTTATTCATATTTTTGAGTGTTTGTCTACAACTTCCTATAAATTCCAGAAGACAGACTTTTATCAGAGATGCTTAGTGTAAATATTGTCCTGATCCACATAAATTCTTCTAATTCTAGGTACACTGATTTTATTTGTGCAAATATTTCTAAAATATGATTTTTATTTATATGTTATATTAGCATATAATTAACATTTTCCTCTTCTTATATATAATCTCTTCTATGCTATCAGTTCTACATACTCAATAAACAAAGTCTCTGCTCTACCTTTGCTGGAAGTGAGCAGTATAGTGTATTGGAACAAATATCAAACTCCACTATCCATCCCCAAGCAATAGATTCTATTCACCCCTCTGCTGCTAATAAGTTGGCTGGCCTTGGTCAGGGCACTCACCTTCATCAGACATCAGTTTTCTCATCTCCAAATTGAGGGGGTTGAACTAGATATGTAAGTGCCCATCAAGTTACAAAGAATTATGGTTCTCACGGTAAGAATTAAATCATCTGCTTGATACAGAAAGAGAACAGAGCACCATGAGTTCTCAGAGTTCTCAAGTTATGTGTGTAAAGACACAGAGGTGATATATCTTGAGGCAGATTCTCTTGGAACATGACTGTGGAATACTTGAGTCACTGAAGAAGCTACATCAGTTCTTTCAGGTTAAGACATCACTCAATACATAGCATCTTCCAAATGGGTTTAAGCTAGGGTGTAGCATTCAACTTTGCTTAATCACATTTTAGGGAGACCTAATATATGAAAATTCTAACTTGGAAAACAAATGAGTCAGACAAATTCTGAACAAGTCAGATTACTTTAGAACTTGTGAAGGAGACTTACCTAGATTACCTAGCCTAAGCCTCTCCCACTCCCACCTTCTACATATGTGGAGGATTCATTGCTTGGTAAAAACGTGGTGGGGAGAATAGGTATAGAAAAAGAAAGAACAGGTTAGATGAATACAGAAGAGTGACACGGCCTTATAAAAATAGTTTCAGGAAATGATGTTGAGAGTTATAATGAGAATAACAAAAAATGGTGCTGTTGGCATTGTTTTAAATGTTGTTGGGGGTGAAAGGGAGCTAGTAGGAAGGATAGGATCACAGATTTTGTTGTATAGGGCAATGATAATAAATCGCCCTTCAGACAAGAAATTAAACCAAAAACGGTTAACAGGCATTTGAAACCCAAGATAAGGAAGTGGATGGGTAAGAACACATCTTGCTGTCTGGAATAAGTTCAAGCTATGAGACAAACTACATAGCAGGATAATGAGACAGCTACTCAATATAATGGCTGACCCACCGTACGTGATCTCTTGAAGACCGTAAAATTAATTAGAGTTGCTACCAAAAGGATAATATTTTCTTGACTATCAAAAAGGAGATGAGCAAAGTACTCATAACGAAGGCCACTGAGCTTGCCTTTAATTCTTGGCACAATTCTAGAATGCATTGTTAAATGGGTGGCCCATGAATGTTTATGTATAAGGGGAAGGGATAATCACACTCCATCAAAAACAAGTCATTCCTGAATAGCTCGATGTCCTTTTTTGACAAGTTTACTAGACTGATATATCCACAGAATGCTATGCATGGATCATTTCAGCAAAGGCGTGAACATAGTTACTTTAATCAATCAACCAAAAGACATTGAGTAAATACATGTTTCAAGGTGCTTAAATACTGGGAATACAATGACAAAAATGGAATACTAAGTCTCCTTCAAAGAGCTCAAAATAGCCTTGTTGAAACAATGGAAAGAAGTAGATTATATAATAGCTTAGTTTGGTGGATTTGAAAATGGCTGAATGCTATGATCTAAAAAGGCATCATTAATGGGACAATATCAACTTAAACACCATCTCCAGTAGAATGTTCTAGCAATCTATCCTTAGCACCAACCTCTTTAAAACTTTTCTCGATTATTTGGATAGAAATCAAGATGATGTGTTTATCAAACTTGCCTATGACACAAAACTAGAAGGTATTGCTAACATTTATTACAGAGTCAAAATCCCAAAATATCTCAGCAGGTTGGAATGTAGGACCACATGTGGGAAGATGAAATTTAATAGGGATAAATGTAAAGTTCTACATTTGGGACTAAAAAGTCAACCTCACAAGTACGAGATGTCTAGATAGTGATTTGTCTTAAAAAGCTCCATAGTTTTTCATGGGCAAGTTCAATATAAGTAAGCAGCTATTGATATGAGAGGTTACACAAAGAGGAACACAGTATTTAGACTGAAAGAGGTCATCTTCTATCCTACTGTATCCTACACTCATCACTTCACATAAGGAGTATTGCATTCAGCTCTGAGTGCTACATTTTAGCAAGTACAGTGATAATCTGGAGAGTGTTCAGAGGGTGATAACCACTAGGGCCTCAGGAACATATCTGTTCCTAAAGATCACTTTAGCCTAGAGACAAAGAAACTTAGGGGGTAGATGAAGGTTGTTCAAGTCACTGAGAAAGTGGGTTCAACTTGTTTGGCCCCAGAGTGCAAAGCAATGGATGGAAATTGCAGAGATGTATATTTCAGCTCAATTAAGGGAAAGCTTGCTAATAATTAGAGGTCTCTGAAAGTAAAATTAGCTGCCTCAGTAGTATGATATTTTTATCTTGCTTCTTCAAAGGAAGATTGGATGACCATTTGCCAAAAATGTTATCGAAGAGATTCCTGTTTAGACAAGAGCTGCACTCAAAGACCACTGAGGTCCCTTCCAGCTCTGAGACTGGTTTCTTTCAAAACTCAGAATTGTGATGAATGAAGACAGATATAGTCCAAATTTAATATCTCTTTAATAATAATAGAGATCCTAATAATAGTTTATATTGAAAGTGAGAGTTCCAATTTGCAAAGCATTTTACATGTATTATTTCATTTGTTTAGCAAACTCCTTCATACATAGTAAAAATTAATAATGTAAACACAATCACAAGTGAGTGTTTAAAATACTTAGAAAACAAACTGTGTTCAAGCACCGTCAGCACTTAAGAAACATCTGTTTACATACTAACAGTTTATACTCTAATTACACACCCAATTTTCTTCTTCGTTAAAACAGGACCCTTAAGCACATTTTAAACCAGGGGCAAATGCATGGATGAATGCATGGATGGAAAGATGGATAGATGGATGGTTGGATGAATAGATGCAAAAATGAACAAATGAATGAACTTTGTTTACCTCAGTTGTTTATATTTGAAAGCAAGAAAATTGCCATTTTTATCAAAATCTGTGATTCAGACTTTTTTTAGCCCTTTAAACTAATTTAGTCTATTTCCTATTTAGCCAACCCTGGAAAAGTTTTAATGTAACAATAGTAGCTAGCACATTAAGTTTTACAAAGCACTTTACAAACATTATCTCATTTTATTGTCACAACAACACGGAGAGAGTCAGGAGCTATTATTATCTCCATGATACAAATGGAAAACAGGCTGTTGAAAGAGGTAAACTGACTTTTGAACTTGGGTATTCTTGACTCTAAGTCTAGCATTCTGTCTACTGCCACCAAAATGAATTTTGAGGTAATTATAAAATAATTGAATTTTTAGAACTAGAATCATTGTGAACAGCCTATTTAAGCACTATGCCCCAAATGTTCAGTTTTCTCTGTTCACATTGGCTGCTTGAGATAAAACGCTCATATGTCCTCTACAGTTTTTTCTTCCATTTTTCCTATAACCACATCAATCCACTAGATTTCTCAAGATCTGTACCAAATGGCTAATCTTTTCATTTATGAAAATTAAATTTCATGGTTATATGTCTGTATTTGGAATGTGGGCCACATATATTACACATTAAATGGCTCCATAATGTTCCCAACTGGATAGGAAAATCCTATTTGTAATCAATTATATCTATTTTTCAGGCATGCAAAATTACCAGAAGAATTGGGGAAACTATACAGATAATTCAGGCCAAAAAAAGTCTTTAATCTCACATTACACAGATAATTGAAAAAAATGTGACTTTTTCCCTGAATCCTCTTTGTAGAACTAGTGAAATCTATGCATTACTTCTCAGAATAATACAATACAAAAGATTACAAAGGAATACAATAACACTGAAATACAGTTATCAAATTTTTTTTAAAAAAATCATGGATCCCGGATTAAGAGCCCCTGATCTAAATGATGATTTGAATTTTCCATTTTGTAAATATAGAGTCTAAATAAAAAGCATTCTTCTCATTTTCAATCAGAAAATTAATCTAAAAAAGCACAATTGCAGATTTGGTATTCTCTTTCTATACAATGTTTTTATATTTTAATATTTTTTAGTGAATATAATCTCCACTTCATGAATGATTAAATTATTGGCAAAATTTTGAGTAGATAAATTAATGTTTGAATTTCTTCCAGTTCCAACCACAAAGTTACTTTTTCCAGCATTAAAATTTGTTTTTTCATGGAAGCAAATTCCTTCAGGCAGCTTTCAAAGTTCACATGAGACTTTGGGTGTAGTAATTAGCAGTAGGCTGCTTATATTCCTCAAAATATTTGTACAAACATATGTTGGCACTCAATTCCATATCAGCTACACATCAGAGGAGGAAGCTGAGAAGCTATTATTTCACCTCAGGGTTGGATTAACTACTCTGCCTGAAATAGATCTCATTTAAGTGCCTGATGTTGGGTTTTTCTTTTTTCCTTTCCTTATTTTGGGAGTTCTTTGTTGGAAGGAGGTAGGGAGGAGAGGCTAAAGAACTTCCATGAACTGAATGAATTTCCAAAAAGTGATCCTGAGGAATTCTGGGTTCCAGATCTGACTGCACAGCTGTGATCCTAAAACAAGTCTTAACCTCTCTTTCTCCCACTTTGCTAATCTGTTAAAAATGGAGTAATGATTATTTCCCTTGTTGCCTCATAGGAGAGTAACATGAAACTCAAAGGCATGCCCAGAAAATGCTAATAATGGGAAAGCTAACATTTCCTTCTGGCAGCATCCTTTTTCCCCCAGTGGTTCACAATTCCTTCCATTGTTTTCATCCATAATCAATTCATATCATGCCAATAGTGGGGAAAACCCATGGCCCCCACTTCCTTCTCCATACTAGGTCCCAGAGATTCCCCTCTTTCCTCAATATAGGAATAGGTTATGTAGTAATAAATTTATCATGACAAGCAAGCAGAGAACACAGAGAAAATGTCATCCTGAAGCAAATGGTCATACCTTGGGTAAAGTATACCAGCCTGTGCCAGCGGCCAATGGGAATAAAGGTTGTGGACACCTTGAGTCAACTTTTCTGTCTTCATTGTCCCTATACTGGCTTAATCCTCTTCTATTTACAAGCTGCCCCTTCCATCTCACCATCCAATCACCACTGCCCGAGTTATCTTGCCATGTGTGGTTGGACATCATAGTACTAAGAGATGCAACGCAAAGCCTGGGAACTGTCACTACCATAAAGATCCTCACAGAGGGGTTTTGATCTTATCATTTCAATGTTAGTCACATAATTCAATGAGATTGTGGTTGTGATGGATCCTAAAATCCTTGAATGAGAAACTGCAAACTAAGCAAAACAATAGAAACACAACCTATTCATTTAGCTGAATCAGGACTTTTTTAATGTTCCCTGACCTGATGAACCAAAGACATAACTAACTATGCACATGAATAGATTTCATCAGATGCTTCATGTATTTCATTCCCACATGTGGAAATCTGGCAGAATTAGTCGGCTGTGTTCTGTCATGGATGATTTCAGCATTAGAAGAAGGAATGAAATCTTCTACTCAATACATCCAGAACAATTGCCAAACTAAGCATTTAGATGAAAAAGGATAACATTAGAAGGCAATACCTATGTCCCCACTACAGGCAACTATATCCTAGGCTAGCATGTTGAGCCAGCAAAGGATGATGCCAACATGTGTAACTTCTTCCACGTGGAGATAAAAGTTAACATGAAGTAGTTGAATGAAAACCTACTCAATGAACCCGAGTCTATCTTGCAGGGTTTCTGTCTCTTTCCAGAAAGGCAGATGTGGCCACTTGCTTCTTCTTTATAGAGTAAAGATATCAGGAATCAAGACTTTCTGCCATCAAGCAGTCAGCAGAGAGGGTGGAATGTCAGCTATAACTTATTAAATCATATTCTAGTGAAACAGAAAAATGAATGCCTCTTCTAAAGGGTGCCAGCTCAGGACTAGGGAGTGTCTTGGGGACCAATATAATCTGGCTCAACATGTTTCTTGGCATGTTGGAAAGAAACAATTCCTTTACCAGTGTAGGGAAGAATTTAAAGAAGCCTCCAGCAATACCACATATCCTTTCAAATAATTTTACATAGAGTCTTGGCCAGAAATGAAAGAAAAAGTCAGGCAAAGTACTTCCCTAACCCTGCAGCAAGCTTCACTTTCTTTTCATTCTGAGAGTTATAAAAAGCAAAGAACCTGAATAGAAGTTAAGGGAAGAATACTGTTTACTCTGCTGAATAATAGTTACACACTCCACAGGACCGCACATGCCAAAGTAAGGTCTCATCATTGACTATTCCATCATGGTGATCACTTCTAGCTTTTGGCCTCCTTTTGGAAGTATGACTGGCACTAGTATCACTCTCTGTAATGACTCTTAAAGCAAAAACTAATATGGATGTGAGTTTAGGTCACATGATGCAGTAATTTGTTGCAGAACTCAAAACAACCATCGACAGTTAGTGTGCCCCCATGTGGACACTGCTCAAACATCTATGCTTTTTTGCTGTTTTGTTTTCCAGCCAGATCACAATATATACATGCCATTCAACTATCAACATATATGATCATTCATCAGATCAGATAAGAACACACTTATGGAGCAAACTGAAGTATGTTAATTAAAGGAAGAACATATGGAAATATTCACTTAGCTGATTGAAGTGAAACATATAGTCAACCAGAAACTAACTTGGGGCTTCGGTGATATGGATATGAATGATAAGGGGACATGTGCAAGAGATGTGGAGCCAGAAACAAATTTGGCAAATAATTAGATGTGTGGGCTGCCTTCTCGCCATGAAAGTTCCCTAATACCCATGGTCTTCTTGCCTTGCAATATCCCTCCAACTGGTAGCTCCCTTCTGCCAATGGTGGGTCTCTCTTGGAACCTCCATTTTGAAGCAGGTCACAGTCTTGTCATCTTTCATCCTTCTTCTGGCTCTGTTTTTGACTCAGAATTTTTCATCATAGCCCAACATAAGTACCTTCCCCTTTTCCTCACTTTGTAGCTTCTTTTTACATGTTTTCTTCTCTAATTAAAATGTGAGTTCCTTGAAGATGAGAACTGTTTTTCTTTTTTTCTGTTTGTAGCCCAACACTTACTTCAATGCCTGGTAAATAGTAAGTGCTTAATAAACGCTTGTTGACTTGAATTGCTTTGCACATCATAGGTACTTAATAAACATTTGTTGATTATTAAAATGAATTATTGAACTCATTTATTGCATTAGAGGAGAGTGGCAACCTTGAAATAGATTGTTTCATTTTTGCTGGAAAATTGAGTAATCATTTTCTGATTAAAACGATCATAAAAAATTAATTCAATCAAGGGAATTAATTAAAAGAAATGTTAGAGAAGATAGCCTTGCCAAACCAGATCTTAAATGGTATTACGAAGCAGCAATCATCATAGCTACTTGATATTGGCTGGGAAACAGAGTGGTGGATCAGTGGAATGTATCGGGTACACAAGACACAGTAGTCAGCGACTATGGTAATCTAGTGTTTGATAAACCCAAGGACTCTAGTTTCTCGGATAAGAACTCACTATTTGACAAAAATTTCACAAAAGCAAAAAATAGTGTAGCAGAAACTGGGAATAGTCCAACATCTTACACTGTATGCCAAAATAAAGTGAAAATGGGTACACGATTTAAATAAAGAGGCTGATACTATAGGCAAACTGGGAGAGCAAGTGGTTTGCCTGTTAGAGTTATGGTGAATGGAAGAATTTGTGACCAAACAAGAGATAGAGAACATTATTAAACACAGAATGAATGGTTTTGATTGCATTAAATTGAAAAGTTTTGCACAAGCAAAGCCAATCCAACCAAGATTAGGAGGGAAACACAAAACTGGGAAAGAATGTTTACAACCAGTGTCTCTGATAAAAGCTTCATTTCTGAAATATATAGAGAACTGTGTCAAATTTATAGGAATACAAGTCGTTCCCCAGTAGATAAACAGTCTAGGGAAATGAATAGGCAGTTTTCAGGTGAAGAAATTAAAGCTATCTATAGTCATATGAAAAAATACTCCAAATCACTATTGATTAGAGAAATGATAATCAAAACAACTCTTAGGTACCACATCTGATTGGCTAACATAACAAAACAGAAAAGCTATAAATGCTAAAGAAGATGTAGGAAAATTGGAGCACTGTTGCATTGTTGGTGGAGTTGTGAACTGATCCAACCATTTTGGAGAGCAATAAAGTCATGCATACCCTTTGACCCAGCAATACCACTTCTAGGGCTGCATCCCAGAAATCATACAAATGGGAAAAGGACCCACATATACAAAAATATTTATAGCAACTCTTTTTGTGGTGGCAAAGAATTGGAAATTAAGAGGATACCCATCAACTGGAAAATGTCTAAATGGGTTGTGGTATATGAATGTAATAGAATACTATTGTGCTATAAGAAATGATGAGCAGGTGGACTTCAGAAAAACCTGGAAAGACTTATATGAACTGATGCTGAGTGAAGGTATCAGAACCAGGAGAACATTGTACATAGTTACAGCCACATTGTGCAATGATTAACTTTGATAGACTTGGCTGTTCTCAGCAATGCAAGGTTCTACGACAACTCCAAAAGGCGCATGATGGAAAATGCTATCCACATCCAAAGAAAGAATTACAGAATCTAAATGCAGATGGAAGCCTACTATTTGCTTTCTCTCTCTCTCTCTTGTTTTGTTTCTTCTTTCTTGTGGGTCATTCCATTGATTATAATTCTTTTTTACAACATGACTAATATGAAAATATATTTAATATGAATGTATATGTCGAGCCTATATCAGATTGCATGCTGTCTTGTGGAGGGGAGAGGGAAAGAAGGGGAGGAAATTTAAAACTCGAAAGCTTGTGGAGCTTAACGTTGTAAACTAAAAATAAATATTTTTTAAAAAACCTTAAAACTGACTTGGGAAAAATGACCAGTGAGTCACTGAGTTTGAAATGTGGTTCCAGTAACCTCAGCTTGTCTTACTCTATCTAAAAGTAAATACTTATGATATAAATGAAAAAAAAATTAATTCATAGGCAGCTCAGTAACAGAGTAGATAAAGTGTTGGACCTGGAGTGAGGAAGACCTGGGTTTGAATCCTGCCTCAGACACTTATTATTGACCTTGGGTCAACAAATTAACCTCTGACTACTTCAGCTCCTTCATCTGTTAAATAGGGATAAAAATGGATCATATCTCCCAACGTTATTGTGCGAATTTAATGAGATGATATTTGTAAGGCATTTAGTAAACTTTCAAGTACTATATAATTCCTTTCTCATATTAAAATTTCCATTCTTCAAGCAAATTTCAGCAAATCAATGAAGGGAGATGGGTCAAAAACATCCTAAGTGGAAAAATGATGATAACTCAGTATTTAAAATTGGTTCTAGTTAATATACATAATATTCTTGAGAATTTACTACACTGTGTGAAGAATAATACACTATGAAAAGATAGAGAAGAAAGGGAGGAAGCATTTACAATTTATAAAGGAGTCAACAGAACAAATGAGAAAGCTCTATTTAAGCAAAGATTCAATAGGAAGAGTTAATTTAATGATAGGACTCATTTTCTGCCTGATATTCCTCTCTAAAATACATTAGTTCAAAGGATATAAAAAGGCAGTTTTTCAATGAAGAATCAAAGCTATATATTGTCATATTAAAAAAAAAAGTTCTAAATCAGTATTGGTTAGAAAAATGCAAATTAAGACAACTTTGAGATACCATTTCACACCTATCAGATTGGCTAAAATGATAGAAGGTGAAAAGTACAAATGTTGGAGGAGATGTGGAAAAATTAGGAGGCTAATATATTGTTGGCGGAACTATGAACTGATCCAACCATTTTGGAGTACAATCTAGAATTATGCCCAAAGAGTTATAAAACTATATGTGCCCTTTGACCCAGCAATTAGGTATATTGAACCACTATTAGGTACATTTCCTAAGGTGATCAGGGTTCTCTTTGTGGTGGCAAAGAATTAGAAATTGAGGGGATGCCCATCAATTGGGGAATGGCTAAACAAGTTGTGGGATATAATTGTAATGGAATATTACTGTATTATAAGAAATTATGGACAGAGGGATTTTAGAAAAACATGGAAAGATTTGCATGAAATAACAAGGAGTAAAATGAGCAGACCCAAGAGAACTTTATATATAGTAATAGCAATATCGTTTGAAGAATAACTGTGAATGCATAAGCTATTCTGAGTATTATAAATATTCAAATCAACTACAAAGGATCTATAAAGGAAAATGTTATCCACCTCCAGAGAAAGAACTGCTAAATAGAAGTATGAATAATATGGTTTAAGTGGAGATATGTAAGTGTGTATGAAATAATGTCTTTCTCTAGTGTGGGTTGGGGAGGCAGAAAGACAGTTCAGAACTTAAAAAGTAAAGAAAAATTAATTTTTTATTTGAATTTATTTTTTAAGAAATTAAATAGATTAATAATAAACTATCAGTAAGTCAGAAACATTCACAAGTCTCTCAAGAAGATCAATTAAGCATCTCCGTCTAACTCCAGGCAAAAAGGTTGGGCAAACAGTATACACAACAGTTATGCGATTTAATAACGTTTTCATCACAATATAATCAAATTTCCACCGAAGTAAATTGCACAATTATTCCAACATCTCAACTTTTTCTCTATTGGTGCTAATAAATCTGAGTTCAACAATGTAATTGAATTTAAGAAGAAAGGCAAAAATGTTAATATATATATATACTGGGCAATTTACAAAAATCTATGAAGTTTTAATATGAAGTATACCCTAATGACTTAAGTCTTTTCCAGATATTGCCATGGAGAATCAGAACTAGAGCTTTCAGGTTTAGATAAATGAGATATATTACAAGTTATCAATGCTGGCACTTTGATGAAATCTATATTTTCTTTATATTTGATTTCATTTGCCAAGTAGGGAATTGTATATTAATATGTATAGGTATCTTTATACTGAAATATTTGTTTTATGTAAAAATATTAAATGAATAATTCTCCACTAATTAATAAGAAATGTCTTGTTACCCCAAAATAAGGAGTTTTCTTGATCACTATACATAAGCTGCCTAAGAGTAATTTATTTTACAATAAACATAGAGAAATGTTTTTAAATGTTTTAAGGGATAATGCATTTTAATGTGTTAATGCATTTTGAGAGAAATGTATTTTGAGAATATGTCCTTAAAAAAGCTATGAGTTTCTAGCCTGGGGAAAAAAAGACTCAAGAAAGCCATATTAGCTATCTAATAACATAACGGAAGCTTCTATTGTGGAAGATGGACTCAAATTGCCCTGCTTAGTTCCAGAGCACAGATTACAATGAACAATGTAAGAAATTACAACAAAGAAGATTTCAGTTCCATACAAGAAAAAAAAATTCTTAATAATTAGAGTTGCCTAAAAATGGAAAGGAGTTCCTCGGGAGGTAATGAGCTCCCTATCAACAGAAATCTTCAAGTAGATTTTTTCCAGATACTTATAGTAGTAAAAGCAAGTTTCCATCTTTCTCTATCCCTCAGTTATGTTCTTATTTTCTGGCAACTAACTACAGTTTTCCACATAACTGAGCAGTAATGGTTGTCATTTATGTAATGGTTAGTTTTGTTTTTGCAATTTGATTTGCCCTGTACATGGGAAGGTCCAACAGTATTTTGAATCAGTGACTGATTCACATATCTTGTCAATTATGCCAACCCTTACATACTTCACATTTGTCCATTCATTAAGCATGTGTGAGCTTCTTTACAAGAGAAAGGCTTCTTGTCTGCCACTGAGGACCACTGACCATCTAACCAGTCAATGGTGCTTTGAAACAATATTCATTCACAGATATGGTGAGGCTTTAACCTAGACCACACTCAAGTTTAGGGGTTATTTGAGATTTTGCTTGTACTGAGAAAGATTTCTTGCTGGCACATGTTTATAAAAGAAGCCATCTCAGGTAAATGTGTGTCTAAATATTCAAGAATTCAGTAGGAGTTTGCCTGAATAAAGGCTGTAAAATTTGGGCTGCCATATTTCATTTGGTGTTGAGCTTTTCCCAACAAATTTAACCTCTTTAAAGGGTTTCTAGTTCAGGCTTTTGCTAAAGGTCCAGCACACCTGTGTGGTGGAGTTAATTAGCTTCACATCCACCATGTAATACAAACACGAAAACATGATCACAGGGGAAAGCTTTCATGCCTTCTTAGCCCCTAGAACTAATTTTTCCCATGTAATTGCTTCTTAGAGACTTGGGATGGGCCACGAAAACAGTCATAAAGTACATTTTAAAAGTTGCTCAATTAAATAATGAGAATTGTGCCATTGTATGTACACACACACACACACACAGACACACACACACATACACACACACACTGCAGAGACAAAAATCATCAGCCCATATCTAAATCTCATTTTAAACTGTGTATCTTAAGGACCCTTCTAATGTGTTTGAAGTATTTGTAAATCCAATTTCTTTAAATCCAATTTCTATTCTTCCAATCATTTTAATCAAATTCTCACCATCTTTGCTTGCTATTAAAGCCACTATTTTAATCTATAAAGTCATAATTTCATTCTCTCTAACCTATCTTTATCAAGTTAAAAGGATATGAATCTGACATATATTTACCTACTGTAGTAGCAATTAGATTTGATGATCTTTCCCACCTATTAATAGGCCATGTGACCTGCTTACATCACAGGAAACCTAAGTTACATAGTGGGAGGAGCTTTCTGACAAAAAAAGGAAGTTATGACACAGAAAATGCTGAGAGAGAGAGAGATGTTATGGCTACTAATGGCTGCTAATAGCTGCCCTCGTGATTGTTAGAGCTGAACAGGCTGACTTAGGTGTACTGTGAGTTTGTTTTGGGGAAGACCCCAGCAGGGAGTTGAAGAGGTTTCGGGATGGCCCAGTTCCAGGCTGTTATATGGTGTTGTAAGTTCCTTGCTGTTATGATAAAGTGGGCTGACTAACTGTGGGAGCTGAACATTTGGTGATAGGATAAGGTATTCTGGTGTCTGAATAAATGTTGTACTTCTTTTACCTTCTTTATGAAGAGTCTCTCATACCTTATGATAGAGAACTATATAGGCATATTCACAATTATCATTGATGTTGTGTTTATTGTCTTACCAATACACCTACCTATCAATAATTATACTGCTTAGACACAAAGCTAGGAGTAAAATTGTGCTCAAAATTCTCTTTGAGATCATAAGAAAACTGTCACAGAAAGGTAAAGAGATGGTAGATAAATAGATTATCTGAATATCACTACAACAAAAATATGCTCATT
The DNA here is from genome assembly GCA_028646595.1 of Phalanger gymnotis. Classification (NCBI taxonomy): domain Eukaryota; kingdom Metazoa; phylum Chordata; class Mammalia; order Diprotodontia; family Phalangeridae; genus Phalanger; species Phalanger gymnotis. The sequence goes on from CM053623.1 coordinate 279,741,810, forward strand.
TAGCTCACAGGTACGTTAAACAGAAGAGTGTGTTTTATATTGGGATGCATTAGGCTAACATTAGAAACTTTTCAACGTATTAAATTGGATGGGAAAAATCACTGAACATGACAGAATCACTAGGATCCTTGATCACATTTTATGAGAGAGAAAAAAACATTTCTCTATGTTAACGACACAGAAAAGCATAGAGAATGTGGAAAGAGTTTATAAGTCAATCATAAAAAAATTAATAACAAGCAGATGGTGATATTTAGCCAAGAGAAGGCTAAAGGAAAAAATCATTATAGCTTTTTCCTATTTTTGATGGGCACAAAATAAGATCTTAAACTTTAACATGAGGGATTTAGTCTCTTCTCATCATAATTATGATTTTGTTGTTTAATCACCTACACAGTTTGCAACTCATTAAATTGATAAATAAGTCTTAGCTGAGGCTAAGAGCTAGAAGTTCAAAAAGGTTAAGAAATTTGCACTTGATCATACCATGTTAATATTATAAACAATTCTTTAATCAAGATCCCCCTGACTCCAAGTCTATCATTCCATCAACTGTACCAGTAGTCTCCAAAGTGAGGCCATCACATGACTTGATGAGTACCTGATCAACAAATGAGAAGATGGGAAGAGAGGGTGCATCCAACTCTCCCTTCTAGACCATTGTTGGTCTTGGCCCCAACACAACTACCCCACCTCTCTTGACCATTATTGCTCCCAAACTTCTCCACTTAGTTTCCACCTGCATCTGTGCAAATTCTACATCTCTCCCATGCTGTGCCAAGGATAGGAACCTCAGGCAGTTATCACCTAACCACAGCCAAGACACCTATTATCAGCAAGGGTGCAGATGCCACTGGAAAAATTCCTACCCTGAGTATACCCAATACAGCCAATCCCCCTCCCATTAACTTGTAACTGTAGCAGATGCCCCTTGCCTGGCTCTGTGCCCTGATCTGAGGGCATTGAGTAAGAGCATTGATTCCCTCCTTGCATTTTTGAATGGACAGAGTAAGTTACACAAGATGAGCAAAAAAGAACTGGTAATGATCTGCATTACAGATCTCATTACAATATCTCTGTTCCCAAACTCACCTCTCTCTCTCAAGTTTACCCATTACTGGTAAGGCCAACATACTCCCAGACTCACATCTTAGTGTCATCCTTGACTCCTCACATGCACTCTTGACACATATCCAATCAATTGTCCAATCTTACTGTTTCTACCTTCACAATGTCTCTTATATATGATTCCTTCCCTCTACTCACACAGTCACCACTCTAGTTCAGGCCATCATCACCTCTCACCTGGATTATTACAATAGATTCCTGATTGGTTCCCCCAGCTCAAGTCTCTCCTTGAATCCAATCCATCCTACTCTTAGCTGCCAAGCTGGTTTTCCTAAGGACCAGGTCCGACCATGTAATTCCTATCCTATACTCAAGAAGCTCCAGCTCATTCTTATCGATTCTAGGATCAAATGTCATTTTTATCTTTATCTCATCCTTCTGTAAATTGGATTTCTGTCAAAGCTTTACAATATACATAATTAGTGTACATTCATGGGTGCATATAATTTATAGGTATATGTATATATTGATGTATACACTTATGTTTTTAAATTATTATTAGTTTAGGAACCACTGTACTGTACTATCCTATCTTTCCATAAGAATAATTTGAGGACAATGACATTTTTAAAATGTTATGACAGAACCTAAAGAAATTAAGGAAATCCTTCTCTTAAGCTCCATGAAGGCAGGCACTGTCTTTTGCCTCTTTTTGTATCTCCATTGATTAGCACAGTGCCTAGCCATGTAGTAGGCACTTAATAAATGTTTATTAAGTTGAACCAAATATTATCAATCCAGAAAAAGGAAGATAGATCACATGGCATTTGTCCAATCTTTGGAATTTGCAGTAGATTGGTCACCAGAAAAACAACATACATAAATAATATATTTGTTGCACTGTACACATATAATGTATCTTTACATAGCTGTTGTACCATATATTTTCAGAGATTTCTTCTCTTTCTAGTCTTTCATAGTGGCTAATTTTGATGTTGTTTTCAATCCCTATGGCAGAACTTTCTGAATGCTTGGAGGAATCTTGTTTTTGAATTGTGTCTCCAAGAAGCCCTGCCTTGCTAATCAATCAACCAACAAGCATTTATTAAGTGTCTACCACATGCCAGGCACTCTGCTGCTCTCTGTTAACATGGTAATTAACAAAGGGCAGCCTATTTTGTTCATGGTGCCTTTGAAGAGGGCTCTAAGTACATGGCTTCCAGCCAAAATGGCATAATTCTGAAACCTCATTTCCACAAACATTTGGCAAAAATCAATTGATATATAGTTTAACCAGACAGTCAGAAAAATAAGGAGACAAAAGGCTGAGTAAGCAAAAGCTCCTTTTCCATCTATTTCTACCCAGGCAATGGTGGCATAACTTACTTCTGCTATTTCCATTTTGCTTATATATAGAATCTTTATAAATACATATATTATCATTATAGTTTAATTCTTGGCAACTTTTTGTAAATAAACATATGATAACTTGGCCATTGACTTCTTTTAATTTTATAATCCCATCCCACTAATGCAGATTGCAAGTTCTATGTGAATGTAAAAATTCTTCCTCTACTGTTTTATTAATGGGTATAATTCCCCAGGTTTGAATAGACACTACAGTATGTCACCTGCCACAGAAATTATTCTTCTTGTAAAATAAAGGTACATACTTTAATATCTCAAGGATACTACAATTGGGTCACAGTTTCAACCTCCTTGTACAGACTAATATTTGGGCATAACTCTATGCATAAAGAAAGAAGGTAGCCACCCACCTACTTTTAGGATGCTAAAAAATTCTCACCCCTTCCACCAGTTCCCAAATATCTCCCCATTATATTAAATATGTGTATGAAAGACTGTGTTTAAGCACTTTATAATACTCTTACAGCCCATCCATGAGCATGCTATAAATGTTTAACAACCACATCCTGTGCGAAATACGCACAGGACACAATTTTAAGTCTGATCGGCATTAGTAACACTTTCTCCATCCCTTTATTAGGCCTATAATCAATAAAACAATAAATCAAGATCTCATCTGAGCATTTGCTGATTTCCAAGGCATAAATTACAATTGAAAATTTGACAATTGGTTAAGAGCCCATCCAAGATGGTTCCAGCATACCCCTGAGTACATTGAAATCAAAAACGGTGGAACTAGATGGCTTACTCTTCCTTCCTATTCCATTTTATACAGAAACTAAAATGTCCTCTGTTCCACTCATTTTGGTTTACATGTTGGAAACAAAATCCAATCATTCTGACCCCTAGGCTAAAACTTCATAGATGACTTCAAGTACTCTTGCCTTCCCTCACTCCCCAAATTTTATCATTATCAGTTCATTTATTTGAGAATAAAACAATTGTTTTAATTTTCATTGTTAGATTTGCCTTTAGAAAATTTCTCTTGAAGAAAAAATATCACTGGAAGGTATGGTGCCTTAATCCCTATCATATAACACTTCCACTTATATTAGTCTTTTGTCGATAGAACTTTTAACTTCTGATTTTCAACTTGTGAAAATCTCAGTTGCCTCATTTATAAAATGAGGATAATAATGCTTTTTATACTACCTACCTCATGAGATTATGAGTTCTTTAAAAAAAAACCCTAAAATGCAGCTAAGTGGCACCATAGGGCACAGAGTGCCAAACCTAGAATCAGGAAGACTCATCTTCCTGTGTTCAAATCTGCCCTAAACACTTTCTAGCTGTGTGACCCTGGGCAAGTCACTTAACTTCTGTATGCCTCAGTTTCCTCATCTATAAAATGGGGGTAATAATGGCACCTACAGCTAGAGTTGTTCTAAGGATCAAAAGAGAGAGTAATTGTAAGATGCCTAGCACAGTGCCTGGCACATAGGAAGTGCTATTCAAATGTTAACTTTTATATATAATATGAGTGAGTTATTCTTATCTGGGTTCAGATCTTGATTCAGCTACTGATTATACATATAATAAATATATATTTAATATATAATATAAATATAATAAATATATATTTGATGTATAATATGAATATAATAAATATATTTAATATAATATAGATATAATAAATATATTTCATATATAATATAGATACATTATTATATATGAATGAGTGAGTCATAATAACCTATAGAATGAAAGACAGTATTGACTGGATTACAGGACCTAGAGTCAGTATGACTGGGCTTGATGCCTGCCTCATATCAGTTTAGTTCCTAGGAGCATAAGCTTAAGCTTCTCCTCAGTCTCAGTTGCCACATCTGTAAAATAAGGAAGGCAGCATTTACCTCAAAGTTGATATGGTCATTAAACCTCACTTCAGGGACTATCTCATCCAATCCCACATTTTACAGTCTGCCTAAAGGCAAATATGTCAATGGTCAGTTAATACTAAGGTATCATCAGAGAAGGAAGGAAAGGAGGAAGAGAGGAGAGATAGCCGTTCAGTCGTTTCAATCATACCTGGCTCTTCATGACCCTATTTGAGATTTTCTTGGAAAAGAGACCAGAGTTGATGGAGTCCTAATAGAGCTGCCCCCCAGCTCCAATACTCTAACTTCATTATATGCCCACTGTACCTACCTAGCCCCACTCCTGCCAATGTTCTAACTTCTTTATATATGCCTCACTGCTCACTAGAACAACAGGTGTATCCCTGCACTCTTAGTTTCCACAGAAATAGCAGGTGTGTCCACGTGATGGGAACCCAGCTACTGCCTATATCTATCTACTGCCCCCAGACCCCTTCCCACATATTTGAACAGATGTGTTCTTGTATTCAACCACAATCACATCATCCATCTAGTCCAAGACAGCACCACAATACTTAGCTATCTATCTTGACCAAACAGGACCAACTACAATAGCTAGCCACTTAGAGGGCAGCATGACCAGAATGCTTGACCACCAAACTGTAGAAGGAGTCCACCCTACAATAGTACCTGCACAATACCACTGAGGCTAGGACCTTTCCTTCATTACCTAATCCCTTAACAAACTCCTCCTGCCTTTTTAATATTAATCATATTTCTATATTCCATGTAAATTTTGATTGTGTAATCAGCATTTTACCCTATAAAAAATCATCTGGCTTTCTCTGAAGTTGCTGGTTCCTCTTGGAACTTAGCCCACTTCATGAGAGGAATCAATCTCAATAAATGCCTACACCTGGATTAGAGGTGATCTGACTGAATTCTTTGGCCCTAGTTGGGCAGAGACTAAACCTCAACAGAGTGGTTTGCCATTTCCTTCTGCAGTTCATTTTACAGATGAGGACTGAGCCAAATAGGGTAAAAGTGACTTGCCCAGGGTCATACAGCTAGAAAGTGTCTAAGGCCGATTTGAATTCAAGTCTTCCTGACCCCAAGACTGGCACCACTGCACCAAAGAAAAACTTGACATATGCAATTTCATGTATATGCCAGGCTCCTTGATAGCCAATAAGATTCTCTAGAGAGTATCCCTGACCTTACCTGAGAAACTGAGGGTTTGTGGAGGTATGCAACAATTATAAAGGATATTCCTGCAGAATCAATGACCCAAGACAACAAATTAGGTGTGAATTATGAGTGTTCCCAGGCCAGAATTTGAAGAGGATACTTTTAACTTGAACCAAATAATGACCCAGTAGCCCAGTGAGAAAAGAAATCTCTTTCTTAGGTACCAAGTTGCTGAACTAAAAGGAACTAAGAGAGGAAAATTATAGCATCAATCATTTAGAGCAATAAGGTACCTTAAACATTACCTAATCCAATGCCTTCATGTTACAGATGAGGAAACGGAAGCCCAGCAGGTTTAAGGGGCTCCTGAAAGCATCACTTATATCTTCTCCAAATTTGTTATCACCATATAAGTAAAGAATTAAGACTTCACATTGAAAATAACTGTCAGAGAAGACTTTTATTGTTTGTGAAGATTGACTGGTTCCTCCCAGAACCAACAATTTAAGGATGTCCAGGCCATCTATATTTTCATTCCTTCCCCCTTGTTCTGCTCTTGACACTTCTGACTTTCTCTATCATGTCACAGATGGGGAATTTCTCCTCCCCCACTCACCCCACCAACTTTTCAGCTTCCTTTTAAGTACTGTCTTCCTCCATTAGAATGCAAACTCCTACAGAGCCAGAACTGTATTTCTTCTAATACTTTTATCTCCAGTACTTAGCCCAATGCCTGCACACAATAAGTGCTTAATAAATGCTTATTGACTTGACTTGATTGGACTTATTAATGTCACACAAGTAGTAAGTAGCAAAGGTGAGATTTGAATCCAGAACCTCTGACTTCAAATCCGGAGCTCTTTCCACTTCATCATTCTGCCTGTCAAGCAAGACATAGGACAGAAGCCCTAGATGACAAAAGCCCAAGGCATAATGGAAAAAAAGCACTAGGTCTAAAATCGGAAGTCCTTGGGTTAACTCCAGCTCCCAGATTGTTGGTAAGCAAAATGACCTTTGTTTTCTTTGAGTAACTCAGTGTATTTCATTAAGCCTTACTAGGTGCTAAGCCCCAGGCCCAAAGCCCTATTAGATGTGGAACCTATGTGGGTGTAGATTGATGACTGAGGTGGGGCCCAAGGTGGGGCTGGCTAAGGGGAGATGTTAACTCCAGAGCCATGCCCTATTAGGTGTTAACCTAATCTATGTGGATGTGAACCTCCCAGGGTCCTAAGGGGAGGGTCCAACTCAAGAACCAATAAGGTCTGGTCATTCAGACAATGCTGGATGATGTCAAAAACTCAATAAGAGGAGAGAAGACAGCTTGAAGATTGATTTTCTTTTGGAGCCAGAGACAGCTACAGCCGAAGCTGAAGATAAAGCCGAAGGCGAAGCAGGAGCTGCGGAAGCAGAGCTGACCCGGAAACAGAGCCGACCCATGTGTGGACCGAGGAGTGCCAAGCAAGGACTTGAGGCCAGTGGGTAATCTTCTTACCAGAGAGGGGAAGCATGAATATGATTTGGTTTAATCCCATCATGTTTTTCTGTGGCCTCCTGGTTATTCTTGTGAGGCAGACTTGTTGGGCCTGGAAGCTTTTGATCAAAATATCAAAATGGAGAGGCAGGTTAGTGGGTCTGTTACTCTGGAGCCTGAATAAATGCTTTAATTCTTCTGCCTTCTACTTAGAGAATTCCTTATATCCTGCTGTTCTGAACCGTTCAGACGTATATATGATTCTCTTTGAAATCATAAATTCTGCCTTCATAATACACAGACTTAAACCTAAGTATCCTTAAGGAAGATACTTCATTTGGGCCTGTTTTCTCATATTGTAAATGAGAAAGTTACACCATATTTCTAAGATGCCTTACAGCTCTGGATCTCATGAAAGGAGTGAGTTAACTGGTTGATTTGAGAGTGAAACAGAATAAATTAAAGCTTGATTGATAAGTTAAAATGAATCAAGACAGATTTTTAAGGGGGGGGGAGGTAGAGAGGAGAGGGAGAGGTAGGGAGGAGAGAGGGAGGTGGAGAGAGACAAGTCTTGTGATTTCATTGATACAGGGAACTCCCAATGAGGAAATTCAACCTCCCACTGCAATCTGAGGCATCTATCTGCCTCACAGCTTATAGTCTTGGAGTTGCTTGAGACACCAATAACTTTCTCAGGGTCACACAAGCCAGAATGAGTCAGCGACAGGATTAGAACAGAGGTCCCCCTGATTCTGAAATCAATGCTACACTACCTCCAGTTTAAATAATAGCTTACATTTATATATTATTTTATGAAGCACATTCTTACATGAGCACAAGCATCATAATCTCCATTTTACAGTTGAAGAAGATGAAGATCAGAAAGGTCTCTGGTCCCACAGTTAGAAAGTGTCAGAACTGAGGTTCAACCCTGGGTCTTCTGATGTGGGAGTCCAACTGGCTTCTCATTACACCCAGCTGCATGCCCAGAACCCAGCTGCTCACAGACAATCTGTAGCCCAAGATTTATTCAAGTTATAGTAAAAATAGCTTTATAATTTAAGCAGTATGTTTCATACAGCAGAAGGCTGTGAAGGAAGTAGCTACCAAAGAAGAAAGTATATTTACTTGCTTGGGTTACTGTGGAGAAAAAGGCCAGGAAATTTTCTGGGCTTTTAAAATTTTTGTTTTATTTTGTTTGGGATTTATTTTGCCAGGGGAGGTGGGGAAGCTGGGGGAGGTTGCCTCTGGGCCCCTTTCATCAGAAAAAGAAGGTACTATTGCTCTCACAGTAATCAGATCAAGAATCTTTCAACAAGCAAAAAGTCTGTTACTTTAAAGGATACTTGACCAAAAACAAAACAGAATTTCATACTTGTCCTATGAAATGGATGCAGAGAACTTCTCATATTTTCCATAGGCCTTCTGGTCCATGTCGTGAAATATATTGATGACCACATATTCTATCTGAAATATCAGAATTGCTAGGTTATAAACCATCTTCAAAAATAAGTCTGGTGGAATACTTTTAATTACATATTTGTGTATACATGTACATATATTATATATACATGTATGTGTATATAAAGATAGCTATTATGAGATTGAAAGGAGTCAGCCCTTTAGTAATAGTGTTGTTGAATATTGGAATTTAAACCTCTGAGCTCCTTAGCTTATGAAATAAGTCTTTTTGTGTGCATAAAATATAGTTCAACATTAAGCATTTTTCTACAAACCTGGGGATAAATCCCAGAGTAATCTTCATACAAAGTTATTTTAGGTGCCTAATGCCTAGAAAATTATAACTGTGCCTTGTCCTAAAGTTGAGGGTCTTTCAACATTTTCATCATAAACCCCTTTTTTTCAGGAGCTTATCATGCAACCATAAAAATTCGCTTCGGGATCAAATTTGGAATACTCAATTTTGATTTGAGCCCCCTATAACCTGCTTATATAAAGACAGAAAGTTTGCATTTATGTGCTTTCCATTCAACTACCTACAATTTTAAGTTAAAAGAGACAGCTTAGGTAACCCTACTAGATTCCCATTATTCACAAATGTTGCCTTCTGGATGACATTTCCAAAAATGTGGTAAAGGGCATAAAATAAATTTGAACAAATTATTCCTAGCTCAGGAGATATATAAAGTGGGTATTGAGTCTTTCATACCTAGCTCACCCTCCAAAATCCAGGTAGGGTCAGTAGATAAGGAAACTCATTATAATATAATAGTGCTTACTCTCAGTGAAGAGCTTTTATTGAATGAATTGAATACATAATAGGTGCCCATCATAGAGACTGATGAGCGAAATCCTAACCACAGCCTCTTCTGGTGAAATGGGATAGAAATATTGTAACTAAAAAGGAAAGTTCCCACCTGCTGAAATAATAGCAGAAATGTACAAGCCAAAGACTTGTTCATTGTTGTTTTGTAACCTATCAATAAAACTAGTTTTCCTCTACCTGTTCATTGCCTAAACAGCTCTGAAGATCTTTGGATATAAGACAGCTTTTGAGCATTTTTATTAGCTTTGCTACTGTGTGGGATGTAAAACCCTCACCAATTAAAAAAGTTAATTTTTAATAAGGAGTCATCTCAGGGTAGGAACAGAAATAAAATTTTATTCAATTCTCGTGAGAATAGGGCTTCCTCTGCCAGAACAGATCTAGCAAGGGAGGCCAAGTATAAGAGGCAAAGCACCAATAATTATACCTAATGCAAGAGAATTCCCACCCACCTCTGACTCTTCTCACCATTGGCTGAGAGGAGAGCTTACAATCTGAGCGAAGAAGCTAGACAAAGAACAGGGAAATCAAGGCACAGAAACTCCAATTCCCATTCCCTTAGTTAATAATTACAAGTGAGGTGACATCTATAAATCTGAAGAAGGAGAATAGGATAAGGGGAGGGAGAGACCCTCTCCATTCTTCTACAGTACTTTTACAGTAGAGGAAAGCAGGTTGCAGTGACCCTATTCTTACTGAGAAAATCTTTAAACCAGAATCAGAAAAAAGAACAAAAAATTTCAGGGTAAACTTTCTCAGAGGCTGAGCTGAATTCTCACAGCCTCAGCAAAATTTTCCACTTCCCTATTTCCCGGTTTCCTGATTTTTAAACATTTCTAAGTATAGATATGAATAGATATATAGATAGATAGATAGATAGATAGATAGATAGATAGATAGATAGATAGATAGATAGATAGATATTTATACATATCTTCCCTGTGAAGTCTTCACATTTTATTTACCTCACACAGTATTGCATCAAAATGAAGCACCCAACTCCTCCTGTAAAATGAAGCAGTAAATCAAGTTAATAATTCAATGTGTTAGGCACTTACTATGTCCAAACCACTCTGCCGGGTTCTAGGGATCAAAGACAAAAACGAAGACCAATCCATAGCCTTTGTGGACCTTATGTTCCAATGCAATCGATGGTGCCTGTTAGCCCAAATAACGACGTAATTGTTAGTAACACCTAACAGGAGGTAGAGAAAACTTGGTTCAGTTGCTTCCTGTGGAAGTAAACGTGATCATCATATTTGCCTTTATTATTGTGATAGTGGTCTCTGCTTCTCTCATGCATGCTTCTCCTTTTTTTCTGCCTTTGCACCTATATTCAGTAACATAGACTGGTGCCTGCACATACTGAGTCACAAATGAAATTCACAGCATCCCAAAGGTTCAGAACCAAAAATGATGGGTAGGGGAGTTCAGAGGTCAGTCACTTTGACCCATATTTTTAGATCACATTTATTATTTCATTGGTATAAGGAACCCTCTAGGAGAAAACTCCCTCTACTGATGCAGATCAGTGCCTTCTCTGCAACCTAAAGTCTTGGAGAGTTGACCAGGGCACTGAGAAGTTACATGACTTTACCCACAGTCCCAGCCAGTATGCTCCAAAGGCAGGGCTTAAGCCCAGGACCAGCTCTTTATTCATTATACTACATTGCCAACCCCTAACAAAACAAAAATTTTTCTCAAACATCCCTGAAAAGTGGCCATATACTTTTGAAGACCTCCAATGTTGGGAAATACACCACTTCCAAGATGGCTTTAACTGTTAGGATTTTTTTTCCTGACATTAAGCCTAAAACTACCATTGTATAATATCTGGGTTTTGTTCCCTTCTGTGTTTTCCTGGATCAAACGCATATGTCTAGTCGCTCTTCCTCATAAGAGTCCCTCAAGTACTTGAAAACATCTACCACATCATAACCCTCCCAAGTAATCTCTTCTCTAGGCTAAACATGCCTTATTCCTTTGGCCCAAGTCACAATCTTCAGTGCTCTCCCCATCCTGGTCACTCTTCAACCTCTAATAGATATATTCCAGTTTGCCAATGTGGTTATTAAATCAAAGCACCCAGAAAGTGAACACAATACTCAAGATATGGTCTGTCTGATCACAATACCTTGAAACTATTATTTCCATTTCTTTTCAGGGGGCTCTTATCCACTCTCAGGTACTTCTGTTGGTAAATGTGACAGCCATGGGACTATTCTCACTTCTACTGGAATGATTAGACAGTTCTCATAATTACCATTGGGATGGTTAGAGAAACTAGAATTGACTAGGTTGGGAAGTAATGAAGGAATAAAACAAGGATTCATTAAGCACCAGCTTAATGTGCCAGATGCTCTTCTTAATGCTTTATAAATAAATATTAACTTGTTTGAGCCTCACAAAAATTCTGGAAGGTAGAGGCCATTATTATTCATATTGTATAATTGAAGACCCTGAGGCAGTCAGTGGTGAAATGACTTGCCCAGGATCACCAAGCTAGTAAGTGTCTGAGTCTGCATTTGAATTTAAGTCTTCCTGACTCCAGACCTAGTGCCCTATCCACTGTACTACCTGGATAGCTTTAGTGGGGATGTTTTTCAATAGCTTGTGGACCAAGAAGCAATATGGAAGAAAAATAAGAACAGGTAGGAAGATAGGTAGAATGATAGATAGATAGATAGATAGATAGATAGATAGATAGATAGATAGATAGATAGATAGACAGACAGACAGACAGACAGACAGACAGATAGATAGATAGATTAGATAGATAGACAGACAGACAGACACATAGGTGGTAAATAGACAAATACATACATACATAGACAGACACATAGATAGATACATAGATACATAGACAGATAGACACATAGATAGACAGACAGACACATAGATGATAGATAGACAGATACATACATACATAGACAGACACATAGATAGATACATAGACAGATAGATAGACAGACACATAGATGATAGATAGACAGATACATACATACATACATACGTACATAAACAGGCACATAGTTACATAGATAGACAGACAGATAGACAGATAGATAGATAGATAGATAGATAGATAGATAGATAGATAGATAGATAGATAGATAGATAGACAGACACATAGATAGACAGACAGACGCATAGATGATAGACAGATACATACATACATAGACAGGCACATAGATACATAGATAGACAGACAGATAGACAGGCAGACAGACAGACAGATAGAGAGATAGACAGACAGACAGACAGACAGACAGACAGACAGAGATAGATAGATAGATAGATAGATAGATAGATAGATAGATAGATAGATAGATAGATAGATAGATAGATGATAGATAGATGGATAGATAGATATAGATAGATAGATAGATAGATAGATAGATAGATAGATAGATAGATAGATAGATAGATAGATAGATAGATGGGTGCATAGATACAGAAAGATTATAGTTTGAAAGAAATTCAAATAGAGTCTATGTCCCAAATACAATGATGCATGCCTGTCCAGTAGAGAGCCCATGATCTGTTTAAAACTAGTCTGGTCAATTTTAGTTGGAGGTAGGTCCAAGAAAATATTTTGGTCTTCAGGAAAGGAAGCAATGACTCATGACATGGCAATCTGTCCATCCATTCATTGAAAAAAAAAGTCATTGGTTCAGCTAAGAATGCCAAACCAATGATTGTAAAGATATTAGCATGTTAAATTGAAATGCAGATTGAATCATTTATATATGGTACTATGAATGGAAGCCAACATTCCAAACACCCACCCAGTCCAAAGCTATTACCACTAAGAATGTTTTCTCCTGTAACCTGATCTTGAACCTTCTAGATACTACTCCGATCCAGGGCATATAAACTATTTGTGGTAGTAATAGCTTGATAATATTAATTTTTCCAGGTTACAAGAATATCACTGAGGCCTTATAACAATTTATTTTCTTGGTGGTACCATGAAATAGGCAACAGTTTATGGGAATGTTATTTTCCTGACCAAACATGGGATCAGGAATGGAAACAACAGATTTCCATCTGAAACCTCATCCTGCATGCCAAGCCATTGCAGTGGTCTCCAAACAATGGGCAGCAGACCATTGGCTCCAAAGCCAGGGTAATCTAAGGACAGGGATCCATGTTGAAAACCCTTATTCTCATAGATGTGAAACAAACCCATCAGAAAATCTAGTCCCTTTGGTGTGTCTGAAATGTAAGCATGTTAAGAAGCTGAACCCATTTTTTTAATTCTGTTAACCAGATCCCTTCTCTTCAGCCCTGCAGAAATCTTGTCTCAGTTTGAATCTCCCTTTGAAGTCAGTGAAAATTTAAAAGACTGTGTAGAAATAAGAGAACAAGAATCTTTTCAAGTTTGACTTAATTTTTGGCCTTTGCTGAAAATGGACAAGACTTTCCACATATTTTTATTGTTGTTCAGTCACTTCAGTCCTATCCAACTCTTCATGGCCCCATTTAGGGTTGTCTTGGCAGAGACTGGAGCAGTTTGCCATTTCCTTCTCCAGCTCATTTTACAGATGAGAAAGTTGAGACAAACAAGGTTAAGTGACTTGCCCAGGTTCACACATTTAGTAGAAGTCTGATACCAGATTTTAACTCAGGAAGATGAATCTTCCAGACTTCAGGCCCACCTAGCATTCTATCCATTGCCCCATGTATTATGATTTCATAATTGTGAGCTGCTGATTAAGGAACATGGGCAGTGCACGTGCTTTCTGGAAGTCCCAGACCAACCATCTAAAAAGTACCCCCTAGTAAATGAAGTCCTAAAGGCACATAATTGAAATAGCCTCACACCCTTTATCCCCTATAGCCTCAGAAAGTAGGCATTAAATCATTCTTTGGGGAAGCCTCAAGAACATTTAGTCCCATCCTCGCTTCCAATAAACCCCCTATGTATCTCAGTCTTTGCCTATGAACTTCCAAGACACAATAGGTTCCCTAAGATTAAAGGTCCAGAGCACAAATTCATATCTACATCAGAGCACGCCCTAAGGTACTGAGAGTGCATTGGTCTGGTGATCTGAAGACATGGGTTCAAATCATGATTCTGCCCCTGACTAACTATTTGACCCTAGGCAAGGCATCTCTCTGCTCTCTCTGTGGCTCAGTTTTTTCATCCTTAAAATGCAAATGGCCATCCTCAGACTTTGTAAGATTGCTGTGAGGAAAGTGCCTTGGTAACCTTAAATGATACTTAATGTTGTTAGTATCACTAATGAGTCTGATGGCAGGAGTCCAGTTTTCAAGTCTCTAGGGAGCATAGTTGGAGTCTTGTATTTCTGGGAATCAGTGACATTGGGACCAAGTGGAACCTTAGTTCAATCTCCTCCTTCTGAGCTCTATTTAATAGCATGCTTTTGAAGTTTCACCAAGTCTAGAGGAGACCCCAGTTCAACATACAATAACTAGGGCATATGATATTATCTTCTTTCATTTTTTTAACAAATTCCCTTCGAAAGGCAGCATACCATTTGTGGTTAGTGACAGCCTCAAAGTCAAGAAGATCTGGGTTCAAGTTTCCCCTCTAATGCACACTGGCTGCATGACTTTGGGCACTTGTACCTACATTATTATTGGTCAGTCATTCAGTTGTGTCCAGCTCTGTATGACCCTATGGGGGTTACTTAGTAAAACTACTGGAGTGATTCATCATGTCCTTCTCCAGCGTGTTCCATTTTATAGATAAGGAACTGAGGCAAATAGGGGGTGACTTGTCCAGGCTCACACAGCTAGCAAGTGTCTGAGGTCAGAGTTGATCTCAGACCTTCCTGATTCCAAGCCCGGTGTTCCCTCCAGTGCACCTACTTTAGGCACTTACAAAGCAGTCTCCCAAGTTGTGGGGATTCAATTAAAAAAGAGAGAGAGAAAGAAAACCAGCCAAAGCCTTCAAGGACCTTGCAATTCTATATTTCAATGCACCAAATTCAGTAATATACTAATTAAATGTTTAACAATCATCTGGGGGGGTACAAACAAAATACTTTTAAGATTGATCTACATTATTAATATTTTTCCATCTCTTTCTTAAACCTAAACAATCCACAAAACAACAAATCCCTCTGATTTGTAGTATTTTCCCAATTTCTGAGGTATAAATACTCACACCGAAGATTTAAGGAGCAGATTGCAGCAAAGCCTTGAAAATGGTATTTATTTGGCCTAAATTAATTTGTATAGTTGTCAGCAACACCTAACAGGAGCTCAGGAAAATGTGGCTCTGTTGCTTCCCAGGGAAACCAATGGGATCACCACACTTTCCCCTATCAATTGTACTTAATCACTCATTACCCTCATGCAGCTTTCTAAGACTAGTGTGCATTGGTAAAGAGAGTTTGCTCACTGCAGTACCCCCAACCCCAACAAAGGACTAATGCCCTCCCAAAAAAAATTATCTCAATATTACCACAAGTTTGCCTCTACATTAATTTACCCATTCGTTGTGCAATTTTAATGGTTTTTTTTTATCCTGTCATTTTGTTTTAAACCTTAGAGAATTTGTGATGTGTACCTTGTGCTAGAAAGATGTTTGCAGTTGCAAAAGCACTAAGGTACAAGAATTAAGAGTCTGGTCTCACAAAGCAGTGGTTATGAGTTTGAATCTTGCTAGGGGCAACTAGGTAGCATCCTGGATAGAATGCTGGCCATGGAGTCAGGAGGACCCGAGTTCAAATCCAACCTCAGACAATTATTAGCAAGTCACTTAACCCTCTTTGCCTCAGTTTCCTCTTCAGTAAAATGAGAAGAAAATAGCAAACCACTCTAGTATCTTTGCCAAAAAAAATTGGTGTCACAAGGAGTCAGACACAAGTAGTGGACAAAACAGTAAGTTGCTAGAGTGCCGAATGTTGAGTCAAAAAGAAATGCCTTTAAATTCTGCTTTGGATACTACATATGAGACTTGGAGCAAGGCATTTAATTTCTCTGGGTCTCATGTTCCTCATTTGTAAAATGAAGGGGTTAGACTCCCTGACGTCTATCAAAGGTCCTTTCCAGCTCTAAATCTCTGATCCTATAATTGGCGATATTTCTACAAATCTCTTTTTTGTCAACCAAGTTTATAAAGTAGATCCTAATTGCCATTCGAATTTCTAAATCCCAATAAAACTATGACTCACATTTGTACATAGCTTCCAGGTTAACTGAGGTACTTTCCCCACAACCCTATGATGCAGACAGAGTGAATGCAGTCAGTCTCATTTTATAGAGAACGCTGAAGTTAGGTTATTTTTCCGATTCTGAGACAGCATCCAAATCAAAGTCTATCTAATCACTATACACCATGCATTAATTAGTGATAAAGTTAATTAATGATAAAAATTACTTCTGTCCTCATATGAAGGATATGAAGACTTCTGGAATGAGGACAGGAATAATCAAATGAAAATGACTTTTGTGGAAACTGAGCCAGGGTAGCAGTATGGTATGGGGAAGGAGCAGTGGACTTGGCATCATAACAGCATAGATTATTTAATCTTGGCTCTGTTTCCTATGTGTGGGACCTTGAAAGGCAACATAGTATAGCAGACTGTCCGCAGAGTCAGAAGAAATGAGTTCCAATCCTGCCTCCGATGCTTCCTAATTCAGTGATTTTGGCCAAGGCACAACCCATTTGCTCCTTAGTCTCTTCATCTGTAATATGAAGAGATTGTAGTGGACAGCCTCTGAAGTTCCTTCCCGTTCTGGTTTTATGACCCTAATACCTTTAAGTTTTTGTGCCTCTGATTCTATCTGTAGTATAAGGGCATTGGGCTAGATGGCCTCTAAAGTGCATTCTAACTCTAAATCTATTGTATCAGACAATCTCAAAGATCTCTGAAAACTCAAAATCTATAACTTTGTGAAAAGACTGAGCCCATACCGCCTTCAAAATCAGCAACCAATTTGCAGAATGATAAGAACAAAGCTAATCTTTGCAAATGTAAGATTTTCCACTAAAATGATAATAATTTGATTATAAAAATGTTAGCCACAAATTTTTTTGTAAAAAAAAAAAAAAAAGACATGATGGAATCCGCAGAGTAGGGAAAGCAATTACTGATATGTTTGAATTATAGTCAGATTAAAGGTACGATTCCTGGATTTTGAAGCATCAGGCAAATTACCAAGCAAGAACTCTTCCACTCACATGTAATCTTCAACCACTGCCTTCTCTCAGAGTACATTAACATGGTTCGAATCAGAGAACTCAGCATTAGCATTTTTCCATGCCAATTGTTTTGCCATTAATACAAAATACTAACATGTTACTGATGGATGTGGAGACAGGACCTGCTTTTGTAGCCAGGCTTGATGACATAATTATACAATAGACATTTTAAGAGTACAAAATTTCTCCCCACATCTCCCCTCAAAAATTCAGTAAATAGTTCCCATATCACCAGCAGTGGCTTTTTGTGCTCCAAACCTTCACAGTCCCTGGACATTAATAAACACCTCTGTGGACAAAGAAAAGGCAGAAAAAATCCTTCTCATTAAATGATTATTCAAGGCTGGGTGCGGCTCCATTTATATTCAACTGCTTAAAAAAATGATGACTTTGTCTTTTATTGGGAACCATCCAGGTTTTTATTCAAAACAGAAATACTGCAAATAAGAACTCCAAGAAAAAAATCTACACAGTTTCTGTTCTGGACCATTAATTTTTCAGTCAGATCTAACTATCATTTAATTGGTTCCTGATGCGAAAACTTGGATTCCACTTTAAACGATTGAAACTAGAGCATATAGAATAATTTGTTACGCTGAGCTATTCATCCCAAATGTCCAGGGAAAATAAACCAATCTCAAAATAAAACTAGGCTACCTTCTGTGATGACACAAAATTAATAACCCAGACAAAGAAATAAACCTTGTGCCTGTACTTGCCAAAAAAAATCATTAAAGTCTTCATGATGAAGGACTGATATTTAATTCATAGTAAAAATCAAATGTAAAAGAAACTGTTCAGAGTGAAGGAACAAACAAACTTTTCACTAGATATTAACTGAAGAAGTTCCAGCCACAATGATAATATATAAAAATCAGAATCCAAGCAACCCATTTCTTTCAGGTTATTCTTGTCCTTTGGATGCATGAGACTATTTCTGGGAAGAATCTTCATCATGTTAACTCTCCTTTCCTCATGGGCTGAAATCTCCAGATATGTTGGAGTCTGCATTCGTTACTGCCTTCCAACATGGAAGCCAAAAGGTGAATTACTCAGTAGCCAGTTGCAACTAGAAAAAAAATTATCTGATAATTTTGGCATTCACCCAAAAAAGTGACTTGGGAGTCCTGCAGTTGAACAGAGATGATGTTCACACTAACCAGAGTCAATTTGTAATCTGGCTCCGTTAACTGGTTCAAAAAAGCCAACCTCCCAACAGGAATTACACACACACACACACACACACACACAGAGAGAGAGAGAGAGAGAGAGAGAGAGAGAGAGAGAGAGAGAGATAAGCACCAGTGGAAATCCTTGGGACGTAACTGCTGGTTTATTTAGCCTCAACAGCCTGCAATTTGGAACCCAAATTTCTGGGACCAGGCCAAATTGGCAAGATAATAGCTTTTGCCTGAACGTAGCCACTGTGGTTCAGTGAGCACATTTTACAGAGCTATGAAAGGTTAGCTTCCAAGTCCTCTGTGGTGGACCTTGCAACACTGATAGCTGTGTTTATGTAGCTCCTATAATCTCCAAATGCTTTATAAACAAATATCTTTCTTTACGGTTGAAATGAAGATTGGAAGTAAGTCGTTAGAGCGGCTTTATAGCACTCTATTTCAGTTCATCCATGGAAACTACAAGAGGAAATTAGACGGTATGTAATTAATTATTAGTATCTTGCATTTATGTCTCACTTTTCCTCACAGACAATCCCTTAAAGTAGTCAGAGGATGTATTATTATATCCATTTTACAGGTGAGGAAATCAAGGCTCAGAGAGGTTAAGTGATTTATCCATAGTCATAGTTATTCAATGTCTGGGTCAGGATTGGAACAGAGGACTGAACTCCAGGTCCTGTACTCTGTCCTCACACCTCCTCTCAGGCTGCCATATTGTCAAGTTAGATCTTTGGGCTGAGGGATATAGTCTGAGATGAGAAAAGCAAATTATCAAGCTGTCCCCAGAGAATAAAACACAGCCTCACACTTGAGAAAATTAACCACAGAGCAAGTAGGCTCAGAACTCCAAAGAATACCCATCTGCTGGATCACCCTCAGGGACTCCTGTACCAGCCTGCTATGTTTGTGAGACCTGACAGAATCAGAAAAGACAGCAAACGCAGCCTTTGGTCTGACAGGAAGATAAGTCAGCGTCATGTGTTGAGTTTTGTTTCTGAAAGCGAGAGTGTCTAAACTTGAAAAGAATAACAAATGCCAGGTTGGGGGGTGGGGAGGAAATTTCCCAAAAGGCATCCTAGAGACTAGAAAAAGAGAGGGATGGGATTTATAAAGGTTAGACACTGAGAGAGCCAAAACATCATTTCCTCTCCTCTGTTATCCCCTATCCCCAAAGCAGTACTGAAAGGGGAAGGGGAAAAAATAAGCCCCAGTCTCCTCTGACTAAATTTTGTATATTTTTTCCCTTACTCACAGTTACTGAGGTGTCAATATTTACTCGTCATGCTATTACTCAAGCTGGAGAAGAGAGAAGGGAAGGGAAGGGAATAAGGAAAGAAAGGGGAAAAGGAAGGGAAGGAAAGGGAAATGGAAGGAGGGGAAGGGAGGGGAAAGAGAGGAGGGGAAGAGAGGGAAGGAAAAAAAGGACATTGAAGTTATTCAGGCCCTAACATCAATGCTAGTTACCCCAAGTTCCTTGTTTTTTCTATCTGCTAACATCCACTTAAGGGGAGAAGTTCTTCCTGGCTTGGGACCTGCAGTCCCTTTGTTTATCTGCTGCAAAGTGTCATCACAGAAAGAAAATTACAAAGTGCATCATTATTCCAACAGTAATTCATATGAGAAGGAATCTTGGGTTTTAATTTTTAAAAAAAAATTTAAGTGACAAAGCCATATTGTTAAGACATGATGGGGTTACAAAAATTTTCTTCAGGAATGAGTTGCTCTCTCTTCCTTATGATGGCAGAAAAAAGAACACATCGACACAGCAGGAATAAATAATCTCAGTGATTTATTTACAGATCCTGAAGTGCATGGCTTCCAACAAAGACATTACCCAGAGCAGCAGCAACAGGTCTGACACAGAAACAGGCCAGTTTTAAACTTCCAAGCTCCCTTTTTTCCTCCCACAAAGGTTTACCTCTCTCTTGTCTACATCCTGCTCTGAGATCAGTAACTTCATTCATTTACTCATTCTCACTTAAAGCCTCCCAAGTCTTGGTTTCAGGAATATAGGTATGGAAAGTAGCATCATACAATGTTACTTTGGGACAATTGCTTTAGAAATCATTCTGAAGTCTGGCCCTACTTCTGTCAACATCTTATAGGATGATTTCTTCTACAACTAAATGTAAGCTCCTTGAGGGCAGCAATTCTTTTTTATCTTAATCCTCAGTGCTCTGAACACAGTAGACAATTAAAAATTGTTTTTATTTAAATTTAATCAAATTAATTGTCTAATTCTTCATTGACTCAATAGGGGAAATGACGAATTAAATAATGTCTATAAGGTCCTGTTCAGTTATAAATGAACCATTAGGGGAAATTTTAAATTAATCATAATCTCTCAACTCAGTGTCCTCCTTCCCAAACTACCTTGTATTTAATGACTATATATATTAATTATATTTATATGTTTTGTATATATTTCTATATTTACTACTTGTCTCCCCCATTAGAATATAAGCCCTTTGAGAGTAGAAAATTTTATTTTATTTTATCATATTCTCTCTACATTTGTATCTTCAGCCCCTGGCAAGGTGTCTGGTACATAATAGGCACTTAATAGATACACTAATTGACTGACTGATTAGAATTCAGTTATTTACTAAATACATTTTCTTAGGACTGACTTTCATGTGACCAGATCCCAAAAGACAAAACAAAGTATAAAGTTGAAAGAACAAAGGGGTGGATATACTATTGCAAGTCAGGTCTGATTCAGCCTACACCGGTGCTTCAAGTTCAATAGACACTTATAAGTAATTAAAAAGTTGATAGCCATAGCATGAAAAGGCTATTCAGGAAATATACAGCTCTGATTCAAGCAGGTATGACCCATATCATCTCTATACAGAATTGTATATAACCATCAGGTGTGTCTTAGTTATAGTAACTCTCAGAGCAGTTAGATTATGAGCTCCCTGAAAAGACTGTTTTTGCCTTTCTTTTTATCCCCAGCACTTAGCACAATGCCTAGCTCATAGTAGGTGCATAACAAATGCCTGTTGAGTTGGGAGTTGGCCCTGACTCATTAACAGTTGTCCTTTCATTCCATTAGCAACCAGAAAGCCACTCAGAAGTTCAACCTTAGCCCCTTGTACCAATAAGGTCTCAGGGACAACTTCCCTGCCTTTTTGGGGGGGAGTGGGGAGTAAAAGAGAGGAAGGGCCCTAGCTTCTCTAGATTGCAGATATTGCTCCTAATACAAAGTGTATAATCCTAGGTATGTCACTCAACTTGCCATTTGCTCCAGGCAACTAAGACTCTAAGATGCAAAGGTGTCAACCTGCATTGGCAGAGAGAGATCCTCACTAGTAGCTCAATATACCAATGAAATCACAGGTCCAGTTCTATTTTTAGAGAGGAGGGTAAAAAAGAATGAGATTTTGAAGAAGGAAAGAAGAGAAAGTGTAGTATACAGATAATTTATTGGATGCATAGAAATCCAATGTTATTAACATAGGACAGAAAATTGTCATTTCAAAGGATTAGGCAAAGAAATAATACTTGGACCTGGGGCAGTGTTAATAATTTACAATGCTTTGCCATATATAGGCACTTAATAAATGACTTTGGACAAGTGAAAAAACTAATAAAGGGAACAATAAGGACATTTGTACAACATTTTGCAATTTTTCAAGAGTTTTCACACATTTATCTCATTTGACCTTCATAACACTTGGTAGGCAGGATGAGAATTTTTGTCTCTATATTAAAGGTGAGGAAACAAATCAGAGAGGTTAAGCAAATTATACAAGTTAAAACAGTTATTTTATATCAGATCCTTGAAAAAAAATTCAGGTTTCTAAGTCTCAACTGACATTTCCTTCATTGTACTGTGGTGTCTTTTAATCTCTAGAATGGTACTATATATTGTTGCCTTCTCAGTGGCTGGGGGAGAAGGTGGGAAGGAAGGAGAAAATTTGGAACTCAAAATTTAAAAGAAAAAAATGTCAAAAATAAATAATAAATTTAAAGTTGTTGGATTTTTTTAATGATATTTATATTAAGAAGATTGAAGGGAACCAGGAATTTTTTCTGTCTAGTTTAATGCAAATGTACCTCCCCTCACACTCTTTGTCTGCTAGTTAGCTATTACGACTTAAGATTACTTTGGGGCAGATGGCTGGCACAGTGGATAGAGCACTGTCCCTGGAGTTAGGAGGACTTGAGTTCAAATCTGGTCTCACACACTTGACGCTTACTAGTTGTGTGACCCTGAACAAGTCACTTAACACTAATTGTTTTACAACAACAAGAAGTGTTTGTTGTTTTGTTTTGTTTTTTTATTTTGTTTTTCAGAAAGACTGCCTCACTAAATTTCACTTGGAGAAACAATAAAATGTGCAAAAGTTAGGGGATAGGAAGTATTGAAAACACTATTGGTTCTGGAAAGTACGGCCTTCCTGCTAAAGATTAAAGAAAGCCTTGGGCATTAAGAGGCATTAGAGAACAGACACAAAAGGGCAACAGGTAAAAAGATTACCTCTGCAATCTCCCAATGATCAAGAGACAATTATCTTGTAAGAAGACTTTATCCTGTATCTTTTGAGTTCCCCTAAGGGGAGGCAAGAAATAAGCATGAGGAATAGACATGGGAACCTAAATTAGAGTCCCCAGTTTAGTGCCAAGGGGATCTTGAGCAAGGAAATTCATGTCTATGTGCCTTGGTTTCTTCATCTGTAAGATAAGACTGGTGGACTAAATTTAAGGTTCTAAAGCTAGAGTTCAGGAATATATATACACATATACGTATATATACACACACACATATGTATGTATGTATGCACACGTATATATGCATGAACTCCAGGTTCATGAATATACATATATTCATGTGTATTAAATATATACTGCTTATGTATATATGTATACATGCACATATGTGTATAAATTTATACTCACATATATATTTGCGTATAAATATATAGGTACACGCATATTAATATGATCATATTTCAATATAAATTGGTTCCTTTTGTACTTTTTTCTATTTTGTTTTATGTATTTTAAAATATTATTCTGAGAAAGGGTCCATGTTTCATCAGCTTGTCAAAAGCATCCATGACACACACACAAAAAAGATGAACTCTCTGGGCTAAATGATCTCCCAGGACTAAATCCTATGAAGCTTTAGGAACTGGGCCTAGAAACTTTGAGGGATGTTTCTGTAGATGGACTCCATGCTCCCAAAATGCTTCAGGGGAGCAGAGTAATATAAGCACACAACAGCTGGCTGTGAAGATGGAGTGAGAGCAGCATGGTGGATTTCATTGAAGGAAATTCTCTGGATTACATTTTCCAGAAGACCATTCATTGAGGTCACAAAATGGTGATGTCACCCAGTGTGGAATATTATTGGGAAGGAAGACATCTAGCACAGAAAGCTCAAAAAGAGCTATGAGAGTCTCATTATAATATACAATATTTATGTAATATATTATACATAAATACATTCTATTACATAATAACTGAGACAAATAGGCAGGGAGATGATAGCAAAGGGACAAAGTGTCATGTCTAGACCATGCTGAGGGGGTGGATGCTTGCTGTAGAAACATTCTGGCAAGGTCAAAAAGGCAGAGAGTCACAGAAAGAGGCAGGTGGTATGGAGCTGGCCTGGACATCCTAAAGCTCTGGTTTCTGAGAGGTCAATGCTCCCTAGCTGCTGTGCTGGGACAAGCAATATTCTCTAATTCTTTGCCAAGACTACAGCAATCCCGAAACTACTGCTCTGGCATTAGAAAAAGTATAGTACATGGAGCCAGCTCCCACACACTAGTCCTTAATGCCTGGTCCCATGGGTGAAGAAATGTTGTACTTCTCCTGTGCTGGGGAGTGTAAAGGGTTGTTCGGGAGTTGACTACTTAGGACACATTTGTGAAGAGTCAGCCATTTGGCACTGGGTGTTTGATCTGATTCCGTGTGACTATCTTGCCATTCTACTTTAATTAAATGTCTGCTTTGAATTCATGTGCCATGAGGCTCGGACTGGTATGGAGACACATCAGTGAGAGAATCAAAACTGTAAGTGCAAAGAGAAGGCAATCCAAACAGGAGTCAGAACTTGGGCATAGCCAGGTGGAGGAAGAGATGTCAAGGGGTAGTCTGAATTACATGTGGTATTTCATGTAATAAAAATCCTTACAAAATCTGAGAGGAGGTGACAATTAATGCTTAATAGGAAAAGGTCTAATAACAATCCCATGTTCCATATCCTCAGCTGGTCAGAAGAATACTAATCCCCAGCTAAAAGTACTTGGAGGTGGTATCAAGGCAGGCAATAAAACAGGAAAAGAAGTACCATAGAACTGAAGCAAGTGATCTGGTTTGTTAATGCTTATGGATCACATTAATGAGAAGTTATGCTCAGAGAAAAAAGGCAGGGACGGAGAGTGGGAGGTGGGAAGAGCTATCTTCTGATCGCTCCTTCTTAATTGCTACTATTTCTAAGACTATCCTTGCTGTCTTGGGATACCTAGGGTCTACTTGTACCCTCTTTGCTATTTTCCAGCATCACTAGGAGAGCTATCCTATAAACCTGTCACTAAGACTGGTTTATAAGTAGGAGTAGTAGAACTCCTCTCTATAAAACCCAAACACATCTCATATTAGGCTAGGAATAAATTTCAAATATTTAGGGAGCATGTTTTAAGTTACCAAAGTGTAGAAACAGAATCTTTAAATATTTCCTAGTTGATAAGGGAAAAAGAGGGGTGGGGGAATGGCATTGAATGTTAGGGCAAATGGAATCTTATCTAATCTCAATTAAAGCTAATCTTATATATGAATTGTTCACTTGGACATATCATTTGAGCACAAAGATGGCAGCTCTGAGAAGCTGAAGAATTGGCTTTGAGTCTAGGCTCTACCACTCTATATCTGTGTGGCCTCAGGCAAGTCAGATAACCTCTCTGGACCTCAGTTTCTTCATCTGTAAAATAATCTATTGATAATATAATACACAATATTTTATATATTGATATATTTGTATTATCTGCTATGTTTATATTAATATTACTATTTCCTATCAAATGTAATGTTTTCTTTTACATTGGACTGGCTAATAATAATTCACATTTATATAGTCTTTTCCTCACCACTATATGAGGCAGGCTGTGCAGGTGTTATTGTTCCCAATTTATAGATAAGGAAACAGAAGGGCAGAAAGAGAATCTGGATCCAAATTCCACTTGACAATTACTACGTGTGTGACGTTGGGAAAGTCACCTAACCTCTGTGGGACTCAGTTGTCTCATCTCTCAAATAAAAGCATTGGATTAATGGCCTCGGAGGCCCTGTTCACTGCTACCTCTATGATTCCATCATCCTAAGTGGCTGGCCTGTTATCACAAAGTTAGTCTTTAAAGAAAGATTTTCACATTGGCCTCCTGACTCCAAATCTAATTTCTCCCCCTTACCAGAGGAGTCAAATACCTGGCCCGAGGCAGCATACTCCCAAGTGTGGTCAGAACTAGATGAAAATGTAATTGGGAAATATTTAACAAGATAAATAAAAATACAATGAAACATAGATAACATTGCATTTTAAAACTAAGTCAATATGCTGCCTTCGGAGATCCTTATGTATGGATTAGTGGTCTCTATTTCTATGTGAGTTTGACACTACAGCCCTGCACCACAGTCTTCAGCTCTAATAAGCTATGAATTCCTGCCCTTAGCCAGGCCAAGCACAGAGAGTGACCAGGAGTTGTATTATACCGTAAGAGCATTGTCAAACATCTTCTATAAAGCCAAATTAAATATGAGTCTGGAAGCCAGTTAGAAAATCCCCCAACTGTGTTTCTTTGAGAGCTCAATAATATAAATTGCAAAAGAAGAGAAAATCTTCTGGAGAAAGTCCACTATGAATGTAACAAACACCACAGACAGCAATCCAGAAACATAATTCATCAACAAAGCAAGATCTGCTTGGCAGGCCATCCCCCAAGGGAATGCTCAACCATCTGCAACATTTCTGACTACAGGGGAAAGAAGACATTCTCTGACTCCTTGGGGAATTAGATTTACCAACTCCCCATCCCCACCCACCCCCACCAAGATTATAAAACATTATCTTATAGCACTGGTCTTGTCAACATCACTGACCCAAATCGCCTATTCCCCATCCCAACTCCCTACAGAGAGGGAGAGGGGGAGAACACAGATATATTTACCATCAGTACTATCAACAGCGAATATGAAGAACCACAAAGTTAATGATGGCTAAAAAGTGGTGTTTGCCTAGTTTAGCAGGGGAGTAGGCAATCCAGAGGGAGGGATTTTTATGTTTTTTGTCTTTTGTCACAAGCACAAGGCCAAGTAAAATCTGACATTTTAAAGTACATAAATTGTCATTTTGGATATAAAATATGTAGGGTATCCCAAAAAGTTTTAAGCTTATTCAAATTTTTCAAAGCTTTAAACTACAGGAAGAGTTTGGGGATGTTCTATAAATCAGTCCATTAAGGAAGGATGCCATCATACCCCAACACTAGAGCCTTGGAAGTCAGGAAGCATCTTGAGGTAGTGGTAGGGAGGTAGCTTGGTATGCCTGCCTTCTGGAATCAGGACACCAGATTTCAAATCTTGCCTCCACTTCTTACTGCCTATCTAAACTTTTGTGTGGCCCTTCATCACTCTGGGGTTCACTTTCCTCATCTTTCAAATGATACAGTTGGACTGGGTGGCCTTTAAGGACCCTTGGAGCTCTATGTCTATGACCTGTAAAATAACCAAGTGGGCCTTAGAGGATTTCTGAGATTATTTTTAGGTCTAAGTCTATGATTCTACAACCTCTCCTTCCCATGAAGAATCTGCCCACAACATGTCAGAAACTAAGAGCAGTCTCACTGCATCCTAAAGGTTACAAAACAGAGATTAATTGGACACCAAAGAAGCAAATTCCAGAGTTTGCAGTTATCTAGCATTCAGCTGTTGCAGAGTCATTTTATGCATTTGAGAATAAAAAGTATACAGTTTTGTCTTGAACTAGCCACTTTGGAAGAATGAGGGGAAAATATGACAGTGTTAAATAACTACCCTACTATGTGCCAGCGCTTAGCATGGTGCCTGCTGTTTAATAAATGCTCATTGATGAACTAACATATATGTGTGTATGTGTGTGTATATACATACACCCATACACACAGATATATATAGTCTATATTCAGAAGTAAGTTAATTTCTCCATATTTGCCAGATAAATGTACCAGATAAATGTAGTCAATGCTACACTTTGTTTTATGCTGTCTAGATTTGGTCTTATTATTCAATATGTATATATGTATGTGTAGATATATACATACATATATGTATATACACACATATATCTATTATATGTACATATGTATATATACACACAAACACGTATACATTTCAAATATGTATGTGTATACATACCTATATACCTATACCTATACGTGTACATGTACGTATACATATACATACACATATACATACACATACACATATACATAGAATTGTTTGCTTATTTTTTGAGACTGGGTCTTCTAAACTCACCCAAGCTAG
Organism: Phalanger gymnotis; assembly: GCA_028646595.1. Lineage (NCBI taxonomy): Eukaryota > Metazoa > Chordata > Mammalia > Diprotodontia > Phalangeridae > Phalanger > Phalanger gymnotis. The sequence continues at coordinate 279,769,960 of CM053623.1, forward strand.
AAAATACAGCAGTGTCTCACAGGCCCAATCCCTTGATCAGCACAGGAAATGCTCTTGTTTCTGACCTGCACCAGTTCACTCCTCTGACCTGCACCTCCACTCCCAGGAGCTCACCCATTTGATGTCCAGACTTAGCACAGACATCCAGTCAGCTTAACTCTACATCTCAGAACTCTTGAATTTAAACAATCTGCCGCCTCATCCTTCCCAGCATCAAGGGGAGTATCATCTATCACCACAATATTAGCTGATTTTTGTTGTTGTAAGCACATATTTTACTGCAGAATGGCATAGTATATAGCCAGCCTTTCGGAGCTAAGACATGGGTTCAAGATCCAACTATGTCATCTTTGATGCATGCTGATTATGCAACATTGAGCAAAGTCAACTTGTTCTCCAAGTCCCAGGCAGGCCTCTATAAAACTATAAATTGCAAAGCAATTGCCAATCTGTATTGCTAAAATAAACTTCTCCACTGGGAGTTCCCTCTACTAATGAATAAAGTTTTTAAAAAGATAGGTTGGGTCCTTATTTTCAGAGGACCACTGCCACCTCCACTCAACCCCCACTCCTCAGACTAAATCAGCCAAAAGAAATCTGCTGAGAATGGTGACAGTGACTATTGAAACAAGACCATATGCCTTCAGGAAAGTCTCTTCACAGTTAGAAGAGGAGTTCCCCCACCAGAGGCACAGTAAGTAGAAAGTTTGGGAGAAGGAGTAAGAGAGTGAGTGCTGAATTCGAAAGGATAATCAGCTGTCGTTGTCCTACTGCGGGAAATTATATTCAACACTTGATGCTTCCCCTCATTGTAGGGAAGAAGCTGATAAAGCTCCCACAGCAGGCAAGTCTCCTTGATGGAGACCTGATCTGGCTGCTTGTCTCTGCTTCAATAGAACCAGATGTTACTGAATTAAAAAGGATATGTTCCACAGTTGAGATTCACAAGCACCATAAGGGGCTAGCTCCTCACCCATTTGCATGAGTCAATGTAGAGTCAGCCCATTTGGGTCTGGACCCTAGATTATCTTTGAGTTCCTTAAAAAATGGAACCTTTTGGAAGAGAACCCAACAATCCATGTTTTTTGGACAGAACAGAAGAAACCCAAAGAAATGGTCTGAGCCAGTCAGATTAATATGGCAAATCAACAATGACATGCACACAAAAAAATAAAAAATCGACTCCAGACAAGGCTAAACCAGCTCTCATATTGCAGCTCTGAGGTTCCCCCTTATTACTTGTTATTACTAAACTCTTAATAATTAAAAATTCCCTAAGACTTTTGGAACCCCTTGTATATAGCAACTAGAAAAATCATTGTAAGAGACAGCAGCATGGTATGATGGAAAGATTGATGAATTCAAACTCCCAACTCTGCCTTTACCTGTGTGACCTTGAACAAGTCAAAACCTCTCTATGCCTCACTTCACTTATCTGTTAAAAACAAGTTTAGAGATGACCAATTCTAAGAATCCTTACAATCGCAATGTAACAACTCATACTCCAGGAAGGAATTAAATGGCTTACAAACCTTTTTGTGTTCATAAATCAGAAGGAGGTTTTGAAACAAAAGATGCAGCATGGAATATTGAATTGGAGAACTGGGTCCTGGTTTTAGAGAAGCCACTATTGGCTCAGTAGCTTTGGGTAGGTCACTTAGACTTTACTTAGTCAGTTAATCAATGCTTATCCAATATATTCTGTGGCTGCTGCTATCGAACTCATAACATTCAGATATCCAGTTTGGTCAAAAAGAGAATTTCGCCTCCTACCGCTCACTTCTACATTGACATACCGGTACCTATCAATTGGAGTTCACTCAGCTAGTGAGTTTCTCATTGTCTTAATAAGGATATTACATAAGCATGACATAAACTGTGTCAATGAATGGAAGAAGCATCAGAATAACCTTTTTAAAAGTGTTACTTTAGCCTCTGGGGGAACTCTGAGAACTTAGTTTCACGAACAACTTGGCAGAGTCATTCGGCCAGTGGTCAAGTTAAAGTGTTTTGAACAGCTACTCTTGTAGCCTTGAAACTGGGACAATCTGAAGTTAACTCTACCTCCACATTAGAGTCTGGGGCAGTTGTATAAGCACCTCAGCTGAGGATAGTTTGAGGACCTGCTTGAGGGTGAAAGAATCACTCTATGTTAAAGTTCTATGGTTTTCCAATGATACTTGGGCAATAGTTTGAGCTTCTCATATCAGCATAAGATGCCCTTTCCTGCCCCATGTAACTGCTCTTGGGATTTGAATGCATAGAAAACATTACCTTCTTATTTCTTAAATCCATAGATGGAAGGGAACTCAGAAGCCATCTACTTTACCCCGTCTCATTTTACAAATAAGGAAACTGAAGCCCAAGGAAGTTAAGGGACTGACTGACCAAAGGTCATATAAGCAGGAAATACCACAGGAGGGATCTGAAAACAGGTCCTCTCCATCTCCAGAGTGAGGGTGCTTTCTACTGTATGCCATGACCTTACTTTCCTTCAAGGCTCAACTCAGTTGCCAATTTCTACGTATGGATACCTATGTATAAAACCCTCTCCAATTCATCTTGCTTTTGCCTATCTGTGTAAATGTCATATCCCCTTGAAGAATACAAATTCCTTGGGAGGAGGAGCTGTTTTTGTCTTTGTATTCCCTCCCACCCGCGAGCCTTGCCCATAGCTGGCAAATGCCGGCTAAACTGATGAATTGAGCTGAAAGTGAGTGTACAAATTGAGACAATATGCCAAATTGTGTAACCTTGGGAAGTTGCTTAATCTCTCTAGAACTCAGTTTTCTCATTTAAAAAATAAGAAGATTGGACCATAAAATAATTTGTCATTTATTTAGGGCCTTAAATTCCCCCCCCAAAAAAAAGCTTTATGTTAAGTTTTCATTTGAGCTTCACAAACAAGTCCACTGAGGTAGTTACACCTGATGTCATTGTTCCCATTTTATAGATGAAGAAACTGAGCTCAGAAGAGTTAAGTGGTTTGCCCATGGTTCCACAGCTCATCAGACGCAGAGACAGGACTGGACTGCCTGACTCTAGTATTTCTGACTCTAAATGTGATCCGTAAGCCACAGAACTTTGGAGCTAAAAGGGGCTTTACAGGTCATCTTTAAAGGATGCTCACAGGCATCCTTGAGGTATAGCTATGAAATTATGTTAGGCAATGAGTCTCTAAATGCAAGAATTAGTACAAACAGCCTAAAAGACTTCATGTGTTTGTTTGAGAATGAGCATTAGTACCAGTAAAACAGGGCAGGGAGGTGGCACAGTGGATAGACTTTGGGCCTGGAATCAGGAAGACCTGAGCTCAAATCTGGCCTCAAACATTAAATGTGTGATCCTCCCAAAGTCACTTAATTCTATTTGTCTCAGTTTTCTCATCTGTAAAATGAGCTGGAGAAGGAATGGAAACTACTCTAGTACCTTTACCAAGAAAACCCAGAAAGGTTTATGAAGAACCAGACAGGACTGAAAAACAACTAATAAAACAGTTGTTTCTACATAATACAGTCAGAAAAAAAGTTTAATAATTGGGTTGGCTATGGGATTGAATTTTTCTATCCAAATTAAACAGGTTTCAAAATTTAAGAAACAATTCAGTTTATTCACTCCTTCCACTATTTTCGTATAGGTCCATTGACTGGTCAATGTTTGATTACACATCAGAAAATACCCAAAATAAATATATTCATTCTTGTCCCCTATATTTTTTCTACTCCTCTTCATTCTCCTTCTCTCCTCCTTTGCCATTATCTTCCAAAGATCTCAGCAATTCCAGTAAGGTTGCAATCCCTCTCTGCTCAATGTTCAAGAAATCCCTTACCTTCTACTTCATTAAATGGGATCCTCCTGTCTGTCCACAGAGCAGCATAAATGAAAAGTGTGTTAGGCAACAACTCAAGTCAGCTCAGTTGAAAGGAACAGTGTAAGGCAAGGAACCTCTGTCTCCTCAGATCCAACTAGTTAACATGTCTATGAATGTTCCCACCCTCCTGGACACAAACACAGATCAGAACGGTGCAGTATGCTATCATGTAGTAGTTCTAAGATTTTCTGATCTCAGGACCCTTTTATACTCTTCAAAATCTCTGAGGACCACCCCAAGAATTTTCGTTTACTCTATTAGAAATTTAAATGTCTTAGTAGTGTTTTGAAAAGAGTTTTGATCTCATAAACTCCCTGAAATTGTCTTGGGGCCCCCTGAGGCCCCCAGATCACATCATTAAAGAATTGTTGACCTTGTAAAAAGAGGACTGGTTCTAGATTCTATACTCTAGAACCTGAGTTCAAATACTACTTCTTATATTTACTACCTCTGTGAAATAAGTCATTTAATCCCTCTGGGCTTCAATTTCTTCAACTGTAAAATGAAAGGTGATTGAATTAAGTGGCCCTTTTTAGTTCTCATTTTATGAATTCTCCTACTCCCACCTTATCCAAAGGCAACCCACAGCATCTTTTTCAATTGTCATAAATTTTTAGAGTGCTCATAATCTTTGCCACACAATTTCATTCAATTATAGAATGCTTGGTGTCATGTGCTATTTCCCCCACATAAGCCCTAGTCTGTCTTCTCTAACTAGATCATAAGTTCCTTGGGCTTCATTCAATACCATCTCATTTCCTAGTGCTGAGCATTAGCCTAGCGCTGAGTAGCAGGTAAGTCCTCAACAAACACTTGAACAATGGCAGCTTGGGGCACCTATTGTTGTTGTCCATCCTTTGTTTTTGAAGAGGACCGATGGTATCATGGGGTGATGACTTTCATGAATTGGATCTAAGTGAGGCAAAGTTGTGCAAAGTTGTCAGGCAGACTCTCTCTTCCACAGTCATTGAAATCTAGTGACAGGACAAAAGTCAGGATGATGGACAATGGTCCAGGATGCAGTGGAGGCTAGTGTTCTCAAGAAGCTTATATTCTATCGGAGAGAATGGAAATGTGTCCCATTAACATCAAAAGATTTATAACTGGAAGGGACTTTAGATAATGTCAAGTGCAAATGCCTTGTAACCATTTTGTTATGTATCTGCTCTTGGGCACTAAGAAGAAAAGTGTGTCTTTTTACAATTACTTTGAAAACTAGTTGCTATTATTATCCCATCATATGAGTGGAGAAACTGAGGCACAAAACATTTGAAGGATTTGTCCTAAGTTACAATAATTTATGATAGGTCTAAGACCAAAATCCAGTTCCTATAGCCTTGCAGGCCTTGGTTTCTAACCCTAAACCACACACCCCCTCTACAAAAGACCTAAACATCTTAAAAGTTTATGAGTCTGACAACTTCAATGGCATTCCTTGCCCAAGGCTGTAAAACTCTAGCTCAGCTCCTGCATGGCTGTTTTTCTTAATTTCACAAACTTTGAGATAAGACTGACAAAAGTTTTCTGGCTGGCAAAGGTAATGGAGCCCAGTACACTACCCTAATTTCAACTTTTAAAACTAATTTCACAACCTAAAGGAAATTCTTGTCTTTAAAGGCTAGAAAAGTTACTTTTTCTTTAAAGAAGAGATTTCAAGTTTAAAAAAAAGTATGATGGGATTTTCTATGATGGGGGCCATAATTTTTAATCATTTTGTAGACACTGGATTTCCTTTTTAAATTGTGTTTTGTGGATTATTTTATTTGTATCAGAGCAGGAAAAATAAAAAGCATATTTCCCATTTTTCACAAGACTATAGACATAAACTCAAATCCATTCCAAAATGAAATACTCTGCCTTGAAAAACTTGACTATGTTAAGTAATTTTGTGGCTAAAATAGTTCTCACTTAATACTTACTACACTTCACAAAAATGTACAAACTTGATTAAATCATGTCACCATGATCCCAAAGATACACTAATTGTGGTGTGACCATAAGCCATAACACAGTTTCAGGTATAAGCAGTCAGCATGGGGTAGTGCATAGACTGTTAAACATAAAGGGAGAGCTGAGGTCAGATCCTACCTCTGACATTTACTAGCTGTGTGACCGTGGTCAGTTACCTAATCTCCCTTGTTATCTGTAAAATGGGAATACTACGTTGGTCCTGCTGTAACTACCTCATGGAGTGGTTATGAGGCTCAAATGAAATAATCTATGAAATAAAAGGTTTGCAAGCCTTTAAGCACTATGTAAATATCAGTGTGGCAATGGACTGAATCCCCACCATCATGGTAAGGTAGAGTAGTAGAAAATGCACCATCAAGTGAGGGAGGATACTGTCTCAGAGGAATAGAGACCATAGGTTAAGTAGGAGAATTCATTAGGTCTTCTCTACCAGGCATAACTACTGTCACTGCAATGAGTTAGGAAGTCTTCTAATTGCAGAACTAACTCCTTCCCAACCCCATCTACCACATTGCTTCATGTTTTTCTAGGATTTAAAACACAAAATTATTCAAATACATGATTTCACAAATATCACAATTTTGCCTCATTATAGCGCCACCCAGAACTCTAGGAAAATCTCCACAAATGTAGTCCATTGATATCATTTCCCACTAAGAATCTTTATCTTCTGCCCACTTCAAAAGACCCAAAAGAAAGACATGGTTCTAATATATATAAAACTCTAAGCAGACATACCTCCATTCAGGTAAAAAAGCAGCTTTCCCATTCCGAGGAGCAATAGTCAGTCACCCCATGAATCACTTGGTTCACAACTTTACTTTATTCAAGGGAATGGAGCCAAATATAGCACAGTCTGGGCTCTTCCCTACTCATATTGCTTCAATGTCTGCACCTGAAATCAACTAAGCTTCATGTTTTTATTATTGAAAGTATTCCCCCATGTCCCTGCAGTCAACATCTCAAAAAGAAAGGGAAGAAATTATCTCATGAGCATCAACTTCAAATACCACCACCCAGGGTCATCCTCTCTGGAACCATATCATCCCTGATGCATCTCTGGCTGGGCTCCCCCCAATTTCAGTGTAACAGCCTCTCTCCAGAAGCATAATGGAAAAAGCGAATGCAGGAATTCAGGTTATCAAAAGACTTTAGTTACCTGCTAATGTCTTCAGTGTCTAGTGATACTTTGGTCCTCTGGAAATACCTTACTTGGTGACACCTTTAACAGGTATTCCTTAACAGATAAGTATACATTGTGGATGCCAAGAAAAGTGGGAGAGAGCAAGGTAAGGAGGAAAGAATTCCTCTCTGACCATGCCAATCTCTCTGAAGAAGTTCCCTGGCTTGTGTCTTTTTCACATGGAGTCCCAGAATATCATGTTGTATCCCAAAGTTGACTGAGGTTTTTTGTTGTTGTTGTTACTGCTGTTAAAAATTGTTTTCAATTAATGTTCATTTCTTTTTCACTCCCTCCTACCTTCCCCCTCCACTGAGAAAAAGAAAAAAATAAAAACTTTGTAACAAATATATAGAGTTAAGTAAAATACATTCCCATATTGGTCTAGTCCGAAGCCGTGTGTCTCATTCTAAATATTTAGTCCATGACCACTCTATTGGGAGGTGGGGAGCATCCTTCACCTCTGGTAACATGGCTGATCACAGCATTGATTGGAGTTCTTAAGTGTCTCTAAGTTATTCATTTTTACACTGTCATAATATCAGAAAGTGTTCTCCTCATGATTGTTATATTGTAAATGGTTCTGCTCTGTCGCTCTGCTTCAATCCATGCAAGTCTTCCTAGATTTCTCTGAAGCCATCTTTTTTCATCATTTCTTATAGCACAATAGTATTCCTAGAACAAAATTTGTTCACAATGGGTGACTCTTCTTAAAAGCTCCTTTTCAGCAAGATAATTGGCAGGACTATCACACTGCTGCCTCTCAACCCACTGCATCTAGGGCCAAGAGTTCATGGGGTTGGGTGGAAATCAAGGAAATGTGAAGGCATGTACCTATGACTATAATGAGATTATCCTTATATATCCTACTAGACCTGGTGATGTTTTGCAAATATTCATTAGCCTAGAAACTATACAAGCATAGGGAGAAATGACTCAGCATAAAATGTCAATGGATCTAATTTACACAGTGCATGGAGTCCATTACCCAAAGGACAAAATCTGGTTGCCTTTGGCTTTGCCAATAACACTATACACCACTAATGAGAGACACTAAAGCACTTAACTAGAATAGTTCTGCTTCTATCCCCACAGATCCAACTAAACGCCATATTGCTATGGAGGTATTATTTTAGGTTGTGTCATGATGCTAAATAGATAAGCTGATACTTAGGCATTGTCCTTTGGAGTTAAACAAACAATGAGTCAATAGCCAAATATTGATTAGGTGCCTACTCTGTCAGGCTAAAGTAAAATGAAAGTTCATAGCAACTTCTTAAATAGAGCAACCAGTATGATTAAGGGCTATAAGATTGTTCAATACGAGAATCCATGGAGGAATTGGGTATGTTTATCCTGTGAAAGAATAGACTGAGAGAAAACTCAAATTCTCTCTTCAAGTATTTGAACAACTATCTTGTAGAAAAGGGACCAAACTTGTTCTACTTGGCCTTAGAACACAGAAAGAATTAGAACACTGGAAAGAACCTGAAAAAAGGTAAATGTAGACCAGAATTTCCCATGGAAATATCAGGGACTGTTATAGGTCTTCTTCAAAAGAGAAAAGGCTCTCATTTCCCATAGAAGTACTCAGGCTAACAGCATATTTAATGTGGCACAGGCTTTGCTCTCCCTCCATCAAACACACATACAGCACACACAATGAAGTTGTACCAGAACTACATGTAGTCAATCTCTTCCCTCTCCAGTGATCCTCTTGCCCAAGGACCAATACAATCTTCTAAACTTAGAGTACTGACATCTGGTTGAGGACCTCCAAAAGAGGAAAGTGCTCAGAGGCTCTGGAGAATCAATCCCTTTCCCCAGAATTGTATAGTTCACATAAAAGGTGGGGGGGATAAGCATTTTTATAAAGGGCCTGCCATGTGCCAGGCACTGTGCTAAATGCTTTACAAATATTATCTCATTTACCTTCACAACAACTTAATATTCAAAACTACCTGTGAGTTAGGTGCTGTTATTATCCTCATTTTACAGCTGAGGAAACTGAAGCACACAATGATTGAGTTACCCAGTGTCACATAGCTAGAAGTTCCAAAGGCTAGATTTGAATTCCGATCCTCCTGACTCCAAGCCTAGTGCTTCATCCTCTGCACCATCTAGCTGTCTCTACTACAATGTTAAATGATGAGATATATACTGATTTGCTTTTTCCTCTTCATGACTCTGCCTTTTAATATTCAGTAGTTTCCGTTATCAATTTTTCTAGGAACTTTTAAATCACTCCATTCTTGTCAGCCTACATCCTTCAGCTCTTACCTTGATGGAAGAGTTCTTCACCATTCTATTATTCTTTCTGTCTGCTCCCATCTCTGGAATCTTGTGAATCCCAGGAGGGAGATCAATAGGCTTCCTCTCCATGGAATTCAGTCCCAGTCTCTTAGTGTAGCTCCTCTCTTCACTGTCTCCATCATTTATTTTCCGTAGATCTCTTTCCAAAGGCCAAGCATAAACATAGGAATCAATCGTCCTCAATGTGTTGCTAAAGGGGTAAGAAGAATGCCCTGGGCTAGGAGAGTCTACTTTTCTCACCTTATCAAGGAAATTTAACACTTCAATAAAGAAATTCTGGAGCACCTCTGCTGCATTCTTATGGACATATCCTTCGTGGTGCTTTTAGAGAGTTGTGAGTTTGATACAAGCAAAGGCATGGCTTCCTTCCAAAAAAAATTTATACAATTTTAGGCTATATTAAGATGGGCCAATATCCCCATTTGATAAGTGGTCAAAGGATATGAGCATGCAGTTTTCAAAAGAGGAAATCTAAGTTATAATAATCACATAAAAATGCTCTAAATCACTTTTGATTAGAGAAATGCAAATAAAACCAATTTTGAGGTATCTTCTCACACCTATCAGACTAGCTAACATTACAGAAAAATAAATGGGAAATGATGGAGGGGATGAGAGAAAAGAGGTATACTAATTGCAATCTGGTCCAGTAATTCTAGAGAACAATTTGGAACTATGCCCAAAGGCCTACCAAACTGTGTGTACTGTTTGACCCAGCAATACCTCAACCATGTCTTTATCCCAAAGAGTTCAGAGAAAAGGGGAAAGAACCTATTTGCCCAAAAATATTTATAGCAGCTCTTTTTTTAGTGGCAAAGAATTGGAAATTGAGGGGATGTCTATCAATTGGGGAATGGCTGAACAAGTTGTAGCATGTGATTATGCTGGATTCCTATTCTGCTATAAGAAATGATGCACAGGATGGTTTCAGAAAAACCTAGGAAAACTTACACGAACTGACACAAAGTGAAGTGAGCAGAACCAAGAGAACATTGTACATAGTATCAGCAATATTGTAACAATGATCAAGTGAAAGACTTAGATACTTTGATCAATACAATGATCCAAGACAATTCCAAAGGACACATGATGAAAAATGCCATTCACCTACAGAGAGAGAAGTGATGAACTGAGTACAAATTGAGGCATACTTTCTTCATTTTCTTTTTTTCTTCCTTTGTTTTGCAACACTGCTAATGTGGAAATATATTTTACATGACTTCATATATATAATTGATATCACATTACCTGTCTTCTCAATGGGTAGGTAAAGGGGCTGGAGGGAGGGAGAGATTTTAAAACTCAAAAAAATAAGTTTTAAGAATAAGTTATTTTTTGAAAGAAATGTCCAGTGTACAGGACAAGGAAAACATCAGCCTGTTGTACTCTGACTTGGTCAAACCATATCTAGATTTTTATGTTATGTTCCGGGTTCCACATTTTAGTACAAATGTTGACAAGCTGAAAACACACAGAATAAGATGAACCAAGTGGTGAGAGTATCAAAAACCATGCTATGCACAGATTGATTGGAGGACCCAGGGTTATTCAGCCTAGAGATGTTAAGGTCTGGCAAGGGAATGGGAAGTAGTCATGCTTGCTGTCTTCAGGTATTTAAAGAACTATTATATGGAAGGAATATTAGGCTTGTTTTCCTTGGCCTCAAGGTATGGAACCAATATGAATAATTAGAAATTTCAGACCAATTTAGACAGCATGTAACACAAATACTATTAACCATAAGAGCTGTTCAAAAGTGGAATGGGCAGCCTCAAGAGATGGTGAGCTCCTTTTCATTTGAGGTTTTCGAATGAATCTTGATGATTACTTGTTGTGGGTCTCATAGGGAGAAGTTGCCCGAGATGACCTTAGAGCTTCCTTACGACTCTGAGACACTGCATTTTGTGTGTATACAGACTGCCACCACACAGCTAGAGCACAGTTCCTACTGATATCCAAATTAGGAGTCTTTCTCAAAAAGTCACTAAGGTGAAGAAATTGACGTAGTGTCTCCCCCAAACTCAGGTAACAAAAAATGAGTGCATTACATTATTATTTTAAAATTTCTACTAACTGTGATTTTCTGAGGGTCTTGTGAAATCAACAAGCATTTATTAAGCACCTATTATGTGCCAGGTACTGTGTTAGTGCTTAGAACAGAAAGAAAAACAAAAACAGTTCCTGCTCTCACAGTCTAGTGGGGGAGAGAACTTACAAACATCTATGTACAAACAAGGTACAACAGAAAATAAATCGGAGATAATCTCATTCCTTCCATTACAAAGACTGGTTTATCTGATTTGTGAGCAAAGTGTAAGAGTTAATCCCTTGTCTACAGCCCATCAGGACAAAGTCGGGATCAGCCAATAGTAAGCTCTGCATTTGTGGTTCTTCTTTTCAGTATTTTGTTAGTCAAAGGACTGTCTTTCTATTTATAAATGCAAAACAGTCTTCCAAGTCATTTTACTTTCAAACATTATAGACAAAACCTTCTTAATACATTAAATTTTGAGTTGAAATATTCAGTCAAGGGAAATATTTGAGCTAAAATAATATTATAAATAATTTCCTGAAAGTCTTTTTCTTAATGTTTTTTCCTCATCTCTCACCTCTTTTCCCTTATATTTCCATTGATCAAATATGCCATTGCTTCACATTTGCCTGACAAAAATGGGTGCTCTTTCTCTTTAACTGCATGAGCCACATGTGAGCACAGAAATATGTGTTACAGATTTTCTTGTGTTAATCTTGATGAGAGTGAAATTCTCCAAGAGTCATGCAAGGCTCACGTGATGTCTTTGGGTGCCACAGTAAACCATAAGTTGTTGACATTAGCAAATACATTTCAACAAAAACACATGGTGGCAGTTGGCTTACCCTCTGCCCCATCTCCACACCCTACTATACATAAGGTATTATTTTTAGAGTGAATTTTGTCATGGACTTGGTTAAAAGAATTTCAATTTAAATGCTACCCTTTTATATCTATTTAGTAGCTTCTGTTGGGAGATCATGAAGCATTTTAGTTGACTTTTTATTCTTATTGTATTCCACAAAAGTAAATCATTTGCTAAGATTTATAATACAAAGAGTTACCATGACTTAACCAAGGTCAGGCAGTAAATCTGGAATTGTTTTCCAAATGTGGCACCTATACAAAAGTCACTCTTTATCCATCACTTTGCATCTAGAAACTTTTTGGTAGTACATCCTTCATTAGGCCAACCATCTAAAAAGAAATGGAAGTCCAAATAGGCATAAGTTTAGGGGTCCCTAGGACAGACACTAAAGGGGGAATAGGCACAGGATACTAAGGAAACATAAGAGATTTGGTTCCCCAGATATCTTAGAGCCCTTGAAATAACTCAGAAAAGAACAGATTAAATTCTAGATAACTAAAGAACACCAAGGAATTTTCCTTAAATGCTGTACCTCCTGATTTTACTCCAAAGTATTTTCATATTTTTAATTTAAATTGTAATTGATATCTTTGGTTTTTACATCACCTTCATTTCCAAAAATATGTCATTTTCCACTCCCCTTCCCAGAGAACTTTCTCTTTTGTCAAGATATTAGGAGAGACCCTGTTTTCCAGAGCTAAGGTCCAGCAAGCAAGCTGTGCCCTGAGCTTGGCATAACAATGATCCTTTGCACTCAGTCTCTTGATGATCTCAGCACAGCAAAATCCCAGAATTGTTTCATATAATTATTGTACTGTTCTGACCACCACCAGGTGTTCTCTGAGCTCAGACAAGTGCCTGCTGTATCTGTGTTCTGATCATAAATCCATGCTATGAATCAAACTTGTCACATTATTGCTATTACTACCTCATTGTCAGGGCCATAGTTCACTGCACAGCCATGGTATAAGTATTGAGATTTGACCACACTAATGTGGACCCCCACACATACTTGTGTCCTTGGTTGCAAGCCATTTACCTCACTTCAAAATTACACTTCTGTTTGATTCCTGACTCTTCTGTCTCTAGTCTGCTCTGTTCAGCTCCAACCACTCATAGGTTAAAGGCTGGTTCTGTCCAGTTAACATTAATTTGTGTCAGGAATAGCATTGGACATGGAACCAGGTCATTGGACTCTCTAGTACCAGTGGAAATGGAGTAGGCACAAGCAGAGATTTATTTCTCCACAGTCCAACCCCACCTTGTCTGGTGAGTCCTCTGTCCTTATCCTTGGTTCAATCCTCCGAGCTCCCACTTTTGTTGAGTTCTCCATTCATTGTGAGGAAAATTCCTGGGGTCCCTCCAGTGACCCAGCTCATCTAGGATCATTCTGGTAAGGATATCCTTTCTTAACTGCACACCTCTATTAATTGACCTCTTTGCAATACCTCTGTAAAATTGTGACTGCCTGACTAACTGCACACCTCAGTAACTATTGTGCCTTAGCCAAACCAATTAAAATTAGAAATGCAATTGAACACTTTATTAGAATTCTTTGTGTCTGTGTATATCTGTCTTGTTATTTTATCTGTGTCTTCGTAAAATATAAAATGTCTGTGTCATGTAAAATGTCTCTGTAGATTCTGTTACCTTGAAGGATTTAAAATGCAGTGATCCAGAAGAACTTCTAACAGCTGTAGCCAGAGAGTTTAGGACACTAGGAAATATTAATGAGCTTTCATACTTGAAGAAATTGTCTTGGTAATCAGGACTAACTCCCATTTTAGACTTTCTATGGGAGATTAGGTTATAAGAGAAAAAAAATCTGTAAGACTTTTTTTTCCTGTCATTTCAGCTTTGGCTATATTGCAATTACAGGAATAAAGTCAGATAACCAAACTTTGTGGAACTACTAAAAACATTTTAGCAGATTAAGGAGTTTAGAGATTAAACATTTTAAGATTGCAGAGGAGAACTCCTGGGATTTGGGGTAATTCCAGGAGCGCAATCCCTTCTGAATATTTATTAGTAAATTTTGAAGTACCATAATGTAGAATTTGTTTTAAGGAAAAATAAGGATTAAATTTTATAAAAGTTTTAAAAGTAAATGGCAAGATTAATAGCTTCATTGTCCTGGGGCAGTGAAGGAAGGCAGTGAGTTTGGAAGTAATCCCAGAGTGAAGAAAGAAAAAAAATAGGTAAACTCTTTGCACCTTATAGCAACCTCTTATTAACCCATCCTTGACATTTCTGACCAAGAAAAGAGAAAAGATTATTTAAACCAAAGAGACTCCTGTGACTGCCCCAGGTGAGGGATCCTCTCCCTATTAACGCCTCTCTTCCCAGAGCAGATTCCCAAATACAGGGGTTGAAATAAAATGCTGGAATATATAGGGAAATTTGAATTACTTTCTGGTTACAGAAATGTATTAGCTTTGTAATCTTAGGCAAGTTATCTTATCTCTGTTTGTCCCAGTTTATGATCAGTAAGGTGAAAAATAACAATGGTAGCCACCTCCCCGGGTTATTGTGAGGATCAAAATGATATAATGACTACAAAGTGCTTAACACAGTGACTAGCATATGATAAGCACTATATTATTATTGCTTCTTTAATAGAATATAATTGTTCCATATCTGACAACTCTAAAGTGATTTTAAAATGTCAAAGGTAACAAGATCAATGATTTTTATATGTGTTAATTTGGAAATGTAATTGATATTATCTGCAGTTTATTCTTTGTGTTATTATTATATTTCTAAATTCTCTTATGTTGTAAAACTTGAGAGACCATTGTAACAGAAATTCTGTTAGACAAAACAACTTTTTAATCTGAATTCTGTTACACATGAATTGGGCTTTTAAAAGGATGTGATTTAAATAGATATTTGAAAATTGTTAAATATTTAATGAGGTATATTTTGTTATAAAGCAAATAATAATTATAATATACAATAGTAAATTTTCATTTGAAATTCTTGGCTATTACAAAACTGTATAGTGTGGTTTTAAGGTATAGCTTCAATATATTAATGACTAGTCAACTATCAGATATTTGCTATATGTCTGAAGCCCCAGAATATAATTAATTTTCATTTTGTAAGTAAAGGATAAATAAAATGTAAATTTTTAGGCAAACATCAGGAAAGATATTCAAATCCTAAGCTGTGGTCAGTAAAATTTTTCTATTTAAGGCAAAAATTCCTGGGACTGTAATTTACTATTGTTTTGAGCTTTGATTATAGGGATGGTTGTCTGAATTGTCATGAAGCCAATAGTAGAAAATGGCATGTGCTGCAGTATAGGAACTGCTAAAAGTAAATATCTATGCCTGGGAAAAGTTTTGGGGACAACCATGGCACATGAATCTGATTCTTCATTGTGCTATTTTCTTTCTGCAAAGGAAAATTCCCACCTAGTTAATCCTAAGCCTTGCTTTTAACACCCTGTGACTACATGATTGACTGTCAGATATCACTCATCCCTGGAACCAAAGAGAGTTAAGAGAGTTTTTCCTTCTATTATTATGATACACGATATTGTTATAACTATGTCCATCTTTTTCCTTTTCTAGCAAATTTCTATAATCAAAAAGTTTTTAAGTACAATTCCAAATCTATTAAGTGATGGATTGATACTGGAACATGTCTGAGTTACTATGCAAATATGAATATCTTAAAATTTTAGCCTGTATTTGTAGTCAAATTATACTATAGGGATGATATCCTCCTAAGGTGAAATGATTAAGCAAAGTAATAAGACAAAGATATAATGTGAAAGTTTTGTAATTAAATGCAATAGTAAATTTTGAGAAAAGCAACAGGATTAGATTGCTTTCCCTAAGAACTACATACAGATATATATGACTGGCCTCCAAAATGTGTATATCATGGAAATTCGGGCTTTGAGAATGTTTTGTTAATAAGTTCTCAAAATTGGGTTTTACACATAAATTGTATGGATAATGGTAAAGAAAGTGAAATTATTTTCCCATTATCAATGTATCTGTCAGACAATTTTAAAAGACAGAAGAGCTCATCTTATGGTTGGACCTTCATAAATTTTTAAAAGATTCTTATATAAAGTATAAGATTTAGGTAAGTATAGAAACAACAGGTAGTATATGAACTAATATCTTCCAAAGTTGCAAAATTGGAGAACCAAATTCAAATTATATTACTAGCAGAATTATCTAGAAACCTCTAGATTTGGGATCAGAGAAGAAAAGACAATTTTAGAGCTATCCTGAGAATAAGTGCATTGTCCAAGAAAAGATATCTAGGGACCAGATAACCATATGAGACATCTGGGATTCAAAATCGATATTGAGAATGGATCACTAGGACACAAGGAGACTTGATGTTAATTAATATTGGTGATAACCAATTGGTTATTACTTTGGTCTTTTGTTTCAAGATATTTATGTTTAAGTTTTCTTGGTTACCTTGGTGACACGTAAATCTCCCTTCTCAGAATTAGTCCATTGTGAGCCCTCTAAGTAGTTTGATCTGTACCTGACTTAATGTAATTATGCAATTATGGGAATTGAGAGAAAACTTTATTGCATTGGTTGAGCCTAGCCCTGCATGGCTGGGGAAATAGACCATCTCTATGTGCTGTTTAAAGATCCTTAACCAAGGGCTTTTGTTATGCTGACTAGAAACTCAAATCCAAAGATTGATACAAGGAGCTTTCTCACAATTGCCTACCCATATGTCTTCTAAGGGCCTCTACCAGATCCTTCTGACTATTCCCACAGCTGTCAAATTTGCGAAGAAAACCTCTGTTGTGGAGTGGACAGCAGAACCCTCTAAGGACCTCAAGGTTCATCTAGTACAGACCCAGAAGCAGCCAACATCCAAATGAGACAGCTGTCTTGATTCCAGATGAAGGCTGAGTATACTGTCCTAATTTTTTCCCTCTTCCCTTTTGTTATGTGCCCAATCACTAAGGCCCTAATTCAAGTGTGTGTGTTGGCATTTTCTTCCTCTATATTCTTGCCCCCCCCTTTTCTGCTTGCAAGCAAACAATGCCTAGCAGTGATACCTGGGACATACTTCCCTTATAGGTCTCCTCAAGGATCTGACCCCCTGGGGTAAAAATGCCCATCCTGGCCCAACTAGCTTGTCATGGCATCTTGGCCAATATCTGCCTCTCCTTTATTGGCCAGAAGGGTAGGGGTTCATTCAGATGCCATCCCTTTGGCCAAAAGGGGAAAATATAAAGATATTAGGAGACACCTGTTTTCCAGAGCTAAGGCCCAACAACAAGCAAGCTGTGCCTTGAGTTGGCATAACAACAGTCCTTTGCATTCATCCTCTGGATGATCTCACCACAGAAAAATCCCAGAATTGTTTCATATAATTATTGTATTGCTTTGACTACTACTAGGAGTTCTTTGAGATCAGACAAACACCTGCTGTATCCCTGTTCTGGTCATGAAGACCTGTTACAAATTAAATTTATCACATTCATTGTCAAGACTACAGCTCACGGCATAGCCGTTGGTATAAGTATTGAGATTTGGCCACACTAAAGTAGGTCTCCCCCACTAGGGGCAGGGCCTCGGCACATGTGTCCTTTCTTACAAGCCATTTACCTCACTTTGAAATTATATTTCTGTTTGCAAGGACCTTAAAGAACTCCAAAAGGCTCATGATGAAAAATGCTATCCACATCCAGAGAAAGAATTACAGAGTCTGAATGCAGATTGAAGCATTACTATTTGGTCTCTTTCTCTTTTGTTTTGTTTTGTTTCTTCTTTCTCATGGTTCATTCCATTGGTTATAATTCTTCTTTAAACATGACTAATGTGAAAAATAAGTTTAATATGTATATATGTAGAGCCTATATCAGACTGCATGCTGTCTTGGGGAGGAGGGAGAGAAGGGGGGAAAGAAAATTTAAAACTCAAAAGCTTGTGGAAATGAATGTTGAAAACTAAAAATAAATTTTAAAAATAAATTTTTTAAAAATCACATAGCTAGTTAGCATCAGAGAAGGGTTAGAACCCAGGGCCCCTTACTCTCAGTCCAATGATCTTTCTATTATGGTATTACACAGGGCATACCACTAAGAATCCATCCCTTCAGGTAAAAGAGTATGAGTCATTACTTGAGTTCAGACTTCTTGAAGTCTGTCTCAGACCCAAACATTAAGGCTGGTTCTATTCCTTAATTCATGACTCTAGTGTTCTCCATGGTATATTATATAGTTCATCCCCACTATGTCTGGGGCTCTAATAGCCAGTTCAGATAGTCTTGCATGAGGTTTTACATGTGTAGACATCCACGGAGGTTCAGAGCACTTTCTTCTAAATTGATAAGCTTTTAAGAAATCTAAAGCTTGTGGCGGGGGAAGGGTCGATTTCTTTTTGCTAGCCCTTAGAACTAATAAATCACAGATTTATGCATTTTAAAATATTGTGATCATCATCTTCTTATCAAGAATGTCTTTCATTCTGAGGCAACAATTTGGACATACCAAACATTACACATGCCAAGTTGGCTATGCATTTAAATCAAAGATCCCTCCATCGAAGCAGGCAGCTCCAGGACAGCAAACAAATGTTTGGACAGAGAATAAACCAGTGTATACACAGGCTATAATGTTTGGATGTCAGAGCACACACCACTCTTTTTTTTTAACCTTCATTTCAAAACATTTGTTTTGAAAAGAATTTTCCAGACACAAGTTTCCTGGTTGATAGTTAATGAGTCATTCTTGTCAGTTTCAAAGGCAAAATGTTTCCTGATTGGCTAGCCTAACCTTATCTTTAACAGCTTCTCTAGATAATGAAGACAGAAGGGGAATGAGAAAATACATTGGTCAAACAGTAGAGCACAATTTGTAAATCCTTGCCTTCACACTCAAGCTATCCTCATCTGGATCTGACTGACACCAGGGGTTACCAAGACATTCTCATAATGTCAACTTTCAGCTTATGGTCTCAAGATTTATCATTTTTCCTTCAAATTGCCTGTTTGTACAACCAGTCATGAATACCCACTGTCTGTAGGTCACTGGCCTTGTGTCTCAGTCCTCCAGATGCTTATGGTTGGATAAGATAAACATGTATGAGAAAGGCATTTATAAACTTCCAAGGAAATATGTGAATAAGTGAAAATTATTATCATCTTTCTGAAAAGTGAATTTTTCAATGTCTCTGATTGCTTTCCTATGCAGTAAGTATAAAAGAAATGTCATTTCTTAAACAGCCATGCAAAATTAAGTCCTGGTGCATATATGTCATACGAATATAATTCAGTCTCACTTTTAGACATTTTCCAGAAAATTGTAAGTTTTCTATCTCTGATTGTACTTTAGTGTCAATTCTCTTCATCCAGATTCTGGGAAGGTACACTATGTAAAGAGGATTAATTTTAACATTTAAGTACTCAATGGGTTATATCATCCATAAATCTCAGTAAATAAGTGTTATCTTTATCCTTTGGTATACAAGATTGCAACATTCTTGTATTTTACTACTTATCCCAAATATTCAAGTTTTTAAGAATCTACTCTGGGACTAGCCATGAAAAAACCAGAATTCCCACTTCTGTGTTAGCTCTAATCTCCTCTAGTTCCACATTCCAGTTATTTCTGAGTTCTGATTTATTTAATGCCAAAGTAATACCTGCAATCCTATTTTTCTGAGAAAAGTCATAGGATCAAGTAGACGAAAGGTACTTCAGAGGTGTATTAGTCCAACCACTCGTTAGTCAACCCTCTTTGATGGAATACTACTGGAAGTAAACTTAAAAGCCACTTGTGGCTTCATTCCTCTCTGGGTTTCGTACCTGGTGCTTCAGACTTTGTTCACCATTCCACACTAGCCTTCCCACATTGGAAATTCGCTCTACACCTGAAGCCTCCTCAGCCTGAAAGTTCACTCCATCCCTAGTCTTTTCACATTGGAAATGCCTTCAGTTCCTGAGCCCTCTTCTTCTGATTGGCCAGTTCCTTCCAGAACTCCATTTTAAGAAAAGTGCCCAAGCAAGCTATGTTTTCATTTCTCTGTGCTTCACTCATTATGCTCTGGCTACCCTTTTTCCCTAAGCCAACTTTTCATCTCCCTTTTATATGTTGTCTTCCCCCACTAGAATATAAGCTCTTTAAGAATAGTGATTGCCTCTCTTTCTCCTTATAGATGCGCTCCCAGTGCTTAAGGCAGTTCATAGCACATAGTAAAGGTTTAATAAATGCTTACTGACTTCACTTGATAGAAGTTAAGTGACTTGGCTAAGGTCATACAACCAGTAAATAGCAGAGCAAAGAGCTAAACTCGAGTCCCTTATTCCAGTGTGCACTTTTAACTTCACTTTTCAAAAAAAACATCAAAGATATTTATTCAATCACCTATATTTGGAATTTATCATTTCAAGTATGTTTTTATTCCTTGCTGTTGAGGGAGAAGCACTGAATTCTCTATGACTTGGGATCTAAAAAAGCATTGTGTATCACATTTATTTTTTGCCAGTGGTGCTGTGATACTTCTTTCCAGCTGGTCCTAACATATTTCCGTCTGTTTTAAATTAATAGCCTCTCTTGACTAGGAATGATGACCCTCCAGAGTAAGGGAGGAAAGCATACATTAGTGGGTGAGTCAATCCTCACTACAGCCCTCCATGTCTATCCCACCCCAGATCACACTTCATCCATCCAGCCATCTGCTAGGACACCAAGGACAACCAGCATGGTCATCTTGACATCCACTTGCCCTGCCATTCACAAAACCACCCATATGCTTCCACCCTTCACCCCTTGCTCAGGCTGGAGACAAAAGACATTACAATTTCTCCAGAAAAAAAAAGTGTCCCAATATGACCACCTTGACCAAAGTTTCCTTCCCTAGAGACCAAATGTTTAAATAAAATGGATCCACCTAGAAGAAATGTAAGCTCCTTGATAAAAGGGACTTCCTAACTTTTGTATTTGTAACCTCAGTGCTTATTACATGTCTAGGTTATAAAAAGACTTTAATAAACATTTACCTATTTATTGTGATGGAGAAAGAGCCTAGTATGATAAAAAGATCAAAGGACATAGAGTCAGATGACATGGCTACAAATCTCTGATTCTTATGTTCACTATCTATTTGACCTTGGGAAAATCATTTTCCATTTCTTGTCCTTTCAGCTTCGTGTATGCACCTCCTGATGAGGTGCTAAATTCATGGTGGAAGTCAAGAAAGAGTTCCAGGTAATGTTCTTATGAAATTAAATACTTTGATGGAATACTGTTGTGCTGTAAGAAATTACAAAAGGGATAGTTTCATGGAACCCTGGGAAGATTTGTATGAACTGATAAAGAGTGAAGTTAAAAGAACCAGAAAATAATTATCCAAAAACATTGTAAAGACAAGCAACTTTGTAAAACCTGGGAACTCTGATCAATGCAATGACTAACTACAATCCCAGTGGCCTCGTGATGAAACGTGCTTACCACCTCCTGATAGAGAAGAGCTGGACTTAATGCAGCCTGAGGCAATTTTTTACATGAATAATGAGGAAATTTGTTTTATTTGACTATACATGTTTGTGACAAAGGGTTTGTTTTTCCTTTCAAAAAGGATAGGTGGAAGTAAGGGAGAGAAGGTAGATTTTCATTGGTTGAAAAATAAGATTCCATTCTCTAAAAAGATTTAATCACTTCAACTAACCAAGTCTAGCCTCTTTTAAAGTAACAACAGATTGGGGTAGTAAAAAGCAGAAATCCCACAGACAGATCTAGAAAAAGCCAAGACCAAATCCCTGCTGCAAAATCCAAGAAAAGGTCACAGTGAGTAATTTTTCCAGACTAGATCAGCATAGGAAAATAGAGAAAGAGGTCTGAGAGTGCTGGGGTCACAGGCTGGCCAGAACAATGTCAAATGAAACACTTAGAAGGAGAAGCTGTACACCAGAACAAGAAGAGGCCCTAGACCCATACCAGGGAACTCTCAGACCCACACTAGGGCACTGCAGATAAAAATAGATGCCAACTGCTGACTTTGTTGCTCACTACCCAGTTCTGGATCAGAGATTCAGAACAGACTGAGAAAAAGTCTTATACCTAGAAGGGGCAATCCAAAGTGAAGAATAGTTGCAGACCAGTGTACACAGAGAGGAGCAAATTCAGAAGCAAGCAGCAATGGTGTGACCCAGATTCCAGGATCAGAGCAAGTTCTCAGTTCCAGCTTTTATCTCAGTATACAGCCTGCAGAGGAATAATCAGACCAGGAATACCAGACCAAAGGAAAGCCTGAAGTTCTGTCATTCTGAACCAGGAATCATTCCAACTGGCTGATATTGACTGAGTTAAGCAGCAATATATTATTGCTCCAATGCAAAGCCAAGTCATGAACTAGCAGAGCTCAAACAACAGAGGTAAGAATCAGACCTTGCCCTGCATCAAACCACTCTGGAAACACTAAAATACTGTAGATCACCAGCCTGAACTGTCTCTGAGATCTGGGAACACCATAATATTCACTATCCCAAGAAAGCAACAGTATGACCATTCCAAATTTTCCCTCCAGAAGTGCATGGAGCCCAGCTTTAACATCATTGCTAAAGTAAAGAAGTAGGCTAGAAGAATGGTCAAAGAAAAAAATCCTATCATCAAAAAAAAAAAACTTTTATAGTGACAGAGATGCTAAAGATACAAACTCAAAAAAAAAGAGAATGATTGTAAACATCTTTAAATAATGCCACAAAGAAGAATACATCTTGAATGCAGATTCAACTAGAATTCCTGTAAGATGGAAGAAATAATGTTTAAGAGTTTTTTAAAAATGTTACTTAAATGAGCATGCTTAAGGAAAAAATGGAAAAGAAATGAGTGGTGGAAGAGAGAAAGAATTGGAAAGGGAGATAACATTTTGGCATAAGAAGTACTAAACTTTGCCCAAGCAAAAAACTCCTTGAAAATTAAAATGGACCAAATAGTAGTCAATGGCTTCATGAGACATCAACAAATATTAAAACAATCAAAAGACTAAAAAAGTGGAGAAAACATAAGGTATCTCACAGAAAAAAAAAACAACTGAACTGGAAAACAGAAGAGAAAAAAATTAAGAATCACTGGACTACCTGAATACCATGACCAAAAAAAAAGAATCTAGATTTTGCATCTTTAAAAATCTTAAAAGAATACTGCACAAATCTCTTAGAACCAAAGGGCAAAGTGGAAATAGAAGGAATCCACTGGTTACCTCCTGAAAGAAACCCCAAAATGAAGACTACCAGGAGTCAAAATCCAGAGCTTCATATCAGAGAAAAACTGCGGCAAGCATCCAGAAAAAAAATGAATTTAAGTAATGAGTAGCTTCAGTATCACACGAGATTTAGTAGTCTTCATTAAAAGGAGAGAAGAGCTTGGAATGTGATAGTACAGAAGGTAAGGCATTTAGACTTACAACTAAGGATGCCTTATTCAGTATAATTATCCAGGGAGAATGTTTAATGAAATAGAGGACTTCCAAGTATTCTTCATGAAAAGACCCAAGCTATGTGGAGACTTTGAAGTTCACATATGGGAGTTGAGAGAAACATAAAAAGTAAACATGAATGAACAATGATAAAGAACTAAACATGGGTAAGCTGTCTATATTCTAATATGAGGAGATAACACGTGTCACCTCTGAATCTTGTTATCATTAGGGATCATAGAGGGGTTCTGAATAGACAAGACATGGGAGTGGTTCTGTTGCATCTTGAAGATCTTAAGAGAAAAATGGAAAGATAATGGAAAAAGAATACACTGGAGACAAGAAGAAGGTTAGGAAAAATCACCTCAGGCTATCAAAATGTTCATGTAGATATCTAGAGGGGTTGAAAGGTAGCTAGGGAAATTAGACAGAAAGGAGAGAATAGTGAATTAGAGACAGTGTAGAATAAGAGAAAGGTTGGTTCTAAGCAAAACAGAGTTCTAAGTCCTAAACTTAGAGTTCTAAGTCTATACAAAAATGTTTATAGCTTTTTAAGATAACAAAGAATCATGGGAATCTGAAAAGCATCCATTAGTTAATCAATAGCTGAACAAGTTGTGATATGGAAATATGACAGAATTTTTTTTTGCTTTTTGAAATGATGAAGGAGATAGTTTCAGAGAATGCTGAAAAGACACATGAACTGATGCAGAGTGAAATGAACAGATACACAAATATGATTTACACAATTCCAAAATATGGTAAAGATAAACAACGTTGAAAGAATTGGGAAATCTGACCACTGTAATGACAAAGCATGATTATAAGAGATCAATGATGGAACCTGCTATGCACCTCCTTATAGAGAGACAAAAGACTCGAAGTGAAGAATGATATATGTATTTTTTATGTGGTCAATGTGGAAATTTGTTTTTCTCATAGCATGTTTGGGTTTTTTTTATTTTTTGAGGTGGAAGGCAGGGCAAATGGGATTAAGTGACTTGCCCAAGGTCACACAGCTAATAAGTGTGTCAAGTGTCTGAGGTTAGATTTGAACTCAGGTCATCCTGACTTCAGGGCCAGTGCTCTACTCGCTATGCCACCTAGCTGTCCCTAAAGTTTTTTTTAATTCTCAATTGGTGGTATTAGGGAGGGAGGGAGAGAGGGTAGATTTTTGTTGATTAAAAATTTTGTAATTAAAATAGCAATAGTCATAAATAAATTTCCAATTGCAGTCTAAAGTATCATTTTCTGCATTTTTATCCATTCTCTACTTGTTCTGGTACTATTTAATGTAGGCATAGCTAGCATGATTACCAATTTTCAGGCAATACAAAGCAGGGAGAGATAAATAAGATTTTGAGTGACAATATTTTTAAAAGTCCTACAGTTTAATAGATTAAATCTATTTCCAAATAAACTGTAACATAGAGAAATGTAAAATCCTTTAATTGGGTTCAAAAAATCATCAATGCAAGAGGGAGATAGATAAGGTATGACTAGATAACTGGCCCTGTGACAAAGATTTGCTTATTTTAGTGGACTCCAGGCTCCAAATGAGTCAACAATGTAACGAGGTGACCAAAAAAGCTAATGTGACCTTGAACTATATTAATAGAAGTGTAGAGTCCAGAATAGGGAAAGTGATAATCCCACTGTACTCTTACTTGGTCAGATCATATTTGTAATATTGCATTCACTTCTGAACATCACATTTTAGGAAGGATATTAGCAACCTGGATAGTGGCCAGGAGAGAGTGACCAGTAAGATAAGAAAACCCAAGAACAAACAGTTGAAACCTATGTTTAACCTGGAGAAAAGAAAACTCAGAAGAGATAGGGTAGCCGTCTTCAAGTATTTGATAGGTTGTCATGAAGAAGAGGGATTAGAATTGTTCTGTCTTTCCACAAAAAGTAAAATAAGAAGCAATGAGTAAAAATTTCAGGGAGAAGGGGGTGCCCATCAATTGGAGAATTGCTATTAATGAAATACTATTGTGTTCTATGAAATGATGAAAGATGATTTCAGAGAAACTTGTGGATACTTGTACAAACTGATGCAGAGTGAAGGAAACAGAACCAAGAGAACAAATCATATACTAACAGCATTGTAAAGATAAACAACTTTGAAAGATTTAAGGAGCCTAACCAATGCAGTGACCAACCACAGCGCCAGAAAACTGAGGACGAAGCATGCTATCAAATCTCCCAATAGACTCAAGATGTAGCATGAGACATATTTTTAGAAATAGCCAATGTGGGAATTAATTTTGCTTGACTATGACTATTCATTAACAAGATTTTCCTTTTCTGAGGGAAAAAATAAATGCCTCTTCATAAAATGCATCTTAAAAAATAATAACAAAGGAATTGCAGAGAAATAGATTTCTACTTGATGTAAGGAAGAACTAAAACTACCCAAAAGTAGACTGCACTGTCTAAGGATATAGCGATTTCCCCATTGCTCTGAACGAAAACCAAGTAATTGAGAAAAGGTCTTTTGTCATCCCTCATTCACTTGTTGAAAACTGTTAAAAACACAAAGTGGTAATCTACTAATTTGTCCAATGTAAATTGATATTAGCTGATTGATTTTTTTATATGATTATATATGTGTATGTGTATAATGGTATTTTAAAGAATTGCATCAAAATAACAAGATATTTATTGAGGGTATTATTAGTAAGATTAATAAGCCTATTTGTATAGCTTGTGACAGGAACTTTGGTTAAGAAGAGAAAGGGACATTTCTCTTTAAGACAAGACTTTGTCTTTCTCTGACAAGGTCTCCTAGATTTCACTTTTCCACCACAATCCTTCCTCCATATAGTTGTCAAAATGCTCTTTATAAGGCATGGGTCTTATCATGTCTCCTAAGTCTTCCGTGGCTCCCTACTACATCTTATAAAATATACAAATGCATCAGCCTGGCATTTAATATCCTCCATAACCTGGCCCTAATTTCACTTTCCAGACATTTCATATTATTCTCTTTCACTTACTTCATTTATTAGCCAAACTTTGCATGTCATCATTTGTCTGTGTGTTTTTCACCTCCAAGTCTAGCAGATGCCTCCTTCTTACTTTTAGCCTGTCAGAATCCTTAGCTTACTTCAAGATTCAACTTATATGCCACCTCTCAAGTGCCCCAATTGTTAATGCCGTATCTTTCATCAAATTACTTGATAGTGACTTGTATGCATAAAAGTTATATTCCACCAACACTTCTCCCCCTAAAAAGTAAGTTTTTTGACGTCAAAAACTTTCATTTCTTTCTATCTCTAGCACATAGAACGATATCTTTCACATAGTAGGTACTTACTTGTAAACCTTTGTTAATGATGAGGGATGTTTTGGGAACGATTGGGAGCATAACAAATTACAAAGACTGTGCACTAAGCTGTAGATGAATTGAAATCCATGTACTGTACAGTGAAAAAAAAAATTACAGGCCTTACTTGAGATCATTTCTTTCATATAACATCCTGTCCCAAATCTCTATTACAATTAGCAAGCTCAATTTATGGATCAGAGGCTAGAATATTGTAAATCTCTGCAAAGTTACGCCATGGTGAGAGAGACAGTAAGCCCCTCCCCTAAACATGAACATTGAATGGAAAAATCTCTTCCTTTTAACTTTGTGAGAGGAAACAAAAAGAAAAGGGGAAAAGCATTTGTGTAGCACCTACCATGGGCTGGGCACTTTGCTAAGCACTTTACAAATATCGTTTCATTTGATTCTCACAAAAACCCAGAGAAGTAGATGCCATTATTATTCTCATTTTGTGGATGGAGAAACTGAGGCAATCAGAGGTTACATAACTTATCCAGGGTCACACAGCTAGTAAGTGTCTGAGGCTGATTTTAATTTAGGTCTTCCCAAAAAAAATTTAGGTCTTCCTGACTCCCAAGTCCAAAGATCTATCCAGGGAGCCACTTAACTGCTGCTTTGGAAGGTAGATTGTGACTTGCAGAAGTAGGAAGTGGAAATCTGGGAAGTTGTACTAGGAACAACAGCATTGTTAGGGGCAAACCTTAGGATCCTCAAAATTGAAAAATCCCTAAATTATCCCAGGTACAAACCTGAGTGCCATCCATTGCCATAAACTAAATATTCCATCGGAATAGGAGTCAAGAGACCAGTACTCTATCTGTGATGCCAGTTGAATAATGTGTAGAAGTGTTTCCACCTCCATTTTCTGATCTATAAAATGGCAATAAAAATTTCTACCCTATTTATGTCACATTTATGTCACCACCTATTGTAAAGATCAGAAGAGATAAATGAGAAAGAACTTTAGAAACTATAAACAGAGACACAGATGTGAGGTGTTATCTTATTAAGACTCTATCACTGAACACTTGCTATAAGACTATTTTCCTCATTCTGACTCACCCCAGGAGCGGTATTATTGCCAGGGTGTGGGAGATGATTTTGGTTTTGTGCTCATTGTTGTGTAGTTCATGTTTCCATTTCATCTTTAGAGTATTTGTCTTGATTCTTCAACTTGTTTGCTGAATTTTTATGTTGCTTGCTCAAGAATAAAGGCCTATTCATGAACCTTCCACAGCATCCAATTGCTCATTGCACAACATGGAGCTGTTGGTATGTCCTTAAGGACGTCTTTCATTTAGGGTATATTGGACTAAAAAAACACTGAGAATCTTGCATTTGTATTAAACCACAGAAACGAGAAACACAGAAAACAAGCTCTTTACTGATTTTTTAAATAAGAAAATAAATGAATCAATTATAAGATGGGAGCACTTTTCTAGGTGCTATGAAACTTGAATGGTCTTGGTTGCTTGAAAGAAACAAAAATAGCTCAATAGATATTTCATGCATCCTAGATCCTATGGTCCCTTCTGCCCAAAATCACAACTTAGGAAAGTTGAGAGAATATGACTGCCTCTATGAGAGACTCTTTAATTAGATAGTTTACTAGAAAATATTTCTATATATGGATGCTTTTATTGTCTCATCTTTGTCAATGCTACCACCTATGATGCTAATCACAAAGTATCCATACTTTCTCATTCTCTGAGACTCTTGTCCATGTTCTCCAATAATCTCTCCATAGGAGGTTCTCACTGTGTTTGGAAAGTCTTTGTGTAAATGTCTTGACATTACCACTGGAGCCTGGGCACCATCTATCTCCCAGATTCTAGCTACATGATTTCTTCAGAAACAGGAGTATTTCATCACTCTCAGTCATACAACATCATTGGAATAATGTCAATACTGAAAGATGGGCCTTAAAATAATATATCATAGTCCCACTCTTTTGGGTAAAAAAAAATAGAATGATGGAACAAAAGTTACTAAACTCTTTGTAACCTTTGACCTATCAATTCCGCTATTAGGCTTGTGATAAGAATAACACACCCTTTAATATAAGCTGGACTAGCTTTTTTTTTTAAATGTAATGAAACTGGCTTTGAGATTTAACTGGGCTGGAGGACTATGGCTCAGGTCTCTGGCACAACTTTCTGGTGGTTTAAATACAAGCACTCAAACAGGAGAAGCCCAGAGCTAACAGTATGCCATTGTAGCCAACACAGAGGCAGAGAAGTTGTGCCCAACTTAATCGAGACTCTATCCTTCCTTTGTTATGACTAAGCAAACTTTTTTTTATTAACTGTTAAATGGTCTTCAGGTATCTCATTTCATATCAGTACTGAACTGAACTGTTGAACCACCCTGAATCACGTATGGCTCACAGCAGGGGATATGCCCATAAAACCCAGCAAAGTCAATGGCAAAAAGGCTCCATTTATATCAATATTTGAAAATAATATTTCTAAGTAATATTTGAAAATAATTTTGAATATAATATTCAAAATATTCAAGTCAATATTTTTCTGATAATAAAAAACTTTGGAGTAGGAGGGAAGGAAGTAGATGCCCATTAATTGGAAGCAAGCCAAACAAAGCATGTACATGAATGTAATGAACTATAGTAAGAAATTATGAATATGAGGAATTAAAAGAAGCATCAGAAGACATATATGAATTTATGCAGAGTAAATTAGATCCTGTGCAATATGCACAGTAATTACAAAGATGTGAACAAAAGCGATATTAAAAGGATGAATCTTGGGAAGAGATAATGAAATTCATTTCCTTCCTGATAGATCAGTGACAAATGAATGAAAGAGAGGAAGTAATGCTCAGAAGAGGGGGATTTACTGAAGACAAGAGATAATCTCATTCACAGCTTTGCCTTTGGTCTTATTCTATACTCCATATTCTATACTCAAATTCATAAAAAGCCTCTCCATACCTAGTCTGCTACCTATTGACTCCACATCAACAAACTACAGTAAGACAGTAGATGGAGTAAAGAGTTATAAGTAGACAACTTTGGGGGCATCAGTTTTTTTCTATCAAAGTCAACAGATTCAAGTCAAATCTTTGATTAGGCCCCACCACTCTCTCAAGTTATTATCCTACACCTCTCCTCCCTATCTCAACCAAACCCTTAGAAAAAACTGTCTACACCCACTCCTCACACATCCTCTCCTGTCAAATCCCAAACTTCCAACCCGATCAATCAATTTGAGCTGTTCTCTTTCAAAGTACAAATGATCTCTTTTTTAAGGGATTTTTTCAATAAGTATTGGCTTTCCCTTCCGTACACACCCTCCAATTGAAAAAAAAACTTCATGGTCAAACAAAATAAGTTCCCACATTATCCATGGCTAAAAATATATAATTCATTCTGCATCTTTAATCCATTGTCTCTCTTTCTGGAGGTGGGTAATAGCATGCTTCATCAGTCTTCTGCAACTTTGATTGGTCATTACAATGATTTTTTAATTGCCAAATCTAATGGTCTTTTTCTCAGCCTATGTTGGATTTGACACTGTTAGCCACCTTCTTCTGCTAGATACTTGGTCCTCTCTAGACTTTCATGACACTACTCTCTCTGGTTTCTCCTCCTACTTGTCTTATCATTCCTTCTCAGATTCCTTTGCTGGTTTATAATCTTTACCATGCCTCCAAAGGTGGATGTTCCCAAAGGTTCTGTCTCCCTCACCATTCTCTATGTCTTTGTCTCTCTGCCTCTCTTTGTCTCTCCCTATGTCTCTCTCTGTCTCTTTGTTTCTCTCTGTGTCTCTCTGTGTCTCTTTCCCTGCCTCTCTGCCTCTGACTCTGTCTCTCTGTGTGTCTGTCTCTCTGTCTCTCTGACTCTCTTTGTAACTATCTATCTATCTCTGTCTCTGTCTATCTGTCTCTCTCTTCCCCCCCATCTCTTTGTGTCTCTTTCTGTTTCTCTCTCTGTCTCTCTTCTCTTTTTTATATCTCTCTGTCACTCTCTGTCTCTGTTTCTCTTTCTCCTTCCCTCCCTCCCTCCCCTTTCCCTCTCTTACACCCTCTCTTCTCTTTCTCTTAGATCCATCATGGAGTTCCCTCCATCAACTGTCATGGGTTTCATAATCACCTCTATGCCAGTGACTTACAGATTAAGTAAGGACCTAGTTGTGGTATTGCTAGGTCAAAGGGTATAGGCAGTTTAATAACTCTTTGGTCATAATTCCAGATTGCTCTCCAAAATTGTTGGATCAGTTCATAATTCCACCAACAATGAATTAGTGTACCAATTTTCCTACATTGCTTCCAATATTTGTTGCTTTCCTTTTCAATCATTTTAGCCAATCTACTAGGTGTAAAATAATACCTCAAGGCTGTTTTAATTTGCATTTCTCCAATCAATAATGATATAGGACATTTTTATATGACTATAAATTGTTTTAATTTCTTCATTGGAAAACTGCTTGTTCATATCCTTTGACCATTTATCAATTGGGTAATGACTCTTATTCTTATATCCAATCAATTTCCAAATCTTGCTGTTCTAACTCCACAATATCTCATGCATCTATATCTTTCTCTCTACTTGCACCACTAGTATTCTAATTTGGAAGGCCCTCATCAATTCCCACCTAGATTATTATAATGGTCTTCTAACTGGTCTCATTGATTCAAGTTTCTCTCATTCTCATCTATCCTCCACACTCTTGCCCAAATGATTTTCCTTAAGTGCAGACCATGTTATACCCCTATTCAATAAGCTTCGATGGTTCCATACTGCTTGTAAGATCACATAGAAACTCCTCTGTTCAGGTTTTAAAGGTCTTCACAACCTCGTCCCAACCTACCTTCCAAGCTTCATTGTCATTTATTCACCTTCTCACACGTTGTGATCTAGTCAGACTGGCCTTCTCTTTCTATCTTACTTGACATATTCCATCTCACATTTCCATGCCTTTTAACTGGATGGCCCCCATTCAATGGAATGCACTCTCCGTTCACCTCTGCTGCAAAGAATCCTTTTCTTCTTACTAGATGTTCAAGTATCGCCTTTTGCATGGAAGTGTTTCCCTATCTCCAAAATTGTTAGTACCCTCTCTCTTAAATTATCTTTTCTTTAAATTCTTTGTATTTATTCTGTTTATATTTATTTTCTATATACTTATGCATGAAGTTATTATTTCTTCATTAGAATGTAAGTTCCTTGCATATTGTGATTGATTCACTCACTATATTTGTATCCTCAGCACCTAACATAATGTCTGGCACATAGCAGGCATATGATAAATACTTGTAGATTAATTGATTTAATGAGTAAATGAATGAATGAATTATAACAATAATGTAGCTGAGAACAATAGCAAAATAATTACAAATTGAAGTCTGTGAAATTATAATGACCAGTTTGGTCCCAAAAGAAAAACATGAGAAGACACCTCTCCCCAATTTTTTTACAGAAGTGGGAGACCTTAGGTGTAGGACACTAAATACAATGTCAGACTTTTTTGATGTATTCGATTTAACTGAACAAAGCACGCCTGCTTGAGTTGTCAATTGTGGTCTCCAGGCCAAACATCAGAGTGCCTGGAGCTGCTCATGATTATCAAGTACTCAAGGGACCAGGAAATTGCTGAGCCTATAGTCCTCTGAATCAATTAAGTCTCAAGGATGATCTCAATATCTTTTAGGAAAGAGGACTCATAGGTTCCCCAAGTAAGTAATACTGCCTCCTAAGGGGTGCTGGAATGATTGGTGGGGGGAGAGGGGAGAGAGAAGTAGCCTCAGGTGCAATTGGGAAGGTACTGAATAAAAATAAGGGGGCAGTGGAAGCATAAGGAAAGAAGATAAGATAAATTTTGAGGAGTCACAGTATTGTCCCTTGAGGGGGATGCTCCTTCATCTGAAGGTCCCAAAGACCTCGGCCCCAAGTGGCAAATGAGCTCTCAATTTCAGCAACCTGGCTGTGCCTTGGACATGCCTTCTCCTCTGGCTGCTTAATACCTCAGCCCTGCCCTTTTCTGGAAGCTTCCCTGCCATATACTGGAAATATCACTGCCCCATACCAAGCTCTAAACATCATAAGGATACCATGGAAGAGATGAAATCCCAGCTGTCTCATACATAGATTAGGAGGACTTTCAAAGAGTTGGTGAAGCTGTTTACACCAAGTGTGGAGTCAGCCTTTCTGATGGATCATCACTGAACCTCCCCTCCATTTTGTTCCATACTAGTGTCTGAAAATCATCATATACCAAGTTCTGACAACCTCCCTTCTTCTATTGATTGCTCCTCCTACCCTAGTTTCTAATATTAGGCCTTGGGCCTTCCGTTGTGTGTGTTAAAATGCACCAAAATAAAGGACTATTGTTTTAACAAAGAAAAAAAATGAAAATTTTGAAAAACTGTTCATATATGTTTCATCTGTTGTGTAACAATTAAAGTCATAGTGATCACATTATTTTCCAAATAAACACACAAAATTCAAGTTAAAACCAATCAGTGGTCAAGTCCACCGATAGGTCTTAACAAGCAAGTGTTGGCAGGAGAATGTGTCCACTCATTGTCAAAAAGTCCAGCTCACATGGGCAGGAATCTGTATATGTAATGACTTGTTTACAATATAATGCTGTATGGTTACATGACACAACACTGCATCATTAAAATTTCAATGCAGAAAAAACCACAAACTTGCAATAAATTATTAAATTTAAGATGTGTCATTTAAAAAAATTATACTATTTTGAAATGATGCAAATTTAAAAAAACATTAAAGGGTTAATGAAAGTGGATTTCCAGGAGTGTGCTGAGTAACTTTTTTTTAAAAAAGAGGGTACTAGGCCAAATAAGTTTGGGAACCTCTGAACTAAACTAATTTGAAGAGGAGAAGATGTTGGTTTACTGCTCCCACCACAACCACCCACCCTTCCACTTCTGTAGTGATGCCATCAGAGTAGTGGGAAGGGAGGGCAGAGTGTACCAAAATTTATATAGGTTTTAGAGTGTCTATAAACTATACATTGATTGTTACTTACCATTCTTAGTGTGAGCTCCTTGTCCAACCACCAAAATGTTTATATACTACTGGAAGAAACTGATTGGATAAACCTAGATATTCCCACTATAAATGAAATGAGAAAAAAGAAGAAAGTTTCAGCTAAATTAGCCTTCCTTAAAGAAGCAAATAAAGAAGAGAAGCCCCAGCAAATAAAATGACATCCGGTATGGTATAGTTGGAAGGGTGCTGGATTGGGAGTCAAAAGACCTAAGTTCAAAACTTTCTTCTGTCACTTGCTACCTATGTGACTTTGGGCAAGCCTCACTGGGGCTGCATTTTTACATCTGTAAAACAAGGCAATTGGATTCAGTGACTTCTAAGGTTCCTTCCAGCTCAAATTCTATGATCAATAATTTATTTAAAGAAAAAGAGAGCCAGGACAATGCCCACTTGAGTAAGCACACTAGATGAAAAAGGTAAGTATTCCCTAGGGAGAAGTTCCTATGAAAGCCAGAGTCACTGGCCCCACCATTGATCCAATAGGCCCTATCATTGAAAGACATGGACCCTAGCAATAAGCTGCCAATAGTAATGAATAATGATTTTGTTATCAAGGTATGAAAAGGGGACTTTGGAACTTTGGAACTATGTAGTTCCCACTTAGGAAAGTAGCCACTATACAATCCAGCGCAGGAAAGACTATAGTGGATGTGAGACCTGGTCAATCATTTCAATGGGTGGAGTTCTGTGTATTGTATAATGAGTTCTGTGGATGGTCTGTGAATTGGCCCTCAAAACCCACACACAATGAGTTACTAATATAAGGTGATGATGTCATTTAATTGATTGGCCAATAAGCTGAAGCAATACCAAGATAAGGGACACAACACAGATGATGACATGCTTAGCTCAGTTACAGATTCTTTTCTTGAGGTAGGCATCAATGAGGCAGTACTAGGAACATCAGAGCCACAGCACAGATTACAGCACAGTCAACAATTCGTCATACCTCAGGATCATCTCTTTACATTCCTATTAGTGGTTGGAGATCAGGCCGGAGTTGGGAGCCCCAAGACGAAAAGCAATTTCTCTTCTTCGAGCTCAAGACAGAGTTAATATGTGTTGATCCTTGATGGTTCTGGGTGCCTTCTTCAGAGTTGCTTTTGTTATGTGCTCAAAGGCAAAAAGAAATATAATTTCATTAAACATTTGGTTATCTTGTATTGCTATATTCATGATATATTCGGGAAAAGATTACTATGAAAAAATAGGTGCATACAAAAAAGTGTCGTATGGTGACTAATTTTAAAATGTATTGTTTTATATAAGACTCCTCTGTGAAATATTTGACAGTATATATATAATGTGTGTGTGCGTGTGTGTGTGTATAAACTGTTATTTTAAAATATTATTTACAAGCTAAAAATTAATTTTTAAATGCAGTTCAAACAATAGTATGCTGCCCATTAAGCTTGATGGTTTTTAACTCATTTTTCAACTGATTAAAAACTTTTTATAAACTTAAACAGGAAAACAAAAGCTGAATTCACCATCCTCAAAGGTATTGGGTCTTTGTTACTTCCATAGAGAAAATGATAAAGATGGATTAGTGAAGACAGATCAGTGAATCTGATCCAGTATGGAAAATCTTGTTCCTACTTTGGAAGTAGTTAAAAAAATTAATGGAAAAATGTCGATCCCCCAAATCTCTACCCTCCCACCCCCAAATCACCTATCAACTGTGTGTCTCGCACTTATTTCTTTCCACCGATCCCTTCCTCTTGTAAGTAGATGGAATGCCTGGACGACAGCTTTCCAGTGCAATTACTTTGGGAGGAGCCTATAAGTAAAATGCTTTTCCAGTTTCCTTAATTTTCCCAAAGGCATCTCCAGAGAAAGAGCCAAGGTGATTATATTTCAGCTTAATCACATAATTCCCTGTAATGCAGGAATCTGTTTGCAACAATGAAATGATTGGGAAGGTGGGAGGTTTCCTTCACTTTGAGGAATTTCTTTCACTTTAAGGAAGTACTGGATTTCTTATTTAAATTGAAGAATTTAAGATTAATTTTCATCCCTGCTTAGGATATGTGAGACAATAGAACTTCCCTTGAACCTTGGTCTAAGGATCATTCCATTCCCTTTCTGTCTCTCTGTATCTGTCTGTGTGTCTTTGTGTGTTTCTGTCTATTTTTCTTTCTCTCTGTCCCTCTCTCTGTGTCTCTGTCTCTGTCTCTCTCCGTCTCTGTCTTTCTCTCTCTCTCACTCTGTCTCTCTCTGTCTCCTGTCTCTCTCTCTCTCTCTCTCCAAGTGTAAATGTCTGTGTCTTACACACACACACTCTGTATATAAAACCGAAACTTTGACTTGTTCAGATTCAACTCAGCCCAACTCAGCCTAACTCAGCTTAGTTCCCTGAGCATTTGGGACCTAGTGAAAATAAGGATAATAGATCATATTTCTATTACATTTTAGGGTTTATAAAATACATTATATACGTTATATCATTTGACGTAAAAATATTGGTTTCATCATCCATAAGTCTATAACGAACTGTAAAGAATTGAACCTGGAAGACAGATTTTTTTCTTTTTGGTAATTAACTGGCCATTTCTGTTTTTTCTCTCTTTTTTTAGTTTCATCCTTCCTTTTCTCTGATTTTTCTCTTACCAAATATTTTATATTTGAGAGGTGAATATACTTTTCGTGTTCCTCTTTTTGTAACTTAAAAATATATAAAAACTCCATGTCTAATTTAAATTTCTCTGTGTACTCTAATTGTTAAAAAAAATTATAAAGTAATAAAATCACATGAATGTCTTAAGGCCCATTATGTCTGAGAGGAATATCATATGAGAAGAAGGCTTTTTCAGACAAAAGAAGACCTACAGTATATGAACCTGTACTAAATGCTCTTAATGCACAAATACTAAACAGGACAGATGGGATGGGCAGATTTAAAAGATAATGAGAGAAAGGAACACAAAAAGGAGAGCAGAAATGGAAAGTTATTTTTTGAAGAGCCAAAATGTTTTTTTATTAAAAAGAAAACATACCAATTCTCTGAATCTCATTGGATTTACTCTACTTGAAATTTGTGAATTTGGAAAAACTCACCAAGGAAATGATATAAGAATGAGGTAAATAGAGGCAGAGACATAGTTTGGAAACTCACAATTGTTCCTAGATGATTCAAGTGTGTAATTGTCTTTTAGGGAGTGCTAGCATTTTCAGTACATAGGTCATTTGGACTTAGAATTGGACTTGACAAGTTTAAATGAAATACGATGAGACAAAAAAAAAGAGCGTACCCACAAATTGTGAGAGTTATTCTAATATCATAAATTGTTTGACCCAAAATTTTCACTACTCCCTCAAGAAGGAACAAAATCTATACATGCTCATCCCTTCCTGACAAATGAAAGGAGTGATGTGTGCACAATTTCCAGATTAAAACAGTTGAAAACTTTGTAAATGCCTAAATAGGAAGACCACTGTTAATCATATCTATTTGAGAAATATGGAGACTATTTCAATTCCTACAAGTCGTATTCACTGAAAAAGTAAAATGTTTTCAACATTATAAACTGATGGATTAAATGATAAATATCAAGCAGATGGATTAACGAACAGAAATGATGATGATGATGATGATGATGATGATGATGATGATGATGATGAAGGCGAGACTGTGATTTCACCTACTTAGGAACCTCTCGGTAAGGTATTCCTTCTATCACTGGAAAATAGCAACTCTTCTGCCATTTTCACTTAGAGAATTGTCTCAGGATGTTGAGAGGTTAAGTGACTTGCCCAGGACCACACAGACAATGAGGACAGAATTTGAGCTCAATTGTTCCTGACTCCAAGGTCAGCTCTCCATTTATTAAGCTCTCTATCCACTATGTCATATTGCCTCTCATAAGCATGAGTAAATGCAAGTTTAAACTACTAAGAGGGATTTTTAAAGTAGTATGGAGAGAGGTCACCTGTCTACTGAGAGGCTCTTGACTGGGAAGTATTTGGTTCTGTTCTAAACCTAGCTCTGTCATGGTAAAGATGGATGATCTGGGAGAGATCTCTTATCTCTCTACTCCTAAGTTTCCATCTGAAAAATGAGGATGACGATGTCTCTATAAGGATATTTTTCTCAGGGTAAAAGAAAGATGAAATATTTTAAAGTCCTTGGAATAAGTGACCAATACATTGAATAGGACTGTGTTGTTATCATTTGCACTTTTGACCTTGAAATAAACTGTATGACATAACATCATTTTCTCCAGCAATTGGAATTGAATCAATAGACAGATATACTTTATATATGTTCATTTATGAAGCATCAGATTGCATTACCAAGGGAGCTTATGGACTCTCCTTTTCTGAAAAGGGCAGATGGTGATTTTTCTGGAGTGATTTAAGTATAGGCATGGGGTTAGACCTGGTGACCTCTCTTGGTTCTTTTCAACCCTTTGATCCAATGTGTGAAAAATCTCCTCTCACCATTGTGGGAAAAGCTTGTTATAGCACTGCTGAATCCAGATGGCAGATGAGATATTCTACATGCCCAGAATATTTATTTCCATCCTGGACTAGGTGTTACTGAATGAGAAATATCTGAAAAAAGCCAAGGCTTCTTTCGGCAGGCTTCATGGAGTGAACTAATGCTCATCTTAAAGCGAACATCTGCATTCCCAATCTTGTCTCTACCTGAGTTCCACCCTTGGATAGAATCATGTTCGTGGGTTTGGGTCCCATGTAACTTAATTGCACCTAGGTCGCAATGCTATTAATTTTACTGTACAATAGCAGGAAAAATGTGTTTTTTCCCTATTTTCCTTTCTTCACAGTAAACTAGGGAGTAACCACCCTTATGTGTGTTACTATTCCCCCTTGTAGGAGACAAAAATTGAACCCTCAAAGTTGTGCTGATAGGATATGATATATTTTGATGCCACTCAGAGTTCACCAACAATGTCCAGAAGGTATTGTTCTCGGCCCATTGAGATGATGCAGACTTTTGCCACAATTTTTAGCTCCACCATGATTAGGTACTTGGGGTCATAACCTTTGCTCTTCACTTCTCCCCCTAGACCTCTTTCCCATCATATCCTTTTCACCAGGACACACTGTCAGTTGTTTAAAATACAAAATTACTCTAATACAATGGGTGGAGATCCCAGACACGTATGTCATTACAAATTCAATTGCATTACTCACTTTAGTTTGGCACAGTTTAATGTGATTACTAGGCTCTTAAGAAGCTATTACTCTGTACCACTCAGAGTTCACCAACAATATCCTCCAGACACTGTACTTGACCTGTTGGGATAAGTAGGGGAGAAAGAAGGCTGCTCATAGTACTACCAACAGCTCATTTTATGCTGGCACAACTCAGGCAATGATGAAGCATTTTTTCCTCCTAAGACTATGTGATCTATACCTTTAAAGTTCAATCACTGAGATGACCCTTTCTTGATGACTCTTAGTTCTACCCCTAATTCCAGGTCAAAATTTCC
This sequence comes from Phalanger gymnotis, assembly GCA_028646595.1. Lineage (NCBI taxonomy): Eukaryota > Metazoa > Chordata > Mammalia > Diprotodontia > Phalangeridae > Phalanger > Phalanger gymnotis. Next base: position 279,809,432 of record CM053623.1, read on the forward strand.
GCTTTCACCCAAATTCTTATCCAGTGGTTCTTTTCTTTGCCTGAATGCCAAAGGAAGTGAGATTTTTTTTCCTCTCCAGGTTCTCTGGCTCTTACCCTAAAGTTCTATCTAGATTAAAACTCCAAGAAGCCCCCTCAGACTTAAAGTTCTAATATTTCTCTGGTCTCCTGACTGACAGAAATATCCCTGGGATCTTCTTTCTCTTTCATAATGTGAACTATCTGAGATACATAAATGGTCAAGAGACTCTTCTTTGTTCTTGCTCATACAAACCTCTCCTACAATCTGACCTTAAAGACTTTCTTATCTTTCAGTATCCACGCATGCTGCTGTTCTGCTTCTCCTGATTATCCAGTTTTCTCATACTTGCTGTTTCTTTTTTATTTAAAGCTTCTATGTTTTCTTTTATCAGTAAGCACTTTCTTGAAGAGAAGGATCTCCCAGAACTCATCCTCATCACTACCTCAATGCCCCTTCATCTTCTCTCTGGCCTCCATTCTCCCAAACAAAGCATGACTATTTCCCATCCTGATATTTGCTAATATAGATCTCTGACTCCTCTCTTGGCTTTAACTGGACGCCATCATTGATCCATGATGACATTTCCTCTCCTGGGGCAAATTGCTACCCACATAGACTTTCACATTCATGTGATTCTTATGTATGTCCATAATCCCTCCATAGAGATTGTACCCAACACCTACTTATGATTCTTTTAATGTTCATGATATTAGGAAAATATCCAAGTTATCCATCTTTTATTCCTTACTCTAACTAAGTGACTGGGTCTTTTTCCTTCCCCTAGCCTGACTATACTTAAGAGATGGTCTCAGAATTCAGAAGACTGGGGCTTCAATTCTTGCCTCTGACAGTGTGACCCTAGACAGGTCACTTAAACTCTCCATGAGCCAAGAAACTCTCTAATACTGTGAGTTGCCAAATAGATGTCGGTCTGTGTTGGCAGAGGATGTTCCTCATCAGTACCCCCCTTCACAGACAAAATCACAGGCCTAGTCAAAACAAAACCAAAAAACACTTTCTTGGTAAAGTCTGTTATGCCGCTTCCAAGCAAGTTACTATTGAACATATGCTTTAGTATGTATATACTTACCACTCTTTGAGTCACCTGTAATTCTGATGCTTCTGAAAGCATGGATTTCCATGGCTTCACAACAACATAGTGTCACTAGAAGAAAATTGATATTTTCAAAAATGAGATTTATATCAGAGAGCAACCTGGGAATGCTGAAAGCATTCCACGATATCCTAGGTGAGATCCAATCTCCAATGACTATTCAATTCTAGGCCCAATTCTTTGCTCATTTTATAGCACCTGTCATTTGATAAATGCACTGATGGACTAAATCAATAAGCTGACCACCCAACTACATGTCATAGTTTGGTCAATTTGGATTATTCATCCACTTGGGATTTTTTTTTCCTGGATGAATTGCTTGCTTTCTATCCTCCTCCATAATGTTATGCAAATGAGCTTGAATTCTAAACTTGAGATTAATTTATCTACTAAGCCTATCCCCTTGACAACATTGGCTGTTTATAGAATGGAATAGTTTCTGTGTTGTTTTGGTATGATCATTGTGAAGATTGTTTTGTTAATGTTCTCTGAAAAATTATGAATAAGAATATTATGGATAATGCTTAAAGTCAAAACATATCTTCTTTAGCTTTGGGTTAACAATCGCTAAGGAATGAAATTTTACAAACACATAGATGATCATTTACATTTTTTTTCCATTTGGTTGACTTTTTAAATTGCTTTCTTATGTTTTTTGCTATATGCAGAATGTTGTAAAAGTCACTGCAGTTTTAAGTTATTAACTTCTATAACAATATAAGCAGTTTTTAGCTTAAAACTGCACTAAGAATTTTGGGACACCTTGAATTTGAATAAATGTGTTTGACAAATGGTATTAAAATAAAAATTTATATTCAAAAATAAATGTTGATGATCAGGTAACATCTTTGCTTATATCTATTTCCTGTATTTTCAGAGGAAAGAACAAGTTCCAATAGTTTGGGATAGATCTTCTGTTGTTGTTCAATCCTATCAGTCATGTCCAACTCTTCATAACCCCATTTGGGGTTTTCTTGGCAAAGATACTGGAGTGGTTTCCGTTCCTTCTCCAGCCATTTTACAAATAAGGAAACTGAGGAAAATAGAGTTAAGTGACTTGCCCAGGGTCACACACCTATTAAGTTTCCGAGGCTAGATTTGAACTCAAAAAGATGCGTCTCCCTGATGTTAGGTCCAGCATTCTATGCACTATGGCACCACCTATCTGCCCTTTAGATCTCCTGTAAAAGCAAAAACTGTGTCCTTCATACGTTAATCTTTTTCTCCCCATTTTGGTTTTGATTTTGACCTTCATCCTAACCTGCTAAGGCTGTAATTGCAAGTAGCTAGTTCTGAAATGGCTACCACAAGTATGCTAGCTGTTAAGATACTGTCAGTTTCATTTTTGGAGATATCATTTGACATTCACTACATCCAGTACTTCCCAGCTCTTTTTGTGAAGAAAGTATGTATCATATACAGGCTTGAGGAGTCTGAGAAAGATGCAATTCTTTGCCCTCTTTTAATTATTAATTTTGAAACATATTTTCAAATGTATGCTCAAATTACATAACATCACTATCTCCCAGACATAGTGCCATTAGTTGTACAAAGAAGGTTAGTCCCATAACAACCCTAGAGGATGGATATCTCAAGCAATAGTATCCATATTTTACATATGAAGAAGCTGAGAATCAGAAAGGTCAACAGATTTACCCATTGTCACACAGTGAGGAAAAGTGTCCTCCAGTTCTCTCTCTATTGAAGTATTAAGAGTAATAATGACTCACATTGACGTATCATATCTAAATTTACAAAACGGTTTTTCACAAACTGTCCTCTGATGTTAGTGGCATATTATGATTTGCCCCTGTTTGTCAAATAAGAAAATTTAGGTTCAGAAAAAAAAAGAGACTGAAAAAGCACACAATAAGAAGACTGGACCACATCTAATCTAGTGTCTTTAATACAAGACAAAGAGGAAAAGGGAGTGAAGAGAGAGGAATACAATCAGTCCTTGAAACAAAAATATGTCCTAATGATGGTTAAATTTGTTGCAGTAATGTGCAGTTTATGACATTCTACCATATTTACAAAATGTAATATGTGAGTAGAAAAGAATGCTGTCTAAAAAAAGGTAGAGTAATCAATCCACTTAAGATACAGGCATATGAACCTGACTAGGAGTAGTCTTGTCCTAACAGTATGCCCACAACTACAAAAGACAAGCTAGGGATGGCAGTGAGAAGCTTAACAAGAAAAATACTACAAAGCCAAGCTTATATCAAGTGCCAAGTCAAGAGATTCACTGTTTTCTGGTTTTCCTTAGGACCCAGAAACAACCAATTTCCTTTTCACCAAGATTTTGGTGCTATCCATTTCTTGCTCTCTGGGTCTATGGAGCCTGCTATAGAGAGCTAAGCCGAAGAAGAAATTCTGAGGAAATCTCTTACAGCTGCTTTCAAGGAATGCCCTGATTGGGCACCAAAAACACAGTACATGAAGCAGCTGGTGCTGTATTAATATCTAATGTCATCCAAAAAGACAATTGTGCAGGTGAAGACCTATACAGCTCTCAGTTGTAAAATCATGGTACTTCTCCCTTTCACCAATACCTTGTGGTGACAGTTGTCTTTCCTGCTTAATTCTCTAGTAATGAAATAACTCTACATCTAGAAACGAAACGTGTGTTCTAGTGGGCCTAACAATGCCTTATAATTTTGATTCTTCTTTTTTAATTGAATATACCCTTTGCCTTCCCACCCTCCCCTCCACCTTGAAATTTATTTCTCCAACACAGATGAGAGCCAAAACAGAGCTGACTGACTCATGGATTTGTGGGTTCTGGTCAGCAATATAGTATATATGCCATCCCCTGTCCTGGTTCTCTTTATAGTCTGGGAAAGAATGCACTGGAGATGTTGAGAGTGCATTTCCATATACGTTCAAATTCTTTTGATAAAGGCACTAGAAAGAGAGACTGTCCTAGCTGAGGCCAGGTAGACATCAAAGATTTCATTGAAAGAAATGGAAAGGGGGTACCTATTAGATCCTCTAGGTTTGAGGGCAAAGTATGTCTTCATATTTCTTATTGTATTAAGGTAATCAAGAGAGTGCCCTCTTCCATCCCTAAGTATAAAAAGATTGAAAGATTTCTAAAGGGGGGTATATGTACCAAAGGTCAGAGGGATCAATAAGCAGGCCTACTGATGGAAAGAAGAATTTGAATAAAAAACTGCTGCTAAAGTAAAGCCACTAAGAGGAAAGGGAGTTGCTGAATAATTAAAAAGTTAAGAATAAGCAAACTGAGTTGCCATGGGGGAAGGGTTGGGGAGTAGAGAGATGAGGGCAAGGGGAGAATAAAAAAAGCAGTTGATGTGGTAATTAAGAATTTGGTGGGAGCCTGGTCAGGTCACCTCCTTTCTCAGATCAGAGCCCCATCAGAAATTCTTTCAAGTGTCCTTCTGCGTCGCCAACTATGACAACAGCAAATCAATAAGTGCTTGAAATGAAAGGGGATGCTGGCTAGCCCCCAGGCTACAGATTTCCCCGCAGCCAGGCTTTTTCTGAACTCCTATCATGCCTTTGCAGCGCCTCTTTTAAGAAGGGCTACCTTTTATTCCAATTCTCATGACGAAGGTAAGTGCTCAGTTAGCATATCTATTAAATGTGTGGGGCTGTACTAGCTTGCAGGAGCCCAACTCTGCTCTGCTCCGCTAGACTCCCGGGCTCCTCGCTCTAGCTGCGGGCTCTGCTCACGAAGGTGAAAGACCATCGGCTGGGCAGCCAACCCCAGGCCATCCCAGCTCGGAAGCTAATCTACTCTGGCCATGGTTGCGAGTCTGGGGGAAAGAGCGCCCAGGTCCTGGGGAGCCCAGACACTGCAGAAAATCGGACGAGGAAGACAGAGCTTCATTTTCTCCCATTTAAAAAAAAAAAAACAAGAAAGAAAGAAAAAAGAAAGAAAATGCCTAAGGGGGGAAAGAGATGGAGGAATTTAGAGCCTTCATAGCAGAGACCTAAGGGCTAGATGGACCCAAAAATAAATGGAAGAATAGCAGTGCTGCTCAGATTCCTCTGGCTGAGTAGCCACTGCTCAGCTCGGAATCAGATTGTCCCCCCTACCCTAATGTGCCCTGATTTAACAGTCTTTCCTGTGACCAACGTTCCTGGGACGTTTTAATTAGGTAATTCATTAGTGAATCAACACAGACATTTATATATTCTTTTAGCTCAAGTGGTTAAGTACTAATTTCGAAATGATTATAAAACACTGGAATATGCGATGCATTGTGATTTTAATTTATATGCAAATCAATCGGTTCATTTTCAATGCTTTTTGGGGGGGGGGGTTGTTAACAATTATGGTATTGTAGTGTCGGAGGCACGGATCAAACTCCTGAATAGGCAATTCCGCAACAAGATCTGGACAGGAAGGCAAATTTAGAGCAGTCAACAAATCAATACTGTTTGAAGCGTTTAAACACCGCTAGCGATTGGTATTTACATACTAGCTTGTTGTCAGAGCTGGGGAAATTGCTTGCAAGGTTTGAGATTATAATCCAGATACGAAGAAAGTAAATGGTAGGGGAGAACCCGGCCCCCGCGTCTACCAAAAAAAAAAAATACTGTACCTTTCCCTGGTCCTGGCTATTGGGCAATGGGGCTGTGGCACTGGACACCAGACCCTAGTCCAGGGAGTTGTCCTGCATTGAATCTCTATTTGTCCTTCAGGCATTGGAATTCTCGTACGAACAAGTTCCCTCCTTTATTTCAAAAGATTTTGGCTGCTGTTGTTAATGATCATAGTTCCAGCAACGACAACCATTCCCAAAGCGCCAAATGCCCTTAGCCAAAAGGAACATACGCAAAATACTCATATACTCATGCGACCACGGATATACTTTGGGACTACAATGTTTCTCTCTCTGTCACACACACAGAGACTTACACACACACAGACTTACACACACACACACACACACACACACACACACTCACATTCAAGTTTATCCCAGATAACTGGGGGGGGGGGGGGGACTTTCCAGCACATTGGTTTATTGAAGAAGATTAACATTGGACATTTCCAAATCTTGGGAAAGCAAAAAGTATATATGCTTGCGCACTTTTTTTACGATGCTGCAGGGTTGGCGCTCTCATCCTGGATTACAGGGGAATCCGGGCCCAACTTGTTTATGTAAAAGTGTAACATCCTTGAAATTCAGGATTAGATTATGTCAGTGTCTTACCGCAGAACCCCAGACCATGAGATCTGCTCGCTGTGTAACTGGTACCTTTGATGCTGAAATCTTGTTTACAGGGCTGTGGTGGATTGATTGGGTTTGTTGAGCTGGGGGGAAGGGGGAGACAGAAGGGAGGGGAGAAGAAATGAAAATCCAAATACAATCGCCACGGCCCACTCTAATATTTACTGCGGGGGGGGAGGGGGAAGAGAAGGAAGAAATCCACGTATTAAATCAGCTCCATAGTTTCCAGACACCCTAGAACCCCTGTTCCTCGGCAGCACGTCTAATGTATTCCCTGGTGATTCTGGGCATTAATTAGTTGT
>CM053623.1:279821075-279887617 GCA_028646595.1 Phalanger gymnotis
AGGGTGCAAATCAAGGCATAACTTCCCTTCCAAAAACAAAAAAGTACCTCATCTCAATTTGTTAGATAATTTAGCCACCTGGGCTACCAGTAAAGCAGAGCCAGTGAATTTGTTATGCAAGATTCACCTTGACAGGACAGGTTTCAGGGCCGGCAGAAGCAAGTTCTTGGTGTACCCTTTTTAAAAATTATATCGCCCCAAATTATTTAGTCACAACTCAGCTACCAGGCCCTGTTATTAAATGGAACTTAAAATGTAGATCCCAAGGTTTCAGTCTAACTCAAATATAAATCTCCGGGCCACAAGAATACTATCTAAGTCGTGGGCTAAGAAACATGCCTTGACCTCCTTTTTAATCCCCAGAGCTGAGCTTGTTTGAGGCTGTAGGTTTGATTGCCGTCTCTTTGTTTTGTTCTTTTGTTTTTGTTTTTGTTTTAAGTATTGTGGCGCTTTTGTAAAAGTGTCCTTTGCTGACTTCCGCTGCTCAAATTTGTGTTGTATATACTTTTAATTTTTTAAAAGCTACAACATCTGACAACTATCTGCAGTTGTAACCCTCAGCGCTTTGGCCACCGGCTAATAATGCAGCCAGTTCAGACATTTAAAAAAAAAAAAAAGATTACCGAAATGATGATGACATGCAAATTTCCTCTGAAATTATCATAAGTAAACATTTGAAGTCTGGACTAATAAAATCCCATCTGTGTTACTTCATATCGAGTTAGTAGAGAGCTGTGATAATGAATTTTGTAATATCTCACGAACAGACATCTCAATCAGGGACTAATCCTGTGATTTTACTCCAGAATCACTAAATCTGGAGGCGCCAAACTGCTACTCCTGGGCACGCCGGGCAAAGCAAAGGAAAATAGTTCCCCTGCCTCCTATCCTGCCTGGCTTCCCGCCTCCTTCCCTAACCTTTGCGTACCAGGGGAGTAACCAACTTTCCCCATTAAGCTGGTGATCTGCTTAACCCATCTCCACCCCCGACACACACACACACACACACACACACACACACACACACACACACACACCTAGTTTCCTCTGGGCAGTGAAATTAGCCACGGGACCCCACTACTGGCTGAGCACTAGGTTTTTAGTAAGAAGGCAGGAGGAATAAGAGTAACAGTGGAAAAGGAGGAGGAGAAGGAGGGCTAGGACTTGAGTGTTAATAAACGGAGGCCTCAATAGCTGATGAGTTGCCTTGTTTCCCTGTTCTGAGTTATCCTTCTATACCTCAGCCTGCACTAGAACCCTCGGGTGCCACCGACTTATTTCCCCACTACAGAGCTGAAGTGGAGAAATACAATGAAATAAAATATCGGATCCAAGATCTCTCTCTCTCTCTCTCTCTCTCTCTCTCTCTCTCTCTCTCTCTCTCTCTCTCTCCCTCCCTCCCTCCCTCCCCTCGTTCCAGACTTAGAGACCCAAAGAGGACAAGCAATGTTGCTTTATTCTTCTTCTCTCCTTGCTTTCCCTTTTTAACAAAAACGGATAGTCATCTCCAACCCACCAGTACCTGAACTCTCGCCGCCTCTCCACTTTTCCCGTTTGCTGTGTGTCAAAAGGCCCTCCAAGGGCCGCGGTCAATTTTCTGGCTCTACAGGGTAGCTGGAGATTTAGGGACGACCTGAATTTCCGGCTGGGGGTGGGGTGGGGGGAGCAGGAGGAAGATCTCTAACGAGGTTCTTTTCAAATACTTCGAAAGCTATAAACACGCCCAAGAAATTTACTCCAGCTCCAAACGCAGCTCTTTCACTCCACTCCCATCTCGCACCGCTTCTCCCTGCTCTATCCTCTTAAATTATGCTATAAGGTAAATGAATGACCGGGCGAATATCTTCTCAGTAAGGCATGGCTAAATATGGAAAAGTTAATACCGATGGATTAAGAAGCCAGAGCCCACAAGTTACTTGAGCATCCAAAGCCCTCGGTGTTACTACCAGGCTTCCTTTATGTGTAAGAAGAAATGCAAGGAAAGGGGGAGGGGGAGACTGTTCAGGAAGAATTGAAAATCGAGGCCCTCCATGTTCTGCATTTTTGTAAATAAATGTCCCTTTCCAGGGTAGGCTAGTCCTCAAACGCGCGTTTCAGCCGGCTCCCTCCGGAGGGAGACTTTTTCGGGCTGTATGGTTAGCTTCCTTCTGCAAATGAGTGACCATTTTTAGACGGCAGCCAGCCCTTGTAGTGACCCTGAGTTTGTAGGTCTTTCATTCTGCACGCCTGGATGGTAGGAGTCCGGAGTCACTATTAGGAGGGAGGCCGACTGTGCCTGCGTGGTGATAAGTACCCAAGGAAGTTCTGAGACCTTGAACTCTGAGAGTTTAACCCGGCCAGCGAAATCGCGAAGCCTGTTCGACGCCAGTTCTTCTTGTAGTAACTAGGCCCCGAATATCCCTAGACAGTTTTCTCTTCGTTGGCAGATCTGGGTCGCAGACCACTCATCACCTTTCTTCTTATTCTTATTTTCAGATAACGGGTGATGGAGACCAACTGCCGTAAACTTGTTTCGGCTTGTGTGCAATTAGGTAAGACGGGGTCACTCGATCTGAGATGCTGGGGGAGGAGGGCAGTGGAGAGAGGGGTTGAGAAGCGGTTAAAAAAGACCCCTTCTAGTTTCAATTTCTAGGGAGCAGCAAAGGGCAATGAGAAACTTGGTGATCTCCCCCTGCATCCTTTTGGGGTTTGGATGGGGAAAGAAGAATAGAAGGAGAAAGGCCTCGTCACCTTTCAGAATACCATGGTCTTCGAGGTGCGGTGAATGGGCCTAGAAATGGTCTTGGACAAGGAAATAGGAATTGCGCCACAGTAGCTCGAGGGTCTAAGTTTCTCCCCTCACCCTGTGGAGAGCAAGGTGCTGGTTGTCGATGGCTACCTCCTCTAACTAGATCTCTGCTTTCTGTCCCTTCGTCTGTCCTTTCTACTCATTCCACCCTGCCTCTTCTTCTCTGCTGCCGTCTCTGTCTGCATTTCCGTGCATCCTTGTTTGTGTGCCCCCGCTCGTATGTGTGTGTGTGTGTGTGTATGTGTGTGTGTGTGCCCCAGGCGTGCAGCCGTCAGCCGTTGAATGCCTTTTCTCCAAAGACTCAGAAATCAAAAAGGTCGAGTTCAGTGATTCCCCTGAGAGTCGGAAAGAGGTGGCAACTAGCAAGCTCTTCGCCAGGCAGCATCCCAGTGCCAACGGTAAGCCCTGGGAGCAGGCAAAGCCAGGGCTGGCCAGGCCTCCTGCGTGCCCTCCCCATCGGCCCATCCCCGGGGCGTCCGCCTCCAAGCCCGGGAGACTAGGCGAGGATGCAGCGTTGGCCCCTCGATTCCCCTGCTCGCCCCAGAACGTGCCAGGGTGGGAGTGGTGACACAAAAATGCTTCGCTTTCTTTGTTAAACTTTAGATTAACCGACATATGATTTCATGGGGGAAAAAAAATCCTTTCCCCAATCAATTCTCTCTCTCTTTCTCTCTCTCTCTCTCTCTCTCTCTCTCTCTCTCTCTCTCTCTCTCTCTCTCTCTCTCTCTCTCTCTCTCTCTCTCTCTCTCTCTCTCCGTCTCCCTGCTCTCTTTTCTTCACCTCCTTCCCCCTATTTTCTCTCTCGACCATGAACATCTCCACCTTTCTTGGCTACCTTGAAGAGCAATGGGGCAAATGAAAAGTGATCCAATAGCGACCTCTGCCGCTCACTAGACTTCACTACATTGGCCCATCCACAAGAACCTCAACAGGCCGCTCTGTTAGAGCCTGGAAGGCCGAGTCCGTTTTGAACTTTTGTCTGATTTTTGTTGTGGTCAAATGTACTGAGTCTGCATGACTAAAATGCGTCCCTGATTTATCCGGTCCTTAGAATGATAAGTGATGTAGATGATGGCGCATGTTCTAGTTAAAAAGGCGGCTAATGCTGAAGTGAGGGATCCCAACCTGGGAACCAGAAATAAACTATGTGGGTGATTTGGCCAGTCTTACAGGTGGTTAGTACTTTTTTCGTAGAGGCTGGGTGGAATCTCTCCCCTGCCTGTTTTCGGGGGGGGGGGGTCGAAGTTGTATTTCATTTGAAGAGCTGTCAGGCGTGTGTGCAAAAGGGAAAAAAAAAAGTCTCCACCCATCAAACAAGCATTTTCTAAATTGAAATTTGTCCTGAGGGAGGGAAAATCCTCTCCTTCGACGTAAAGGTTAAAAATCCAAACCTAGTTCTCTGGATTTTCCAGGCGCCACCCTAAGTTTAAGACGATATGAAGCTGTGCTGCTTTGATAGTATGAGGAGATAGAAACCGTGTCTCCTCGGTTCCCCTAATTCCCTTTTTCCGGATTAAAGTTTAAATCTATGAGTATTCTGGAGGATGGGTAATAAATAGTGAAAATAAACAGTACTCCTTAAAAGAAAGCAAACGTCACATTTTCCAGCGTTCCATTTAATCCAGGGAAAGTTTAATTTTAAAATGCTACTAATATAAGCAAGGGGGCACATCATGGAATGGAGAAGGGACTTTAAGCTGAAACAATGTAGCAGGTATCTCCACTCCAGCAGTTAAACACTGACTTGTAAAGCGTATGGGATTAACCCCATTGGGTTAGATAGGGGCAATGCAAAGATAACATTGAGTGATTTCTGTCATTAAGATTGTGTTAAATTCTTCTTCTGTTTGATAATCGGTCATAAAAATAAATTATTAGACCAGAGTATGTTTGGGATATGGTTAAAAATCAAGAACAGAGATCACTCTCCATGAAAGTGCGTGCGTGTGTTTATGTGTGTGTGTGTGTATTTCTGGGGTGAACTGCCTCAGTTCCTGCCTGATGAGAAATATGTCTCAGCTCCTACGGTGCTTTGAGTAGTACGTTTCTAGAGGGGAACCTCTACAAAAAAAATAACCATAGGAATATTGGGAGATGGGTTACTGAATTACATTTCTCTCTCTCTCTTTGTTATTAGAGGACAACAAATTCTACCTCTCCCCATTATCATCACCTTCCCACTTTAGCCAAATGGTTTCTAAGAACAGGTGGTCTTCATCAGAGCCTAGAGAAAATAGGAACCCTGCTAAGTGAGACTCACCCGTCCCCAGGATAAATTTTGTGAGCTTTCCCAAAGCTACAATATTCTTACAGGATTCATAAAATTAATACCCATACATAACACCTGACGTGCTGACGTTTACTTTTCTTGTAAAGAAACAAATGGGAGTGGAAGATATCCATTAATTAAGAGGCTAGGATATTATAACATATGTGATTTTAGTTTGGATCTCACTTTGGATGAGGGAAATTGTTAACCAAACTTATTTAACTTCATTAATTTTAAAAGGCATGTTATTGGAAGCATCTGAAAACCTTAAATTGTTTTGTTATTGTTATTATTGGTTTCTGGGAGATTATTTCCTTGTATCTTCAGCAGTTAGCGTAGTGCCTGGCACATAGTAAGTGCTCAATAAATATTTGTTGACTGACTGACTAAATGCCATGATTTCAACTACAGTATCCCTGAAAGAATCTTTCCACAGGCCCCTTATTGAGAATAAATAACTTTCAGAATGTCTTCACACATTAGGACCCCTTATTTTTTTAAAGAAAAGGAACAGAAATCATTAGCTCATTTTAGCTAGAGCTTGTGATGAAATGAAATATTCCACTTTTAACAAAGTTTGCTCTTCTGTTGGGGCTTTTGAAAATTGTCCTCGGGGAACTAAGCATCAAAAATTCAAAGTCAGCATACTCTCAAGTATCCCGATTACTCTATACATTGTAATTACCTCCTCAGTAACTTGTACTGAAGGACAGGTCAAATTTAAAACTCCTCTCTCTCTCTCTCTCTCTCTCTCTCTCTCTCTCTCTCTCTCTCTCTCTCTCTCCCTCTCTCTCATTTTCAGGCTCAGTAAAATATTAAGACAATGAGTGACACAGGTGTGAATGAATCTGCTTCCCTCGTCTATATCCATCTATCCAAAATTTGTACAGAAAACATGAACTTACATGGATGCAGTTATAAAATTGAATAGTCTGGAATGTCCTTTTGAGAGGCTACTCTTAAGAAAAAGAAGCAATAGGATTCAAAGGGAGAGTTGACAAAAATAAGCATATAAGTTTCTGGGAAGAGCATTGAAAATTTAAATCAAGAGCACTGGATTCTAAGTCCTAGCTCTTCCACCAGGGTGACCTTGGGTAAATCACATCACTTCTGTTTGCTTATTTTTAAAATGAGCTGGTAGATGTGATCATCTCTGACATCGCTTCCATCTTTAAGACTCTATGACTTTAGAGTATTTCCAGTGCAAAATTCCAACCCTCATTCATCCTCACCAGGCAAAGTACCACTAACATGGACTTCAGCTAAAATCAAAATTTCCAACAATCCTGGATGGCTCTGAGGACTCCCAAGGCAACGAGAGAAGTGTTTAGCCATCTTACCTTTTAAACTAGAAAGCCAATAGTCTTCTTTATATAAAGGCTTTGGGCCTTTATCTAGCCTAGAAGTAGTGATTTATCCAGGAAATCAGCATAGGAGACTAGATCGGCAGCAATGTCACTGCCAAAATCCACCTTAAAACAAACAAAAAAGTCCTCTGTTCACTGGTAACAGAAAAAATATTATTATAACACATTTTAGTTCATTTTGAAATAAGATCTAAACAATAATATATTCTGAACTTTCAACTCAGCTTCTTTTCTCATCTCCTTTCCCTGCCGTACCTTAAGGAATCACTGAATCCATTAACAGAGAGACCTCCTATATAGTTACATCAATCTCTATAAACCTTAAACAGAATGTGACCTTCCACCAAGGTTTTCAAAAATATTTGACATCCTACCCTTTCATTTTTAAGTCCAGACCTATGACCCACCAAAGTCTCTTTAATATCCCTTAGTTTAAAAATATGAAATTATTTTAATCTCCAACATTGAAGTTGGAGATTTAGTCATTCTCTGTAGTCTCAGGTTCCTAACTATTAAGAAAAATTGAATGCTAAAAATGAAGTGGAAGCTGAACATATATGCTTTTCTTAACTAAACTTGAAAAAAAACTGCCCTGAGTCTTGCTGATGTAGGGACCTGGAAAACTATGCATGGCAGGAGAAGACCTATAAAATGGAGAGGTTTTTATCCCTACCGAGAGAAGAGAAGAAAAGACAGGAGAGGAGAGTATAAGGAGAGTAAAGGTACTTAGTGAGAGAGGGAAGAAAAAAGAGGTGCAGGGGAAATGGGCACCTGGGACCAGGGTAGCCAATTCATGTGATCGTGGAAGCAAAGGAGATTTTCTTTTTCTTTTTTCAAAAAATCTTTGTTTTATTGGAGTTCTGTGCAATGCAATGGTTTTTTGCTGACTAGTGCAATTGTAGGTTGTCTCTAATAATACTAAATCAGTATGAGGACCACCATTCCAAATGTTATTTTTCCAACAAGGGGGGAAAGGGATGCAAATTAAAAGTTTTTTTTTTTTATTGTTGGGTTATTATTTTGTGTAGCCTACTATTAATATATGCAGGAGTTGTCAGACTGACTCAAGGGAAAACTAAATGTATAACGAAAGCTTATTCGTGAGCAGGAATATACTAATGGAACAATCTGATGTCTTCTTAATCCTATGTAAAAAGCTTTGTCGTCTTCCTAATATTGACTGAATGGGTAATTAATGGCTCTTCATCTAGGAGAATACCCGGTAATCCAAGATAGGCAAAAGAAAACAAGCCAAAGGTAAAACACAACAGGACTAGCTTCACATAAGCACCAATTTATCCATTTAGGAAAGTATTATGCCTGGAAACAATGATGTTATAGTAGATAAAGTCAAAAGTGGGAAACTACATGCCTACACTTCTACAGCAGTACCTGGCCAAACAGGTCAGCTGTAGAACCATCACTCTCTCTCTCTCTCTCTCTCTCTCTCTCTCTCTCTCTCTCTCTCTCTCTCTCTCTCTGTTTCCTCTGTACACCTTTCTCCTTCATTCATTTTTCTCTGGTAGTAGTTTGGTGATATTTCTTTACCTTAGACCTTCTCTGACATCTGAATTGTGTGGTATGGGTGACCCTGGGTTCTCAAAAGCTCTGCAAGTAATCAAAAAGCTTTGACAGAAGTCCTACCAAGCTAAAAGGGTTTTGGGTGAAGACTGGTGTGGCCTACTGTATATCTGCTGTTTGAAGATCACTCAAGCTAAATTCAGAGGTTCATCAAAACCAAAATGTTGGCCACCAGGTGATGACTTTTTTTCTTTTTGCCCAAAGCAATTCATGAAAACTTGGAAGGATTGCGATCTGCTCTTTTGGGAAAGAGAACCCACACCAAGGAAATTGCTAATCTTTCAAGTGTGGGGATATATAATCAACATTTTTGCTATAAAGCATCAACTTGAGGTTCCTTAGCCTTAGAAGGAGGTTACCAGAGCCAACAACCCCACTAAACCAAGACCATTTCCTCATAAAACTATCTGCCAAATAACCTAGAGGGTGGGGTGTAATTTACAAGAAAGGTGATTTTCTATGCCAACCTAGTACACTCATAAACACTATATTCCAAGCCCATTGTTAGGGGGAAGGTAAAAATACAGATTGTATGTGTGCTCATGCTCAAGTGTGTGTGTGTGTGTGTGTGTGTGTGTGTGTGTGTGTGTGTGTGTTAAAGAGAGATCAGCAGTAATGGAGTAACTTTATTGTGAGGATCTAAACCCTAGAGTGCCAGAGATTCTACCAGCATGTTTTTTTTAACACGTTGACATTTTAATTTAAACCTTTAGAAGTAATATATTACTTGGGTTACTACAATGAGGTTGCTTTTTTGTCAGCTGACAGCTTTTAAAATATTATTTCACTAGGGAAATAAAAGCTTCATCTCAGATTATAGGTGGGTATTTTTGGATTTATGTGATTTATGGTCACCATGACAACTAATGCTGAATGTTAGCTATCCGCATGTCTGGCACAGGGAAAGAGGGAGAAAAAGAGAAAGGGAGAGCCAACAAATGATAAGGGTAAGGAAGAAAGAGGGAGAGGTGGAGGGAGAGAGGAAAACAGACAGAGAGAGGAATTTTAATCAAAGCACTGTAAAAAAAATATATTATCTACCTATCCCTCAGTGCAAACTTTCTCTCTCTCTCTCTCTCTCTCTCTCTCTCTCTCTCTCTCTCTCTCTCTCTCTCTCTCTTTCTTTCTGCCTTTCTCTCTCCCTCCCTCTCTGCCTGTCTCTCCCTTCTCTGTCCTCCATTTGGAAGAGCTAACCCACACCTAAATAAGAAGCCTAATTTGACCTGATCCAGAGAGAATGTGGTTTCTAACACATTCACTAAGTTTGTTTCTGTTCCCTCGGATTTTGCCCTTTCTTCTGCTTCCATCTGAGATACTCTTAGTGCGGAGCAAGAGGATTTCCCAAAAAATGCTGTCTCCCCAGTCTGTTTTCCGAAGAATACAATAAAACTTTTATGGCTGTTAGGCAAAAACGGACTTAGGCATCTAAAGGGGCCCCCAAAAATTTACTTTCTAAGGTACATTGTACAACACTGCCCTTGAATTTTTCTTCTTTTCTTAAACATGGTAAGGTAATAATTGTCACTGCTCTTACTTCTGCGGTGTTTTAGGAAAGAAAGGCTTCCATGCACACGCACAACAATTGCTCGGCCTTCACAGTTCATGGAGGAGGGATAAGTCACTTCAATGCGTCTCTAGAGGTTAGGCTGACTGTGGTCACAATAATATTTCCTTCTTCAGGTCCCGATACTTTCCACTCTGCTCTGAGACCTTGTTCGCACCCTGGCAAAGGGATGAAGTTGCCAAAGCTTAGGCAGAGAGACAGCGAGCAAGCTCTAAGCATGATCTCTTAGTGCTTTACACGATCTTGACATTCCCTCTGGGTCACATGGCTCTGGGGTCCGAAATCCAGAAATTCTCAACGTCCGAAATATAAATCTGTATTCTTCCTAGACAGCCGTGACATTTCCTCCTCAAGATTGAGTCCTGCCATTTGCTAGCCTCTCAGGCAAGGGATCCCCAAGCAGAGTTGATGGGTATCGTCATCTAGAATGAGGACCACTTTTCGGTCCTCTAGCCCTGAGAGTCTATCTGCCCGCCTCTCCATTCCACCACAGGGTTCAGAGAATTCCATGAAGTCTGGAGTTTGGGAGAGCAAAGCCTAACTCTGGGCAACTTTTAATCAGCATTCGCACCCTGCCTATCTGAGTTCTTTACTTGGAACGCAAGGGGACGGTAGGAGCAACAAATACTAAATAACTAGTGCGAAATTAAATAAGACTTCAGGACGAATCGTCGTTAGTTAAATACAAGCCCAAGGCATGCCTGACCTCATGTTAGACATTTCATTTCTCTAACATTATATCTTTGGAAGAATTAAGAGAAACCCAAAGGAGACGCCTTTCTACTGTCCCTGGGACTTGAACTCTCCGTGCTCTCTTTCTCTTTCAATTCCCACCACCACCCCCGTCCCCAGTGATCGAGACTAGCGCCTCGCTAACTGCTCACTAAGTCAAATACTGATTTTTTCCGGTTGCAAATTTCTGTGTCAGAGGCAGGAGATCGAAATAATTTGCACAACCAGACAAATCGGCATCCAATCCAAAGTCTTATTAAACCTAAACTCCCCCATCCCAACCCCCAACACATACACACACGCGCGCACGCACACACACACACACACACACACTCACAAGCACACCTTCGTGCCTTTCCTTCATTTTAAATCTGAGAACCCAGAAATCATCACAGATGGCAGTTCGAAATTAATAATTTCTTCCCCCACCCCAGCTTAATTTTTTTTAATGAAGAAGGCTTTTTATCTCCAGCCCCGATCTGTTTTCCTAAGTCTCTTCCTCCAAGTGGAAATTCAGTAGCCACGTCTAAACTGTTGAACGGGTTGGTAATGCTCACTAAGGTAGAAGTGTCTGAACGAAAAAGGAGAATGGAAGCGATTGTCTAAATAATGTCAAAGAAATGTAGTGCAAAGAAAGTACATATCTAGCCTCAGTTATCTGGATAATTCAGGAAATTGTCTTTTAATCCGTAGCCTCCCGATAATTTGTACCTGTTCCCCTCTTTATTTCTGCATGTGTAGAATAACTTAAAAGCTTTCCTTTCTTTAGAGTAGAGAAAGAGGTAAACTCAATTTCCCTTTCCTCTGCTTTTAATCAAAGGACTTCCAACGCAAGCTTCTTGAGGGCAGGCATTGTTTCCGGTTCTGGTTTTTGTATCTCCAGTCTGGCACTATTCCCAGCATAAACTATGATTTTAATAAATATTTGTTATTTTTCCCTCAACTGAATTAATCATTCTAAATTAATTGACTTGGTCCATAATAAACTAAAATTTTCGCGCCTTTCCATTTTTTCCTCCTCCCTTCCTTCTGCCTGGGAGATTACATAGAATCACTGTAGAATGTTGGAGCTGAAAGAAAAGCTAGCGATCTTCTCTAGCCCGATACAGATATTTTAAAGATGAAGAAACTAATCATATTTCGCCGCTATTTATCTTGATGAAAAGGCTATTGTCTATATAGACCTACTGCCGATAAGAAAACCAATTCTCTGCTTTACTTTAATGAGGGCTTGAGGTTGAGGGCTGCTCTGCGACCTAAAAGAAACAGTTGAGGGTCTTAACTTTCCAACCTAATACATTTTTTGCTTATGGCTCTCCTTCCTCCTTACCCCCAACCAAAGCAAACTTGACAGCACTGGGGTTTCAGTCTTAAAGAAGAAGGGAAAAGAGGCAACTGGGGCGGTATATTTTTCATTCCTTGATGGAATCCATTCCTTAAAGAGAGCTTTGGGGGAAGTGAGGTTTGGGGGGACCGCAGCTATGCAGAGGTTTAAAGAGACGGGAATATGATTAGTAAATACATTGTGCAGAATGGAGCTGGATTCATATTGACTTAGTTATAGGTCATCTGCTGGCGGTGCAATGGGGAGGAAATATTTACTTTACACATATACTTTATGATCTTGGGGGAATTAGAGGAAATTCAATAAGAAAACGTCCAGAATCATTTAAAACCCTTATTTAAAAGACTTAAGCAAATTAGAGTCTTATCAGATTAAAAACCACTACAAATGTAAGAGCATTGTCTTCATGGAAACGCTGTGGGGTCTGAGAAGGAGATTCTTTGCCAAATCTGAGGGATAAAACACGTCATTTAAGCACCAGATAATGAGGAGAATGTAAATTAATTTAACCTTCTTTACCAACAGTCTGCCGACGTAATATGTATAATTTAGTGATAATATAGCAAGATATAATATAGAGGCGCGTATGAGCATCAGCTAATGGGGATCTATCTTAAGAAGGAGGATAGGGGATCCCATCAGGTGTGTGCTGTGGAAAGGATATGGGGTATGGCCGGTGGAGAAGAAAACTAAAATGAGAAAATATATTTTAGCTTATTATGTGTCAAGTATAAAGAAAGCCCTTGGAGTACCTTAATTCTCGTAAAAGTTTGAATATAATTGTGGGGAAAGAAAGACATACATTCATTTGCTTTTCTAGACTAATTTCTCCTGGGCTGTTTAAAAGTGGAGGGTGGGGAGGGGGTAGAAAGAGCTTGTTTTCGGCAGTACAAAGGAAAGACACACAGGTTTCAAATATATTTGCAGTCTGATAGTTCTGCCCTTTTCCAGACTGAAGTAAGTTTCCAAATCATGTGAACAAGGCCAAAGAGATAGAATTTCTGAAGATACCCAGTATTGATGCTGCAAATCATTGACAGTAACGTCAAACAAATACACATTCGGTGATGATAACACTAACTCCACAATAAAACAATCACAAATACAGAAACCCAAAGAGAGATTAGTTTGCGATCTCTGTGTGACCCGCGAAAGGACAAAGTTGTTTTCTGTTTTATTTTTTTTCTAATCAATTACTCGGATTCCCTTTAGAAAAAAAATATATTCATAAACGGGATAGGTTATTGACTTAAAGCAGTAGCGCTGTGAATGTTCTGTGTCCCAAGGGGTTGTGTTTTCTCTTGGCTGTACAAATCTGTAGGGTTTTACATTACCTAGCTCAGATCTCACTCCAAACTTTCTACCCTCTGTGATACCCCTTACCCTCTGGACTTTGGGGCTTTATAGATCGCAGTTCACCGGATTAAAAAGAGAGAGAGAGAGAGAGAGAGAGAGAGAGAGAGAGAGAGAGAGAGAGAGAGAGAGAGAACGAGGGAAAATATAACCAGAAAATATAATTAAGGGTTGTTTTTTTAATTGACATTGAAATGAGAAATTTGGAAGCGTTTTTTAATTGTGGGACATTCATTAAAGCATATCTTATATGTAATTAGTCCAACGCTGTTGATTCTTTGGGCTTTGTGGGCTTGAAGCTGATTGATAATAAAGTAAACAAGCGAGTCAGATTTAAAGCAGAGTTTCGGGGAGGACAAGCTTAATACAGCGTACAAGGAATTTAAAAGATCTAGGATATGTATCTTAATCAATGTTAAGTAGAAATGATAAGCCTTCAGTCATTTGGCAAGCGCTAGTTTGGACTTTCTATCCTATTGTAAGATTTGCGGGGTGGGGGGGGTCGTCTAAAGGGAACACTTTCTGAGAAAGTGATCTGATGGCATATTTTATGAAAAAAAATGTATTGCGAATACTAATTCTTCATTTCTGGTCAAGATAGTTGTCGTTTTGTGACAGTGACTCCATTTGCTTCTAGTTATCAGTAGTCAGTCTTTTTGGGGGTTTGTCTTCCTTGAAATTAAAGTAAAGCTTATGAAGATGAGGGTAGAATTTGCCTTACAGACGGAAATCTGGAATAGAATATTTTAAGATGGAGTGGGTGCTTTTTTTTTCCCCTGGTGGGAAGCAAAGAGGCATCCTTTAATGAAGCAAATTGTCTAGATTGGCATCGATTTTGGAGAGGCACAGAAAAGGAAGATGAAATATACCGAGACTGTCTCCTATGTTCTTCGACCTTCCCTCTCCGCGCTCCCGCTACCTTCTGAGGTTCCCATATGCCCTCCCTGCCTAAAAGGTAAATCTCCTGACGTTCAGATAGAGCAAGACAGAGACGTTTTCACGGGATAGGGTCCCTAACAGACCTAATCTGAAAAGTGAATTATTTAGCCCATCCCGACTCCCCTGATAGGTGCTGGTCTTGATAGTCTCCCTTCCTCAACACCGGAGCCTCCTGATTGGTGGACTGCGACGTCATTCCTGCCGTGAGAGGAGGTTCTAGGGGAGGAGGAGGAGGTGGAGAAGGGCTGAGGAGGGTAGGGGCAGAATGACGTTTGTGCCCAAGGAAGACCGCCTCTGGTTTTAAGATGTTAGGCGAACAGGGAAGGGGCTGAGCCGCTGCTCGGGTCCGCTGCTTGCTTGGGTGCTGTGAGCGAATCTGGGTGTCAGGCAGGGCTAGAGAAAGGGGGTTGTATGGGCTTGTTCGCGTGTAAGTGCGCTTGTCTGTGAGTGTCCGTGAGTGTGTGTGTCTGTGTGTGTGTGTGTCTGTGTCTGTGTGTGTTTTGGGGGGAGGACTCTCGCCGCTGCTGCTGCCGCCGTCGCCTCTTTGGATATGATTTCATCTACCTGTCCCTGTCACTCTTGACACTTCTCTGTCAGTGCTGCTTGCAAAGAGGGCGGGCAGAAGTCGTGCTTTTTCGGGTGATTATTGTTAGGCTTACTCATAGGAGGGCTCCTTTTCTCCCCTTACTCGTTCTTGCCTTTGGGTGCTGTCTCCAGAAGGATCCCGCTAAGCTGTGCTCTCTTTCCCACTCCACCTCACCCCCAAGTCCCTCAAACCCCATGCCTTTCTTTTCTTTGGGACTGGGACGCCTTCTGGGTCCGGCAGGGTTCTCCCACTAAGACATCCAGAAGTGCTCTCTGTAGACAGGGTAACTGAGGAGTGGTTTCTTGGACCCGGCTCTTGCCACTGCCTCTGCTGTTTGTGTTTCCGAGCGCTTGGCAGGCAGCGGCGGCAGCGGCGGTGGCCCGGGACGGCGAGCCTGGAGGGCAGCTCGGAGCTAGCGGCTGCGGTCACCGGACTTGGGGGGTGGGGGGTGGGGGGCGTAAGGGCGCTTTCGGAAGACTTGCAGCAAGACGCTTGGCGTTGCGCTTCCTTTGGTCAATGAACTGCATGAAAACCCCGTTCCACTTGGAGCATCGAGCCGCAGGGACTAAGCTGTCTTCCTCCTTCTCCTCTTCCTCCTCTTCCTCCTTCTGTCACCATCACCAACCACCACTGGCCATGGCTTCGGTTCTGGCTCCAGGGCAGCCACGCTCGCTGGACTCCTCCAAGCACCGGCTGGAGGTGCACACCATCTCAGACACTTCCAGTCCCGAGGCCGCAGGTAAGGGAACCGGACAGTCCTGCCTCTGCCCAGCTCCCCCACGGCCCAGTCCTACGTCGCCCTCTATAGCTTCCAGGGAAGTCTATCTGCCTTGCATCAGGACCCCTGATCGGGAGCTCCCCCAGCTAGTCCCAGGGACTCCTCCCAACCTGCCCCGGGACACTTCCCTACCTGTCCGGGCCCTCTTCCCTACCTCCTCCTCCTTTCTTCCCCCAGATAGAACTGGCTGCTTGGTTGGCATGGGGAAGTAACTCTGTTGTCCTCCGCCTACGTTAGAGAGCCTATTAATTGCTACCCGCCTGTGCCCTAAACCCTTGTTTCCCCTTCTGAATCTCGGGGTTCAAAATCCCACCCTGCAGTTTAGCAAAGGGCGGTGACGCTGCGTGCCTTGAGTTTCCTGTGTGTCCTCTCCTCCCGACTTCAGCCCTCCAGAAGTTCCAGGGGCTGTGGTTAGGAAGGCAGGCAAGCAGTTTCTGACCTCTCCTCGAAACTCCTTGGGAAGGTGACAGGATTAACTCTAGGGCCAGGGGACTTCAGTACAGGCGAGAGCCCAGATTTGTATAGCCCTGCGTACCCACGTGAAAAGTGTCGAAACCTATTTTCTTTTTCTTTTCCTTTTTTTTTTTTTATCCGGGGGTCTGAACTACCCGTGTTTGTTTCGAGGCGTGTATGTGTGTGACTTTGGTGTGTAAACAGATAAATATGCAGGCACGTGCTCCAAAAAATGAACTAAGACAAACATGTAAATAGCGCGCCTTACGAGGGGGGAGGGGAAGGAGAGAAACACACTCGCGCGCACACACATACAGAGAGAGAGAGAGAGAGAGAGAGAGAGAGAAGCTAGTCATCTTCAGAGAACTGCCTCCCAGAAGAACAGCCCAGCTCCTTCTGCCAGGGCAGCTTCCGTAGAAGCGAAATTTCTCGGTTGGGGATGTATTGTTGTTTTTAGGTAGTTAAAGGTGACAATGAAGGGCTTCCTTTCTACCTTGTCTTTCCAGAAAAAGATAAAAGCCAGCAGAGTAAGAATGAGGACGCCGGGGCTGAGGATCCATCCAAGAAGAAGCGGCAGCGGAGGCAGCGGACCCACTTCACCAGCCAACAGCTGCAGGAGTTAGAAGCCACCTTCCAGAGGAACCGCTACCCGGACATGTCCACCCGAGAAGAGATCGCCGTGTGGACCAACCTCACGGAAGCCAGAGTGCGGGTAGGCACGACCATTAATCTAAGAGGTGCCGAGGGGAGGAGTGGAGAGAACGGGAATGGAGCTGGCATTGGTCTAGGAGATAGAGCCGTACAAAAGGATATGGAGGAAAACTCGGGAAACTTTGGTGTCTTGCCTTTTTCCGTTTAGCTTCAGCGGAAAGGGAGGCTACCATGCGTGTATGAGCGTGTGCAACACACGCAGCTAGACCCCTTCCCCTGCTTTATGGGAGAGCTGCGCCCCCATTTCTCCTTTCCGCTTTGCATTGTGCTTCTCTGACGTGAAACGAAATGCTAACGCTAATAAAAACACCAAAAGCAGGGAAAGAGTTCAGAACAGGCTCAAACCTGTGCTGGCTTTAACTAGAAAAAGCTGTAAAATACACAATAACTTGTACTCTTTCAGAAGCATTCGCTGCTGCCCTACGCAGTATTATTCTCTCCCTCTCTTTTTTCTTTCTCCTGTCTTGCTCAATTTTTCTCTCCCTCCCGAACACTTCCTCTTTTTTCTTTCCTCGGGTCTCCTCTCACTTGAGGTTTTTTGTTTTGTTTTGTTTTGTTTTTACAGCCGCTCAAGCCTCTCTCGATTTCTGCTAACAAAATTTAAATACATATCTTGCTCGTTCTCTTTTTTTAAGAGTCAGAGAAGAAACGTCCCGCCAATTTTTTAGACTTTGATTTATTTAATTTTCCTTAAACAGGAGGTGCCTTTTGGAATATAATCCTAAACCCTTCCAAATGATAATTAATATAAATCATAGGACTTACCTTAAATGTGTAGCAGGACCAGTCTTTTAAGGACTTAAAAAGAGTGAATTCAAACACACATTTCCCATCCGAAAAAGTTCATTTTTAAACTGAGCAGCAAAAAAAAAAAGTCTAAAATAAATATTAAAACAAGTACACGGACATACCAAGAGCTGAAGAATTTTTAAAATTATATATAATATAGGCTCCGGTAAATGAAGAAAAGATGAGCCATTAGCTATTAACAGGAATTGAACTGTGAATAGTTATACAGAAAGGGGGGTGAGAGGGAATGACCCAACAACTCCAGAAACCCCACTGGAAAATAAGACTCGATCTCAATGCTTGTGTTCCTGCTTAAATATGCGTGTGTGTGGGTTTCTCAGTAAAATAGCCTGGATGAGGTTGAAAACTGTTTTAGTTTAACCGTGCGGAGCCGGGAACTTTGGTTATTGCTCCATTGTTTCGAGGAAGGCAGTCTTTCATTAGCCCGCGTTTGCAAAGGGCCAACTGCCTAGCACGTACTTCTGCCTGGGCAAAGTTTAGGCGGCCTGGAATGGGAAAGACTAATGCAGCCTTGGGGTTTAGGAGAAATTCTAAAAACTTTTTATCTTTTGTTTTCTCTACCCCCACCTCGGCACCCTTCGGGTATGAGTACACACTCGTGCCCACATTAGACTAGAGTCCCTGGCTGTCTTCTGCAACGCCCTCTGCAAATGCCTCCCTGCTTTCCCCCGGTAGCTTTTCCCTGAGCCGATAGGGAGCAAAAAGAGCTTTTTACAGCAGTCGGGAGCAAAGAGGAAAGGGTATGAAAAGAAAACCGAGGATGCTAGAAAGAAAGAAAGAAAAAGAGGATTAAGTGGCTAGCCCAGTGGAGATCTGTAATGTAAAACATCACTGGTGTCAGAAATGAGTTCCCAGGCACTAGGCCTCCTTGCAATCCACAAAACTGGCTGGCGGGTGGCTGGTGGACTGGCTGGCCAGATGTGGATTGGGAGCGGGGTTGTGCCGGGGCCATGGGTGGGGGCCACCGTCTGCGAGGGCCCCTTGTCTGCGGGAGTGCCAACGAGGCTAGGCTGCGGAGGGTCCAGAGTTTGAATCCGAGAGCTAGCATAGCTTCTATTGTGCTAAGGGGGGAGGGGTAGAGAAAGCTGAAAGGGGGGAAAGGGCGGAGGGCGGGGGTGGGGAAGTGTGTTGAGGAGCTACCCGCTCTGGGTTACGGAAGATCTACGTTCAAAGATCTTGGAATTTAACGAGCTGTCGCCGCAGCGGGCCTTGGCCTTTTATATGCTTGTTTTGTGGGTCGGCTTAAGGGGACCTGTATTCCTTAAGCTGCTACTGAACCAGGTTGCCCTCCTGCCTCCGGGTTAGGGAGTGCTTGGAAAGTGAGTGGAGAATAAGGGTGAAGAGGAAGAGAAGCACTGCTTCAGCTCTGTACCCCTCCCCTTTTTTTGTGGGTGTTGAATGGAAAAGGGAGAGGAAGAGGGAACCGAGGAGAGAGAGAGAGAGAGAGAGAGAGAGAGAGAGAGAGAGAGAGAGAGAGAGAGAGAGAGAGAAGATTGAGTTTTCAAAGTACAGGAGGAGTGGGAGGCGCTACCAAGACAGCTGCCCACGCATTTATTTAGTCAGTGTTTCTGCACCAGAAGAAGGCCTGAATTAGGGCCCTAGACTGCAGGAAATTCAGCCTCAGAATTGTCTCTAGCCTGGCCGACCTCCCGGCAAGGATTTTTGTTTCTCCGCTGCACCCTCCAACCCGGGGCGGGGAGTGGGGTCGGGGGGAGGGGGAGAGAGAGAGAGAGAGAGAGAGAGAGAGAGAGAGAGAGAGAGAGAGAGAGAGAGAGAGAGAGAGATTTTGCAGAGGCAGGTGAGGCGGCCTTAGGGTAGGGGTGGAGGGTAGGGAGGTAGCTGGTAAGTAAAGACAGCCAGGGGCTAGTGTCAGGGTAGGAGAAACGGAGGAAACGACCTGCTTTCGGGTTTGCTGTGCTTTCAGGAGCCTCACTAATCTGCACTTCTCTCTCCTGCCTGCTTCCCACCCCATTTCCTTTCAGGTTTGGTTCAAAAATCGCCGGGCCAAGTGGAGAAAGCGGGAGCGGAACCAGCAGGCCGAACTGTGCAAGAACGGCTTCGGGCCCCAGTTCAACGGTCTCATGCAGCCCTACGACGACATGTACCCGGGCTACTCCTACAACAACTGGGCTGCCAAGGGCCTCACCTCGGCCTCCCTGTCTACTAAGAGCTTCCCCTTCTTCAACTCGATGAACGTCAACCCCCTGTCCTCTCAGAGCATGTTCTCCCCGCCCAACTCCATCTCGTCCATGAGCATGTCGTCCAGCATGGTGCCCTCGGCGGTGACTGGCGTCCCGGGCTCCAGCCTCAACAGCCTGAATAACTTGAACAACCTGAGCAGCCCCTCGCTGAACTCGGCGGTGCCGACGCCCGCCTGCCCTTATGCGCCGCCGACCCCTCCGTACGTTTACAGGGACACGTGTAACTCTAGCCTGGCCAGCCTGAGACTGAAAGCAAAGCAACACTCCAGCTTCGGGTACGCCAGCGTGCAGAACCCGGCGTCCAATCTGAGCGCCTGCCAGTACGCTGTAGACAGACCAGTGTGAACCCCCGGGCCACCAAAGCGCCAATCCAGAAAGCGGGCGGGCGGGCGGGCTGGGGGGGAACCGATTTTTAAATACCGAATGGGAAAATCCCTTCCTGGAAAGACTGAGAATTCTACTAGAAAGTAATGGGCACGAGAGAGGGAGCGAAAGAGAGAGAGAAAGAGAGAGAAGGAAACCACTGAAATAAAGAACGCTCTTTTGTTTTCAAAGGAATTTCCTCAGTTTCTGACATCTTTCACTAAAAGTATTTCCAACAGTAACAAGGACATATATATATAAATATATATGGACAAATGTTTGACTGGATATGACATTTTAATGTTACTATAAGCTTGTTATTTTTTAAGTTTAGCATTGTTAACATTAAAAATGACTGAAAGGATGTATATATATGGAAATGTCAAATTAATTTTATAAAAGCAGTTGTTAGTAATATCAAAACAGTGTTTTTAAAGGTTAGGCTTTAAAATAAAGCATGTTATACAGAAGCGATTAGGATTTTCGCTTGCGAGCAAGGGAATGTACATACTAAATGCGACACTGTATGTTTCTAACATATTATTATTATAAAAAAAAAACATTGTGTGAATATCAGTTTTAGAATAGTTCCTCTGGTGGATGCAATGATGTTTCTGAAAACTGCGGTGTAAAACCTGCCCTGTGTATAACATTTCGTACTATATTATTGTTTTACTTTTCAGCAAACATGAAAAATGTGTTTTATTTCATGGGAGTAAAATATAACGCATACATATTTGTCTGGATTATTTTTCTCTTAATCTCTGCATCGTCAAGTGCTTTACAAAGAAAGACTTCTAACTAGTTTCATCCCTTTGCCTGGTTCCACAGAGAGCGCAGTATTTTCTTTTCTTGACAGGATACAAACAAATGTTGGTTATTTATCTAAGATGAGGAAAAAAGAAATCCAAGCATCAGTCACACAGTGAACAAGCCAATGAACTCAGTCTTCTTTTGAGTCCTCTCCATTCTGCTTTGGTTTTTAAACCCATAGAAGCCCATTATGTCTAGTAGATAATGGTTGAAGGAAAGTGAAAGAGGGTAAAGTGATAGAAAGAGGAAGGAAGGAAGGAAGAAAGAAAGAAAGGAAAGAAGGGAGGGAGAGAGGGAGGAAGGAGGGAAGGAAGGAAGGAGCCAGATATAATTTTATATGACTACTATGTTCAATTCTTAAGGAAAAAAATTTCAAGAAGGGAAAAATTCTCTGGAGAAATATTATATACATTATATACATATACAGTATATAGATAGTGTGTATGTATATCATATGTATGCCCTTCCTGACTTTATATATGTATGTATGTATGTATGTATAGATATATGAAACACATTTACAAAGAAACGCCTCCTGTTCAAAATATTTAGTTCCCTAAGTTTATGTTTCAGGCTTAAGTAGAGAGATCCTTCATGTAATATTGCATTACGATTTCCAAATCCTTTGGAGACATTAAAAGAAACAAAGACCATTTTAAATAACCACAGCCCTTCAGTATCTCAAAGAACCAGGAGGTTGAGAGGTTAGATTGAAGTTTCCTGAGTCTTGTAGAGCAATATGTCGTCGACGGAAAGGTCACGCTCCCTGTGTTTTGTTTTAAATAATATTGACCCATTAATTCTAAACCTGCTTGTTCGTGAAATGATTCAGGATTATAGTTTGCAAGCTCCAAGACAATGAAGCAAATCAAGATGAATTACAGCCGCGGCCCTCCCATCTTCTGACATCTGAACAGAGGAATGAGATCGGCCTGATGTTTCAAAGAATTTAGAAGGAACTCAGGCGCTTTTTTTTTTCCCGGTTTGAAGTGTAATTTCGAAACAAATACTATTCATCCAGTAGAATTCATCACTGGTCCACTGTCCTGATTTGGGGGTGGGGGAGGGGGGTGAGAAGTTCTGTTGGGTTTTTGTTGTTGTTTCTCTTGTTACTTCCTCCCCACCAAAGGAGTAAGTAGTTTGAAGATCAATACTATGGCTGGGAAGTGAGGGGAAGAAGCCTCAGCTTCCGCCTGTTTTTCTGTATCAGGGAAAACCTGTGTTTTTGTATTGTGCTTGGATTGCTTTTATCTGTTGAAACTACCTATTGGCTCCTTAGATGGCTGACACGAAGGCTTTGTTCTGCGTCAAATCTCCTTGCCACTTAAAGAAAAGGGTCACAGATAAATGTCCCTGTTTAGAGATCAGTGCTCAATGCACATTAACTCTCTCTCCATCTCTCTCTCTCTCTCTCTCTCTCTCTCTCTCTCTCTCTCTCTCTCTCTCTCTCTCCACCCCCCTCCACCCCAGCTGCTGCCAATCTACAGCCGGGATCACGCGGCGCTGGGGGCAGATAGAGGCCCTTTGGACAAGGGGTCACCTCCTTCCTTGTTGTTCTCTTGAGAGCACTGGAGAGGAAAAGGGTCCACATGGGCGGACTTTGGCATCTGCGGCCTCTAGCCTATCCATCTGGGCCTCCCTGAGAGACTGCTTTGGTATCTGTGGTCAAGGGGGGAGGGGGGAAGAGAGAAAATAAAGAAATGAAACAGAAATGGTAAAGAGACCAGGAGACCTCTACACCTCTTTGATAGTAGGAATAGTTTGGAGGGGAAAGGCTTAATAAAGGGATGAGAAGAAATGGCTAGAGGGGCGCAGGGGGTAAGGGAGCTGAAGGAGGCATGGTAGCTTGGGAAGAAGGTAGAGAATGGAATATGGTGGCTTCATCAGAGGAGTTCACGTCTCGCTTGTTTATTTAACAAACACACGGCCACCAATCTACAAAGATGATCATACACAATGGAAAATGGAGTTGATGGGAAGTTGTAAGATCCTCGCCTAGAGTGGCGTGGCTTAGGGGTGGGGACTATCTGGAGCTTGGAATCCCTTTTCCCCACATCAGTTCTCTTTTTTTGTCCCGACCCTCAGAAAGCCCCTATCCTCTCCTCCTGCCCTGCCTTCAAGTCCACTTCTGTGACCGGAGGACAGAGGCAAAAAAAAAAGTTGGGTTCCAGTGTTGTGGGGTTCCGGCTTCTTCTCCCTCTCCCCACCACCTCCCCCCGTTCCACACACTTCTGGTCCTCTCTCCAGACATCACCACTGCCACCATCTCGGTTCCACTCAATCGATTTTTGCTGCATGTCAACACTTATTACCGGTGAGTGTGAGGGTATTTTCTCTCCCTCTCTAGGTCTCTTAATGATTTCTGGGCTAGTTGTGTATTAAAGTGCTTAAATGATCTATAGCATGGAAGTCAGCCTTCTCTACCTGGGTTCAAAAATGGCAGGCAAACGCACGCGCTGGATAGCTAAGTTCTTACTCACTCAGTTCTCTCCACCCCTCGCCACCTCTAGGCTCCAGGCTGGACAGTCCCTTTTCTTTACAACTTTTCGGAAAGAGGAGAATAGTGTTCAGTCTCTCTCACCTGTCAAAGGATCATGTTTCCTCGGGATGTCTTTGGCTCAGGTCTTTGTCTTCTTTTGCTTTAAAACACAAACAAAACAAAATCCCTTAAATTTACTTTAGTTGAATTCACCAAATTAGGAGTGGAATATTATCCACTTTTGTGTCTGAATTGCTTCCCAAATAGTACAGATCTCAGCTTGCTTGTGAGCTGATTAAATCCCCCCCCACCCTCTCCACCTCTGAGGTGGGGGTAGATACGTGAAACCCACGTTAGAAAGCCTGCTAGGTCACGTTTTTGTTTTTTGTTTTTTGTTTTTTTAAGAGCTTCTGGATCCAAGATGCTTTTAGATTTCGAGTCTAATCCACTGATTCAGTCTCTCTTGCCTTAACCCACACCCACCGCTCCCCCTCCAGCTCAGCTTCGCAGTTAAATCTGGGAACCCTTCAAGAAGTATGAAAGGGTAGAGGCGAAGAAAAACCTAATGGTGAAAAAGAAAGTGTTTTAAGTCTTGGTTCTTAACAAAACCCTCATCAATTTAAAGCGCTGAAGTTCCGCTAACCTTTTTTTGAGGTGGGTCTATTAAAAACAGTGCAATCTCAGTGACTGGCCCCAAAGGGCCCCCTGAGTGCGAATAAACACTGGTGTCTGGCTGCCAATACACATCCTAATCCACAGGCACACTCGCGGTCCCCCTGCTCTCTCTCCGGGAGAAGAGATCTGGGGATTCACTATGCAATGCAGGTAGGATTGCTCGGGCTTTCTGGAGCATTCGGATTTTTTTTTAGGAGATCAGAAAAATTATGCCTGTAATTACATCAGAGGCCTTTATGAATATAAACTCCTATTGATTGACTTCTTAAACAAAAACAAAAGGGGAAGCTTCATCTAATCTAAATACACAATTGTAAGAGGTTAACAATAGGATAGAATGCAAAGGGGGAAAAGGAAGATTTCTAGTAGTAGTTCTGTATGAAATCTTTTTTTAAAATTCTGTTTTCCCCCACAATCTCAGGTCTGGAAATTATAGTTTAACTTAAGCAGACTAAACGGTAATTCAAGATGGGACTTTAAAGAGCAGTTTAAGTAGAAACACGTTTGTAAGCACATAATGAATTTACCTTTTTCAGATTAAAAAGGGGTGGGGATGGAGAATAGGACAAGTGCCCAGTGACTCCAGTAAGAAAGTCTCTGAAAAATCATAAAGGTTTATTTATCCTCCCCCACTTCTTTTAAACTCCCTCCCCCAAATAAACACAGTTCACTCATTGTTGGCCTCCTATCTGTATAAGATAGAATTCAGAAGGTATTGTGTTGGAAATGCCTAACTTCAACTCACCTTTGTTCTGAGTATTTTAAGTGTTTTATTTAAATATTTATTTTAGATCCAGTTGGAAGATTTCAGAAAGTAAGGAAGAAAGGAAGTCTTCTGTGGGAGGAGATAGTTGGCTATTATTCCTGCTTTGTTGTGGTTTTTGTCGTTGTTTATCCCTACACTGTGACTCCTGCCATGATAATTTGTTTGGGCATTTGACCTTACAAAATGGCAGCTATAGTTAAAGGAGGGTTAGTTGATGTTGCAATTCTTTATGGGAGAGTCCAAAAGAAGTTTTATGTGCTCTTTTAAACATGTAATGGGCATACATTAAGGGTGATCAGTTTTGGGGGGAAGGGATGGTAAATGTGTAAGATTTGCAGCAAAAAAGGACGATCTCCCAGACATAGGTTCATAGAATTTGAGCTAGAAGAGAAGGCAGAAGTTATTTGGTCCCATCCATCATTCCACAGAAAAGGAAACCGAGGCCCAGATTGAGGAAAGTCCAGTTACTCTCCCACGCCCCTTTTGCCAACAGGATAACCAAGAAGCAGAGAGTTTAAGTGATTTTTCAGAGGTCACAGAGGTAGTAAAGAGCACTAGAGGTTCCTAATCCTTTCTGTTGTACCCCACTCTGTTGTCCCCCCCCCAAAAAAAAAACTCCTTAGAATAAAATCCTCCTATTTCCACCTAGTTCTAGGAAACTGAAAAGGAAGGCCAGCCGTTCTGACCCGCAGTGTGGCCCTACTTAAATAAAGCCTGTGCCTCCTCGATGCGCTGCTCATTCTCTGTCCACAACCAGGACGGAAGTCTTTTCAGAGCTCTCCAAATTCGTCACGCAGAGGAGAGAGGGAGCAAGATCTTTTTGAATTTATCCCTAACGTTTTCTTTATATTGTCCCGACATTTAAATCCCCAAGTCTCGGGTCTGTCCATTCGAGACTGGCTTTTCATAGTTGCACAACTTCCACTCCCTCCCAGAAAAATGACCTTCTTCGTGGAAAGGTTGACTCCTTCACTGGGGCCGGATTCCAGTCTCTTGGCTCTTCATATATGATTGCTCTCAGTGTAGACTACCCTAAATATTTTTAGTGCTGACTTGGGAAAGTCGCGGGAGGTGGAGGGGGGGGGTGGTCAGAGGGATTGGGAGTACTAGAACTGGGGAAGAAGCTAGGAGATGAGCAGCAGCGGAGTTAAATCAAGGGAGACGCTTTGATCTGATAAGGCAGAGTCTGGTTTATCTACTTCTCCAGAAACAAACCCCTTGTAAATGTTTGGCCTGACTCTGTGAGTCAGAGGGCTACCTCTCCCTACCCAACCCTCGGCTTCTTCTCCGGGAAGGAGAGAACAGGGGATTAGGAAAGCTTCGGACTCAGAGCCTGCAACGTTAAAAGTCCACAATCGGAAGGCTTCTTTACCTGACAACCAGTCCAAACATCTCATTTAACTGCTAACGGCTAGAGCTGGAAGGGGCCTTCGAGGCCATCGAATCAACTCCCTCTTTATATAGCTGAAGAAATTGGAGCACAGAGAAAGTTAGGTAACTTGCCCACAATTACGCGGCTAGAAAGTACATGAGGTAGGATTTGAATTCAGGTTGTCCTGACTCCAAATCCAGTGTCCTCTCCACAAGGAAGAAAACGAAGCCTGAGCCCGATTTTCCTAGTATAGAACTTCCTCTACTTCCTCTCCCGTCCCCCACCCCCACCCCCCACCCCCTCTCTAGGAGAGTAATCTTTTGTTGTTGTTGAGGGAGGGTGGGGCTGAATTGGAGAGTCGTTTCCCCAGACTGCACTTTCAATGGAAGAACCAGAAAGGGGCCCCTAGAGCATAATGTCTATGTGTTTAAGAACTAGAGCCCAGGAAAATCCGGTGTCCGCCCGCTTACTGGTAAGTGTATTGATATACAGAAAATTGCAATATAATACTGAGGGGACGCCTCTGCGCCACGGTCCTTGCCTCCCCCGCTTCTTCTCCCTCCCCCCAAGCCTCAGTCCACAGCCTGGCAGTCCTGACTGGCATCACCTCCCAGCTTGCTCTTCAGCAGGTTTTTTGCGTCCCCTCGGGCAAAGCGCCCTCCTCGCACACGCATTACCAGCCACGCCTTCCGCCTTGAGTGCACGTGCTGGGCTCTCTGAGCCTGGGCCACTAGGCAGAAGCTAGCCTCGCTTGCCTCACTGGAGCTGGCCACTGCGCACGGTCCCTTCTTGTCTGCGCGGTGAGGCTTGGCGCTTCGTGGGCGGTCTGCGCTCCTCCTGCCGATGCGCCGCCGCTGCTGCGGCCGCCACAGCCGCCTTTCAGGGCCCCAGAGAGCTTGGCCCGGGGCTCCCCCGGCTGCTGCACCGCAGTCTCCCGCTTCCTGAGAGCGCTGCGCTGCTCCAGCAGGCAGATGCAACCTCGAGGTTCTGAACGCGTCCTGCCGGGTCGGGGGGAGGCTAGACAGGGAACTCAGCTGCACTAGAACGGAGCTCTTCCTTCTCTCCGGTTCCTGGAAAGTATTGCCTGGATCAGAGAAGGCAGAAAAGCGTCCCAGAGGATCAAAGAGAAACCCAGTAGACAATCTTCAAATCAGTTTCACGGGGCAATTTTGTTCCCATTTATCTTCATTCACTCTCCCGCCTTCTCCCTCCCCCCACTGCCGCCCGCCGACACACACATAAATGCATATACCTTGAATGTCACTTCCCTCAGGCTCCTCTGCCTGCCTTGCTCCCAAGTGTCTGCGCTGTTGAACATTAACCTCTCAGAGCTATAGTGTGGGGTAAAACGTTACATATAAAAATGAATCATCTATTAGACTTGTGAAATGGATCTATAATGTAGGGATGTTCCGAACCCAGCCCCCCCCCCCAACATATGAGCATTATTCGCTTGTCCCTTTAACAAATAAAAGTTGAGGACCCTAAGAAGAGTTAAGGTCAATTAGCCAATCACTCGATTTTGAAGTTTCTTCTCTGTGAAGGTTTGATTTGAAGGATCTTCTGAATAGTGAACTTGTAACTGTCTTTCACTGGGTATGGGGTGGGGGAGGAAGGGAAGAAAGGACAATGAGAGCAGAAGAATGGGTATGTGTGTGTTTCTATGTTTGTGTATCTGTGTATATGTGTGGTGGAGAGGATGGGTAAGTGTTATTAGAAGACATTCTTTGAAGGGCTGAAAATGAGAAAACCAGAAGAAAGTGGAGGCTTGCAACAGTAACCAGATGAGAAAACCAGGCTCTCAACAGTAACCAGACAGGGAAAGGCAGGGAGATGAAGACACATTGGTGGGCTGCCACTCCTGGGGATCAGAAGCTGAATGAAATGAGTCACCTTGTCTAAAGAGAAGAACATCACAGGTGGGAGACACCTAGGAGAGAAGCAGCTGCTGAGACTGAAAGAGGTGTGTGTGTGTGTGTGTGTGTGTGTGTGTGTGTGTATAGAATGCCTGTTGGGAAGGTGGAGAGAGAGAAAGAGATGAGAAGAGAAGAGAAGAGAAGAGAAGAGAAGAGAAGAGAAGAGAAGAGAAGAGAAGAGAAGAGAAGAGAAGAGAAGAGAAGAGAAGAGAAGAGAAGAGAAGAGAAGAGAAGAGAAGAGGAATTGTGATGTATCAATCTTGGTGAGATTTTGGGAAGTCCATGGGTTTGGCCAAGGAAAATGATTCTCCCTAGGGTGGGAACAGAGTTAATTCTAAATCTGGTCCTTGACCACCCCAATTAGGGTTCTAAAGGTAAAAACTCAGTCTTGTGCCAAGGTCTGTTTGAATACAGATTCCTCAAACCTGAGCAGTTGTCGGGTTTTAACACTTGAACTTTGGTATTATTGTCCTTTAACAAGAAATAATATTGTTTAAAAAAGAAGCAGAGTGGGGATAATTCTGCTTTAATGTGTATGTCATCAAGAACATACACATGCATATATACATGAAAGAATAGAAAAGAGAAAATGCAAGACACTTTATCTTTTGGATTAAAATTGAGAAAGACCTAACTCTCTTGAATAAACTCTGGATGTCTTGTTAAAGAAAAGCATACCTCTCATTTTGATCCATTTCTTTCTGAAGCTAATAAAAATATCTTCCCTTGAAGGTGAGACCTCCTTTTTCTCTTCAAGTTAATTTTGTGGCAATGTAGTGGGTGCATGCCAAAGATATGTCTCTCCATAGCACTTCATTTTTACACCTCATACATAAAATATTAGAGCTGAAAGGGTTCTTGGAGGTCATCTGGTTCAACCTCTTCATTTGAGAAATGAGGATACTAAGACCCAGAGAGTAGCATTTGCCATCATATAGCCCACAAATTCATCTAACATCCAGACACAGCCCACCTTCAAGCATAGGATCAATAGTCTGGAACTGGAAGGGGCCTCAGATACCACCTAGTTTCACAAACAAGGAAATTAGCTCTCAGAAAGGGTGACTTCCCCAAGGAAGTATGAGAGGTAGGCTCTGAACTCAGGTCCTCTGACTCAGAGTCAAGGTGCTTCCTTTAGAGAATGGAACTTTGTTTCTGCTGGTAAGAGTTTTATATTTAAGAACTATCAGTCCTCTCTTCAAGGATTTGACCATTACGGATTGGTCAACCTCTCATTATCGGGGATCCAGGTAGAAGCCATTAGAATGTGAGCTCCTCGAGGGAAGGAACTATATTCTTGCTTTCCTTATATCACCAGTACTTAGCACAATGCTTGACACACACTAAGCACTTAATAAATGATTGTTGACTGACAGTATCCAAGGGACAGGAACCAGATGGATTAGGAACCAGAACTTTGAGTCTGTAGTTTTGTGTGTAATAGGCATAGGTATGTTACTATCTCTTTCTTGGGTGTGTGCTCTGGTCTGATCTTGGATCTGCCCTATGTCTACAACTCCACATTTGTCTGTACACTCCATAAATGGTGAAGATCATTTTTCAAGCTACTTAAATGACTTGAGATTTCCCAACAAGCATCTGTTTCTCAGGCAATGTGTCCATATATTGTGTGCTCTTGCCTCTGTAGTTTACAGGATGTGGGGGATGGGGTGGGCAAGAGAGAGGCACGAAGTAAGCGTTGCCTGTTGGAGAATCTTTAAATGTGTGGTAAGTACCAGAAATGGATTTGGTCACCACCCTCAAGAGAAAATGGCTTTGATTTTAAGATGGAGTTTCTTGGTGGGCACTGCTTCATCTGGCATCAATATTCTAACTTCTTAATTCTTTGATTATGAGTTCAACATGGGGTGGGGGGAGGGAGAAAAAGAGAGAGAGAGAGAGATTCTTTCTCAAGCTCCTTAAAGTATGGAAAAGTTATTCTCCACTCCCACCTCCCATATTAACCCCCCTCCCCCCAAAGTGAATTCACTCAAATGTCATTATAGCGGTCTGGCTCCAGAGGGATAATTCGAACATCAGAACAGAGAGATAAGCGAGAGGTGTGACTCACCCAGACTGTATCCTTCCAGTTCCATAATTGGGACAGTGAAATTTTGAAGAAAAAAGGGCATGGGCTACAAGGGATAGAGTGGGTGTTGGGGGCAGGGGGGTGGTACAACAGAGTTGACTTAAGCAGTCCTCTTTCAGGCAAATTACCATGTTATCCGACACTCTCCATCTATTTGTGTCCTGGGTAACTGACAATTCAACCAAGAGGTCACAGACTCAAGAGCTCAGGAGTCCTCTGGTGACTGGAAACAAGTTTGACAAGAAAGGAATCTGGGTGGGGTGCTGTCAGGGCTCAAAGAGTGGGAGGGGGAACCAGCTGGCATAATCTTACTGTGGAAGGCTCTCAGGGGCCCCAGATTTCTCCAGGATTTGCACCAAAACTGTGCCATCCACTATACTTCCAATTTAAAAGATCTGAGGCCTGAGGTTAGCTATCAATACAGCTTCAGGGAAGGGAACAATTCATCTGTCTCTTTACATCTCCACTTCCTTTTTCTCTTTCTCCCCTGCTTCACCTATTTTTTTCTTTCTTTCCTTCTTGCTTATTTCCTTCTTCAACACTTTGCCCCACCTGTATGCTTTTATGCTCCTTTAAAGCCTTAACTCAACCCAACATCTCCCTGATTCTTAATCTTCCTTGAGAATTAAGATTTCAGATTTGTTTTATGCATGTAATTTTCCATACATGGTGTCTTTGTCATCCATTCAG
Source organism: Phalanger gymnotis (assembly GCA_028646595.1). NCBI lineage: Eukaryota > Metazoa > Chordata > Mammalia > Diprotodontia > Phalangeridae > Phalanger > Phalanger gymnotis. Next base: position 279,851,716 of record CM053623.1, read on the forward strand.
GAGGCAAAGGTTAGCTACTTGTGAATCATTCATACTTGTGTTATTCAGTGTTGATATTAAAAACAGATGTCATGTCAATTCCAATACTTAGAGAAAGCAACATAGGAAAGTTAGTCTTGTCTGTGCATGGAGCGCAGCCATTCATCATAAAGGAGGATAGAAGAAGTGAGTATATCTAGTGTTTTAACAAAGAAGCACTTGTTGACCATGGGTGTTAGGGACAGAAGCAGCCTAAGAGTACATCCCTTCAAATCTGTCAATATTTTAATGGAATACTCTACTAAAGTACTCATCAAAAACTCCTCCTGTTATATGGATGACCATGAATTTTTTAAAGTGGGGAAATCTTAACTTAGGGTCTATAATATTTTAAAAATATATATTTTTATAATATTTCAGCATAATTGCTTTCCTTTGTAATCTCATGCATTTTATTTTATACACTTAAAAAGATTATTCTAAGGAGGGCTCTGTAGGCTTCTCCAGACTACCAGAGGGGTTCATGACACAAAAAGGTAAAGAATCCCTGCTCTAAAGTTATGTCAGCAGAGTACAAGCTTTGACTGCTCTTACCAAGTTGGAGAAGCTTCTAAGTACTGACCCTGCAATGGATGTCTGTTGTCTAAGAGTCAAACTTATGCTAAGGTCTGAGACAAGAGACTGAATATCAGGTGATGATTTGGGGGGGGGGGGAAGAACACACCAATTTATTCATCACATCAATTTCAAAGGACAGGCATCATACATTTATTTCAAGGTAACACATTCCAACTGAAGATGCAGCTATCTTAGTAGTTCCTCCTACTTTCCCAAAACTGTGGATCTGTGAATATTTATTATCTGATATATTTCAAGGAAAATATAGCCAAGAAAAGTCCTTCATAGGATTTGTTTCCTGCACCCCTCCACTTCCATCTGTCTTCAACTTTTGGAAAGCCCTATTAGTCACAGTTCTGAGTTGAACTTGGAAAGTTCAATGGGAAAGTTCAGCTGGAAAGACTTACATAAATTGATGCAAAGTGAAGTGAGCAGAACCAGGAGAACATTGTACACAGTAACAGCAAAATTGTTCTATCAATAACTTAGCTGTTCTCAGCAATACAATGGTCCAAGACAATTCCAAAAGACTAATGAAAGAAAATGCTATCCACAGCCAGAGAAAGAAATTATGGAGGCTGAATGCAGAATGATGCATATTATTTTCACTTTCTTGGTCTTTTTTTGTGTTTTTTTTTCCTTTTTGGTCTGTTTCTTCTTTCACAACATAACTAATGTAGAAATATGTTTTACATGATTGTACATATATAACCTATTTAAAATTCTTATTTTTTAGGAAGGGGGAGGAGAGGGAGGAAGAAAATTTGGAACTCAAAATTATTTAATGAATGTTAATATTTCTCTACATGTAATTGGAAAAAAACAAAATATTATTTTTAAAAGAAGTATGTTTAAGGATAAATTTTCTATTGGCCCATTTTTTGCTGTTGATTCCTTCCTCCCCAGTATTTTCTTTCCTTCCTTCCTTCTTTTCTCTCTTTTTTCTTTCTTTGCCTCATTTCTTACTTCCCCAATCCAAAGGTCTCCCTCCTCTGATTTCCCAGAACATGTGCCTTTACCAGTCATTTGACACATTATATTCAGCTTTGTTCATTACTTTTATAACTATTTCTCATAATATTTGGTCTTTCTGCTTGAAGGAAGGAATTATATTAATCCCTCATTGCATTCCCCTTAGTGTACTACAGTAGGCAATGATGTGTTTATTAATTGTTTGATGTGATCTAAAAATAATCAAACAAACCAACCCTGAGTACCCTACTTGCACCAGGAGAAGAATTATCAGAAGTTGGAATTCACAGACTTTAAAATACAAAAGCTCACTTTTATAAAGCACTTTACAATTCACAAAATATTTTCTTCAGAGTCCTGGGTAGAAATTAGGGTAAGTGTTATTTTCAGGATTCTACAGATGAGGGAACTGAGTCAGCAAAGTCATGCAGTTAGTGCCAGAGCAAGAACTCTAGTTCAGGTCTTATAGCTTCAAGGTCAGTGCTCTTCCCAATGCATCGTGATGAGACATTCTGAATACATAAAGAGCAAAACCAGAAATCAAATAGAAATACCAAGTTGGTCCTGCTCCTGCTCCTCTTCCTTTTTCCTCTTCTTTTCCTCCTCCTTCCTCCTCTTCCTTACCACCTTGACCACCGCTAAAGCATTACTAGGACATTCAGCAAGGTTGTGAGACACAAAATATGCTACCAAACTCTTTCTTTAGAAAAAAAATAACTTATAAATGGAAGAAAGTTATCTTTCTGGGGTAGGTTTAATGCATGAGAATAGCCAAATGAGTTAAATTAAACATTCCACTACTATAATTCTCAGAGTCTAGGATTAGTAAAAAATGTCAGGTTTTAAGTATAGTTTTCATTTTTATTTGCAACTTCTAATTTCATTCTTTGTGAAACACATTGAAAATCTACATGCATTAAAGTATACTTTGATAATTATGTAATTATGACAAGATTTTACAGAAACATTATTAAGCATAGTAGAGAACTAAACCACTTTGGTGGCATTACCAAATAAAGAATTTTTGGCCATTTACTTTTTAGAAAAAAAAAATCATCTTGCTTTAGGTTTATAATTATTACTCCCTTCAAGTATAATTTACTGACATTTGAACTTTACATGCATGATATCAATAATTTATCTACCCCCAAGTGGGCATCTTCTCATATGCCGCCAATGAGAGGATAAGTACAGGAGCCCTGGGGGGGATCACAACTCTCCCCAAACCATTGGCTCTCACAGCCATTGTTGAAGGAAGCAACTACTATGGAGCAGGGGTTAGTCATCTCCACCAACTGCCACCCACAGGGCAGGCAAGCCAGCCTAGCTGAAGTTGCAAGGCACCCTGAAGAAGAGACATCTGTAGAATGCAGTGTATCTCAAGCAGATCCAACCACTACCTCAACCATCATCTCCCTGCAGACCCTAATGGAAATAGTCATGAACCCAAGAATCTTTGGAATAACAATGCTTCTAGACCAGTTTCAAATGTTTGGGCATCATAAACTGATACAATTTTATCACTGTAAATGACATTAAAGAAGAGGCATTGCCATCTGCTTCTCATCTGCACATGGGAATCTTTCCATTTGCCTAGGAACTGAAACCTTGCAAATGTGTTGTTTCACCATTAGAGTTTGAGCTCTTTGAGACCAGAAGCCTAATTTCCTACTTGTATCCTTAGCACTTAAAGGCACAGTGTTTTACTCATAGTAAGTGCTTAATAAATAATTTATCCATCCCTTCATTCAAAATACTTTAGCATTTCCCCAGTTACTTACTTTTCTACCAACTGCTCTGTTCCAATAGTTATCAGACTTTTTTGCTCCATAGAATATTGAGTTGCAGTCTGAAGTTCTTATAAGCCACCTCCCCTTAGTCATCCATTTGCCTTCTGACACCACAAACACTGCATCAGAATGAATAGGAAGGAGAGGGAAAATAGTGATGCTTTTGATGAGACACCTCTGAGGGACATCCACTAGAAGGATGCTCATTTGTCAAGAGGCTACACTTTGAAAAACATTGCACCAATTCATCCCATTGGTTTAGGTAGGACTCCTTTGTAGATATTATGACAGCTAGATTATAGACTGATTTCATTAATGAAGATTCTAGACAATTAGGAAGGTAGAAGTTCAGAAGGGCCAATTGTTTGGATGCTTCTGCTAAAGAAATGCTGACCTTTTACTTTGTTTCCCCAATCAGGAGATGCTACTCATAAAACAACAGTGAGGGGAAAAAATATATGTATATCAGCATTACCTTCAAATTGACAGTGAGATTCTTTTTGTTAAATGAGATAATACTTGTATATAGGAAATAGTACAAAGTAGGTGCTTAATAAATACTTATTACCTTCTTTCTCATTACTGAAATTTGTGCTTGAGAAAAACAAGACAAGACCTAAACTCAGTTTTGTCACCATGGACAATCTGACAGTATAAGATCTAATAGGAAGAGCATGATTCTTTCCTTCCTTCAAATTGCTTATATTCGTTTATGCCATAGGACTAAATGCACCAAACCCTACAACACTCCAAAGCCTCTTTAGATAAATTAAGCTTTACTAGCTTAAAATATCACCAAGACTTTTGGAAAACCCTGTATATTAATATCCCATAAATTCAAATGATCAGTTATTATGCACTATCTCTTCCTCCTCTCTCTTTCCTAGCTGGTCCTACTTCCGAAAATAGCAACCAACCTGTTCTCTGCTACTATTTATTAATCGGCTAAATAATCAAATAAACATTATTAAGCAATGAGCAAGTGTGTGTTTGTGTGTACTGTGAAAGGAAGTGGGGAGAGTTTTAACTATCAGATAATATGCGGTCCCTGCTATCATAGAGCTTCAAGTCTAGTAGGGCTATAAGAAATTGTTGTTCAGTTGTATCATACTACAGACCACTGGGACAGAAGGGAGAAACAGATGAGAAGTTGGGGAAAGAGAACACAAACTTGTCACCCAATATATCAGTAATGTAGGAGCTCAATTATCCAGGCTTGTACAAGTATTCTCTCTCTCTCTCTCTCTCTCTCTCTCTCTCTCTCTCTCTCTCTCTCTCTCTCGATAAAACAGAGTAACAATTAAATTTTTGACTGCTGTCTTTGACTTGATTGAAGTACAAATTATTGAGAGTCTTTGAAGGAAGTAACCACTCCATGTTAGAACTCATGATAGAGTAGAAAAGCTGGGGATTCTCTAATCCAAGATTAAGGGATATGGAATGTAGAAGAGTACAAAATAAGGGTCAATAGTATCTCATGGCCTAAAATCCTCTGTAGGAAGTCAGCCCAAGGAAGATAGCCTTGAACAATGTTTTTCAATACTGAAATTCAAACCACAAGAACAAATTTTGCCAATGATGAAGAAAGTGAGAGCTATCTAAAAATCTGATAGGGGTGTGCAGAGAATTTATCAACCAATTTAATCTTAAAAAGATCATAGGGGCAGCTAGGTGGGGCAGTGAATAGAGCACTGGCCCTGGAGTCAGGAGGACCTGAGTTCAAACCCAGCCTCAGACACTTGACACATACTAGCTGTATGACCTTGAGCAAGTCACTTGACCACAATTGCCTCACCTTCCCCCTCTCCAAAAAAATTTTTACAGAAAAGATCATAGATATAGAACTGGAAGGGGCCTTATAAGCATTTAATTCAAGGCCCTCACTTTGTGGATGAAAAAACTGAGTCTCGGGAATAAAGTTATTTGTCCAAGGTACATGGATAGATATTTCCTTCTCCAGTTTATTTTACCGATGAGGAAACTGAGACAAATGGGGTTAAGTGACTTGCCCAGAACTACAAAACTAGTACGGTCTGAGGACAGATTTGACATGAAGATGAGTTTTCCTAACTCCAGGTTATCAGTATATCCAGTTCACCACCTAGCTGCCCAGCATAAAGCATTAAAAGTTCAAAAAAAAAAGTGAAGAGTTGGTAGTTAATTCTAACAAAACAACAACAAAAAGCTTTTATAAGAAAAAACTGTGTTTAGAGCAATGGAAGATAAAATAAGGGACAGAATCTGGATTCAGAATCAGTGGGATTATGATAAATGGATGAAAGCGGTTTCATTTTTATTTTGCTTCAGTATTTTTTCTACCTAGGGGAATAATATTTGGAATTGAAAGTATAGAACAAATATTGCTAAGAGTGATTTGAAAACTAAGATAAATTAAATTATAAAAGAGGACCGATGTGCCCTTAATGAGTTGAATTTATCAGGCAAATTGTAAACTGGGAAAACCAGTGGAGAATGGAAGAGATGCTACAAGACCAGAGAGGGCCAAATGTCTTGGTTTTCAAAAAGAGGAAGAGTTTGTAGTTTGTAATCTATAAGTAACTGAATTTCACTTCCATTCCCGGTGGGGGGAGGGGGCAGGAATCCTTAAATATTCTAAAAGTGATGGTTTGCAAGGAAAATTTTGCTCATAATGAATGATTTCACCCAAAACAGGTTATGCCAAACTAATCTCAGTCCCTTTTCTTGGCAAGGTCACCAAACTGCTAGATTAGGGGAATGATGCAGACATGGTTTATGTGAATTTCAGCAAAGTCATTTGTCAAAATTTCTTATTGGAGAGAAGGTGGAGTGGAGAAGGAGAAGGAGAAGTGGAGAAGACAGAGATAGGTAGGCTGGAGGATAGTCCAGTTAGGTGGATTCTGTTCTGATTTAATACCCAGACCCAAAGAAAAGCTATTGATGGGATGATATAGACTTGTCTTGTTTTCATTTGTTCGTTTGTTTGTTTTGACAAGACCTGTGATTTAACACTGACTTAGGAAGCCCCCTGTAAAGGACTTCCTCTGCCATTTCAGAGCAGTACCTTCAGCTGTGAGACACTGGGCTGGAAGTCAGGAAGACCTAAATTCAAATCCAACACTGGCTAGTGTTATGACACTGGGCAAGTTGCTTAACCTTTCTCTGCCTCAGTTTCCTCATCTGTAGAATTGAGGTAGTAATAGCACCCACCTCCACCCCTACCCCAGGTCTTTGTAAGGACCAAATGAGATAATATTAGTAAAGCACTTAGCTCAGTATCTGGTGCATAGTACGTGTGCAATAAATGCTCATTCCTTCCCCTCCCTTCTTTCATAATTTATAGTCTTAGAGAGTTTCCTGGGTTACTGAAAGGTTAAACAACTTGTTCAGAATCCTATAACCAGCATATTGATATAAACTAGTAAGGAAACTTCTGCTGGAATACTTCCAGGATCTGTCCTGGACCCTTTGCTCTTCAGCATTTTAAACAACAAGCCCTCGATGGTATGTTTTTCCAACATGCAGCTGGTACAAAGCTGGGCAGGCTAAAGACTATTTTGCATGATAGAGTCGAGATTGATTAAAACCTTTCCAAGTTAGAATTATAGGTCACAGCTAATAAGATGAAACTTAATAGAGACAAATGCAGTGACCTACTGTATACTAGGCTTAAAAATAACCTATGGAAGTACAGGATACGGATGGCATGACTACACAACACTCTGTAAGAAAAATGGCAATATCCTGGAGTCTCAGTGGACTGCAAGTTGAATATGGTGTGGGCTTTGGAAGAAGCCACATTTGGAATGTTGGTCAGGTAAGACCTATAGTGTGACTTGTCAATTGAAAAAGCTAATAAGGCTTTAGCCTCTATTGAGAGGTATTACAACTAGAACAAGATAGATGCTTATCCTAATCTGCTTTTTCTTGATCAAAACATCTCTGAAATAGTATATTCAGCTCTAAGTACCACGTTTTAGGTAAATGTTGACTTTTTGGAAAGGAAGATAACCACAGTGGTTAGATGAATGGGATACTATGCCATATAAGGATGGGTTGAAGGAACTCAGGTAGTTTAACCTGTAAAAGAGAAGGAATGAAAATTGTCTTCAAGCATTTGAAAGGCTGTTTTGTAGAAGTGAGATTGGCCTTCTTCTGTTTAGTCCAAGAGAACAGAACAAGGGATAATGGAGAGAAGTTGCAGAAAGGCAGATTTGGGCTCAATGTAAGGAAAAACTTTCTAAGAATTGAAGCCGTGTAAAGTAGAATGACCTGTCTCAGGAGGAGATCTACTACCCTTCAGAAGAGGTCTTTGGATACAGGTGTGATGCATATTTACTGGTGATGTCATAGAGAGGATTATGACTCAGTTCCAGATTGGACTCCACGAGTTCTGAAGTTCTTTTCATCTCTGAGACTTTGTGACATGTGTGTGCCCACGCATGCAGAGGTTATATGATTTATATGTGTTGGAGCAGTGCATTCAATTTGGTCTTTAAAGGCTGGGTAGGAATTCAAAAGGCAAAAAGCAAGAGGGTGGACATTTTAGTCCTATGTCACCTGTTGTTTGACAAGAGGTACTGTCTGACCAAAAAATCACTTCACTGACATCTCTTTTCTTTCCATCATGCAATGGAATTCAGTTAAGTAAGCAAAAATTAGGCAACTACTGTCTGCAAAGTAGAGACATTTTTCTCCCATGACAGTCTCTCTTTTTCTCCTTGCATGACTAATTTCAAAATTAATTTTAATTCATGAATGTCCTTCCTCATATATACACACTTCTTTTGTTAACTTTTTAATTCTCACTCATGTATTTCCTAACTAACTCAACACAATCATTCTCCTTATTTTTTTTCTTTTCTCTTCCTCTGTCTTCCTTTTTTTTGTTCCATCTCTTCAGCAAATTTACTCTAAAATATGATTTTTTATCATGGTTAATACATGAAGAGTGTTAATAATGTAACCTACTTCAAAGGAATGGAAAGGCATTAATTGATCATTAACAAGAAATAGTTCCATCAATTTCCAAAGCTCTTGAAAATGCCCAAGAGTTCCCTTCAGAATTTCCACACAAGTTTTCATCTACTTCTTCCTACTCTAATTAAATCCACTTTTCCATAAACAATAGGATTTGAAAGAATTTTTAAAAAATATTATTTTTCAATTTGGTTATTTTCTCTCTTGTTTACTTACTAGTAAACTGTTATTCATTGCAAAGTGATCTTCTGGTCCATCTCTCCGATACTCAAGCATCTAAGATCAGGAAAGAATAAACACAACTGAGACCTAAGAAACATGAATTAATGGCCATATGGTGGTCCCTTGTAGGAAGAAAAGGTAGCTGTGACAGTACCTGCCATTGCTTTTACTGTTGCCTCTCTCCCCACCTAGAGGTGCACAGTATTTTTTCAGGCTCCTTAGAAGGCTACCAGGAAAAGTTCTTTTATTTGGTTGACCCCTATTTATATGGCTCAGCAGCAAATGAAAAGGCTTTTTGTTACCACAGACTTTGAGAATGCCTGCACATGCTCTGATAGAGCTTTGCATGACAGAAGCAGGCTCACTAAGTTGCCACATGGGTTGGTACCGAGAAAAGAATATTTGTGCACACTCTAAGGACAGAACTATTATTGACCAGTCCTCTCTTAGAGATGTATGATGCCCTCCCAAAAAAAGAAACCATACCTAAACACTGTTTGCTAATGAGAAGAATTCATTAAATGGCAAATTCATCTTGAACCCCATAAAAGGAAGATTAGTGGCTAAGATATTAGTACCTCTTAGAGTATGGTAATTTCACAGAAGGGAAAATATTGAAGATTGATGTATTGAAGAGAGCGTTTTTAGTAAAGAAATGATAAAGAATAGAAATGTTCTAGGCTGTAAGTTCCTCAACAGTAGGGATTATTTCCTTTTTGTCTTTGTATCCTCCAAGCTCCACACAATGCCCAGCTCACAGTGCTTCATGTATTCTTTTTGATTGATTGATTATTTAATTTATCAATTGAGATGTTGGATTAAACAGAATGATTAGGGGCAGGGAATGCATTTATTGAAGTGGGAGGAAATTTTTCATGGGTAAAGTTAGCCTAGAAAGGAGCTAAGTGGGAAAAATATGCCAGAGGGGAAGAAAAAGGACACTGAAGGGACTTGCCTTGATTTCTTTGTCTCTAGAAACAAGAGGTTAGACTCGATGCACTTTTAAGGTCCCTTCTAGATCTAATAGCCCATGACTCCAAATCTTTCAGAGAATAACAAATGGATGAAACATCCCTGTATTTCACATAGAGCACATCTTATTTCCTGTTCTCTTTTGGGCCTAGAGCATTAATACCCAATATGAGAGTATAGAAATTCTCGTTACCAATGCAAATGGAAACTACTTATGCTTCAATAGGTCAGTTCTAGGGATCTGTCTGGAGCAAACAGACATGGAGTGACTTGTCCTGAATCAGGTAGGGATTAGCAAAGAAAGTATTTTAATTCAGGTCTTCACAAGGCAATAACACTGTTTCCTTAAGAACATTAAACTTGCTCCATTGAGAAAGGGGGGGGGGAGGCAAGGAGGGAGGAAGAGAAAAGGAGAGAGGGGAGGAGAGAAGGGGGGAGAGAGAGAGAGGGAAAGAGAGAAAGAGAACATTAAGAACTTTAAATGTATGAGGAACACAACATGAGATATCCATTTGGTGTCTCTGAGGCACACAGTAGTGAGGGGAGAATCTGGCCTACCTACCATATGGCAATACTGAGAGAGGGCTAGTGGGAGGGAAAAGAGGAGGCTTGAAATCTTGAAACATTCATCTCCACACACTTACCAAACTTCCCCTATGCACTTCTTGTCAAGGACCCTAGGACTGGTCTAGTTAATCCAGGCAGCTAGCTGGCATGGTGAATAGATAAAGCGTGGGACTTGAAGTCAGGAAGACCTAAGTTTAAACCATGCCTCAGACATTCTCTAGCTGTGTAACCTTGAACAAATTACTTAGTCTTGCTCTGATGCAGTTTCCTTATCTGTAAATTGGGGATACTGATAGCACCTCCATCACAGGGTTGTAGTGAGGAGCAAATAAGTGAATATACATAAAGTTCTATATAAATGCTAACTATTATTAGTAATGAACAATATGGATAAAGGATTGTAAGATCATAACTCCAGAGGTGGGAGGAATCTCACAGTTAGGTAATCCAATTAAACCCTCATTTTACAGATGAGGAAACTGAGACTTGAAGAGAATAAGTGATTTACCTAAGATCCCACAGGTGGTATCAGAGGAGAAACTTGAAGCCAGGGCCTGTGACTCTAGATGCCCTTTCCGTATACTAAAATTGTAGTTTTACAAAGAAATTATGACAGCAATTTTTGTGTGGGCATTCCTAAAGAGCTTTGTGAGAAAAGACATGGATATCTTTTATTTTTACTTTTCATTTTACTTCATTCATTCTCACATTTCCTTCCTCACCATTGAACTCTCCTTTGTCACAAAGAAATTGTTGAGCAAAATTGAACAAAATAACTTTTCCTGACATCACATGCAGCATTCCATACCCATAGCCTCCCATTTCATTTTGGAGAAGAAGAAGGTATGTTTTATCACCTGTTCACTGCGACCAAGAGCAGTCATTATAATTACACTATTTGTCTTAAAACAGTTTTTTTCCTCACACTTTTCCTCTGACTCCTCCTTAGCTTTTGAACAATTTTTTCTTTAATTTTCACCTTCAAAATAAAATCTTGTTATCAATAGTATAACAGAAAGGATTCCAGTTTAAATGCATTTTCAACATACCTTTTTGAATATACCCATATATATATATATATATATATATATATATATATATATATATAAAATCAAACTTTGAGACACATACTATGTGAAAAGAATCATTCCCTCATTATGTGAAATTGTAGATGAATAGCATGACTTGCCTTGAAATTCTAGATTTATTCATGTCAATTTAATGACTGTGTCCTCCAGAAAGGCATAAATGAAACTAGACAGTCAGTCCACATGAATGTAAACAGAATAAAGTGGGGGTGTTAAGGACCGATTTATATTTCAACACTTGGTCAAAATATGTTGGACACTGATTTTCATGTGGCTTTGGGTCTTCCTGGGTGGGGAACAGTTATAGTTATTGAGAGCTCTTCTCTGAAAAAGAAAAAAAAGTTTTGCAGTAGTATAGGTACCAACTTTTCACTTTCCCAGTGGGTGGTCCAGCACAGAATTCCCCAGTGGATGAGGTTATAGAGCCTGCCTGGGCCTCCCTTAAGCTGAAGTGTTTAAAAGATTTTCTTATGTGTAATTTAAGATGTATTCAGGGGAAATATAGACTCATATTTAACAATGAGTATCTTTGGATTTCTCCTACTAGAAAATCTGAAGGAATTCCCAGAATATTCTATAGATTAAAATTTGAACTTTGGTCTATTTCATGTGAAAAAAAAATCCCATTTTTTGTTGACTATGCTATTAGCAATTCTACTTTCCTTGACCATTATTTAGTCTTTCTTCTCTTCCTTTTACCCCCAATCCTGCTATACTCTTAATTTCTAAATCTACATAAACATTTAAAATGTACTTAAAAAGTTGGTTTTGTGCACATTCATTTTTTTTCTTTCCTTCATTATTAACTGAGTATATGGCAGTGCAAAATAGCTGTTTGTGTTGTGGGGAACAAAAAATTAAATTAAATGAATCTTGCAATCCTTGTCCTTGAAGAACTTAAAGCCTAGTAGGAGAGAAAAATAATGAGATGCAACAATTAAATACAGGACAAAATATAATCAACTCCATAAAGGAGGGAGAAACAAAGTACTGTTGCAGAAAAAATAGAGGAGGAGATGGCATTTGAGCATGACCTAGAAAAATGAGTAGAATTCCAATAGGTAAAAATAAGAGTAAGTATTCAAGACAGAGGGAACGAAAGGCACTAAAATGTACAGGCATTTGGTCTATTCCAATAAGGACAAGCAAAGGAAAAGAGGACAGGACAGCTAGGTTAAGGCCAGATTGCAGAGAGAAGAAGAAGAAGAAGAAGAAGAAGAAGAAGAAGAAGAAGAAGAAGAAGAAGAAGAAGAAGAAAGAAAGAAAGAAAGAAAGAAAGAAAGAAAGAAAGAAAGAAAGAAAGAAAGAAAGAAAGAAAGAAAGAAAGAAAGAAAGAAAGAAAGAAAGAAATTAAAGAAAGAAAGGAAGAAAAGGAGGAAGAAAAGGAGGAGGAGGAGAGGGAGGGGGAAGAGGAGAAGGAGAAGCATTTATATAACACCTTAAGGTTTGTGAAGTGCTATGTTGTATCCATTTTGAGGATGGAGAAACTAAGGCTGGGGGATGTTGATTGACTTGCACAGGGTTAATTCATCTGGTCTCAGGCAGGATTTGAACGCAGATCTTCCTGATTATAAGTCTAACACACTAACCGTTATGTAACCAGCTGCCTAAATTGAATACCAGGTAAAGAAATTTAGACTTTATTCTTTAGGCACTGAGAAGCCATGGTAAGTTATAAAAACAGAGAATAATGTGTTTGGGGAGATGGTATAATATAGTATAAAGAAAAAAGTAGAATTAGAAGATTTAGAAGACTTTAATTCCAGTCCTGGTTTTGTTATTCACTACATGTTGTTACTCTAGGCAGCATACTTCAATTCTCTGAGCATCAGTTTAATCATCTGCAAAATGGAAATAGTATGCTGGTACTCTCTCCAGGGATACAAAGCACCATTTATTCATGCTTTCTCATTATGAGTTGCTCTTGTTCGTATCCTCCCATAGACCTTCCATAAAGGGTTCACTTAATATGCTGAGGCTTATACAGCATATGTAAAGCACTCTGTAACTGTAAAACATATCACAACACAAAGGTCAGATATCATTGTTATCGGAATTGGACTTTAAGAAGATAAATCTGGCAGTAGCATAGGAAATGGATTGCAATAGTGTATGATTTGAAACTGGGAATCCAATTAGGAGGTTCTTCAGGTGAGAGGGAGATAGCGTAATCTGGAATATTGAAAATGGAAATGGAAAGGGAATGATAGGTTCAAAAGAATTTGGAATCAGATGCAATTGGACTTGGTAAAGAAGGGAGCAAAGCTGAATGTAACTCAAGGTTTTCATCTTGAACAAAGGAAGAACGTGTTGTCATCTGCAATGATAGAAAAGTCTATATTTGGGAGAGCCAGATTGGGAAATGCAAAAACATTATATATTTCTTTATTTTAAAAATATGTTTTATTAATAATTTGTCTTTACATTATAGTCATTTCCCATTACCCTCCAGACAGAACATCCCCTATGATAAAGAAAAACAATGAATTAAAAACATAATATTTTATTTTAGTAATCTCCCAGTTCTTGGCTGTGAGGAAGGAGCTGTATTTTATTAAACTCCTTTCCAGGATCTCCACTGGTTTTATTATTACTCAAAGTTCAACTTTTTTAAAGTGATTTTTGATTTATATATTTTTGTTGTATTGTTCTCTCGATTCTGGTTGTTGCATTGTTATCAATTTCACATGTATTTTCCCACACTTCTTAAAATTACTCATCATTTTTTACTATTCATGAACATTCCATCGCCTCCATATCTCAATGGGAAATTGTTGGTTTTTTCAGCCATTCTCCAACCACTGGGCATACTTTGCTACCTCAAAGAATGCTCCTATGCTGGGAATATTTAAGTATTTAATAGACCTTTGTTTCTGTGTTTGACTTCCCTCCATGATATGCTCAGTGACGAAATTGCTGGGTCAATGAATATGAAAAATTTAGTAACATTTTAGTAACCTATGGTGTTGGCAGTATGGTGCTATGATGTAAGTAGCGGTTGTTATTCTCCTTCCTGGCCCCACTTTTCCTGGCCAGTGCTTTTCCTTTCTAACCACTCCCCTAGGCAATGACTTTTTTTTCTATAGCCACTCTCTTATTGCCACCCCTCTGGCATGACTTAGTTTCCTTTCAAGTCAACCAATGGAAATAAACAATGGGAAGAGGAAGTCACTAAGGTCTAACTACATGTACCAGATCATACCAGTCTTCCCAACTAAAGATGCTGACTTGTTTATCTAGAGATATCCAAGATTTAGTTTCCTTTCTTTGTTCTGGAGAGTTGTAGAATTGAATCAATAATTCTATCATTTGTAGCTCTGAGCCCCCAGCCAGGAAAATTTGACACAGTGACTATATATCACAGATGAAAATGATCTATTAGTTTTTCTTTCTCCCAGGCACTCCTCAAACATTTATTTTCTTTTTTAACTACCCCTGAGTAATGAAACATTTTTCTTTAAAAAAAAAGAAATACTTTAAAGGTAAAATAAATAGGAAAACAAAATAAACTGTAAAGAAACAATAATGGATTTCTAGAGCAGACATACACTCTTCTGAGAAGAGAAAGGGAGAAATCACTAGCCTTGGGTCTAGCTGTATGAATGAGTTCAACAAAATAGGATCCACCAAAGCACTTCTTGTTGTCAAAATATGCTCTCTGAGAAGCCTCATTGTTTCAGCTTTACTCCTGCTTCTGTAGCCATTGGCGTGTGCTTCTTCTGCTCTCCTGGTCTGCTACTACTCTGCTTCTTGGCTTCCTTACCAGGGTACCCCCTTTTGTGCTTGCCTATTGCTTTCATTTTTGGCCTTAGGCTCTCCCAGGGCTGCCCTTCCTCTCTCTTCAGAGAGGAGACCTAGTTCGTCAATCAAAGCCCGACATTAGACAATCCCATGATCGTGGCACGCCCTCCCCCAGCATGTCAAAGACAGAGAACTGGGGATTTTCTATGTACTAGGAAGCATTGGTCTCTGGCATCCTGTTACATGTACTAAATTCAAATTTATAGTCAGAACTGGAGGATTACATCATAGCTCCACCACCAGGACATATTGTTTCTACCTTACCACAGCCCTTCCAACATTGTTTATTCTATCTTTTTTCATCATTGCCATTTTTCACAGAGTCATGTAAAACCTTGAAGCTGGTTTAATTTGCATTTTTCTTAGTATTAAGTATTTGGAGCATATTTTCCCGTGGTCATTCTTAGTTCATAAAGCTTTAGAAAACTGTTTTTCATAACCTTTGACACTTATTGGGAAATAATTATTAGTTTATATGTTTATGTTAGTTACCCCCAAATTTTGAATATTATATTTTTATTGGTGGTGTTTAGTGCAAATAATTAGCCATTTTTGATTTCTTTTCTAATCCTGTCTTCTTTTTTATACAAAAGTTTTTAAATTTTTATGTAGTCAGAATGTTTGGTTTTGCCTTTAATAATCTCTACCTCTTATTTCATTAAGATTCTTCCCTTAGTCATCATGCTTGTGAAAGGTGCCTGATCTTGTTCTCATTTTCTCTCCCTCCCCCCCACCCCAAGCATGTGTGTGTATGTGCGTGCGTCTGTCTGTCTGTCTGTCTGTCTGTCTCTCTCCCTGTCTCTTTGTCTTTTTCTGTATCTCTCCCTGTCTCTGTCTCTCTCTGTCTCTTTGTCTTTCTGTCTTTATATCTTTTTCTGTCTCTGTCTCTCTCTGTCTCTCTGATTCTTCTTCTGTCTCTCTTCTCTCTCTCTCTCTCTCTGCCTTTATACATATATACACACATATGTATATATATGTATATAAATTCTCTTGATTCCTTTATACCATCTCCCTATCTATCTACCTAGCTATCTATGCAGAGATAACACACACATATACATACCATACTGCCTCTTCATGAGGGGGCTCAGAGAATTAAGTTCAAAGAATGGGAAGCCCTTGGATGAGCAAGCACAGGTATGTTCCTACAGTATAGGGTCTTGGAAAGAAAAAAAGGAGGAGGGAATAGCATGAGCACATTGGGAACCTAGGAGAAGTGAGAGATTAGAGGGTTAGACCTGAAGTCAGAACGACCTAAGTTCAAATCTGATCTTAGACACTTTCTAGCTGTATGACCATGGGAAGTCACTTAACTTCTCTTTTGACTCAATTTCCTTATCTGTAAAATAGGATAATAATAAGACCAGCATCTGAGGGTTAATGTCAAGGTCAAAAGAGATAATAATTGTAAAGCACTTGGCACAGTGCCTGGCATACAGTAAGTGCTATATAAACGGTAGCTATCGTTATTATTAGTCAATCAGCCAACAAATATTTATTGAGTGCTTGGTAGGTCCATAGGGCTGTGTAGAGAAAAAGCAGTAACACAAAAGATAAGCTTCTACTCTCAAACTTACAAGGCCAAAAGAAACTGAAAAGGGAGGGAAGACAGCAGCAAAGACAAGTTTTGCCTGCTCTCTAATCTTACCCAGTCCTAGTCCTGTGTTCAGTCTTGGCAAGCAAGTTTTTCATCAGTCAATTAATAAGCATTATCAAGAGCTTACTACGTGGCAGAGTCTGGACTAAGTGCTGGGGATTCAAAGAAAGGCAAAAATAGTGTCTCCCCTCAAAGAGCTTATATTCTACTAAAATTCCAATTCTTACTATAATGTCCTTTCAAGTTCCCAATTGAAAAAAAAATGAAGACAATTTTTAAAATTTTTATTAGTGTCTCTTCGAAAGTACTGGATAAATCAATTAAGGCTTACAGAAATATTTGAATTTCCTGTAGGAAAGTACAGACGTCCCTATGCTAACAGCAAAAAGTAGAATCACAGTGAATTGGCAGAGTTTATATTCGGTATAGGAACAGGGATTGAATCTGTGATTTCATGGAAAAAGGGAACATCAAGGTAAGGAAACTTCCTCTACTTCAAGACAGGATCTTCTCTATAGCTTATAGTTAAAAGAGAACTGGGACTTTATATAACTTTGCCCAGTGTCACATGGCCAACATAGGTTAAAAGACCTGAGACCAGGTCTTCCTGGCTAATTCACTATATGGTCTAACATTTGGCATGAGTTTAATATATGTGTGTTCCCCATCTGTAATGCGGAAGTAGCCAATGAGGGCTCAATCCTGGGAGCAGGCTCATCAAATGCATGGCAGTTCCCTTTTGCACTCATTATTTATGTACATCATAGTTTCTATACATATATGTGTATATACAAATATACATACAAATATAATATATGTTTGCATGTATACACATAGAGGTCTGGGTATATGTATATGCATATGCATGTATATGTGTGTGTTTGTGTATATGTGTATACACACTTTACCAGACATGTGCTTTTATTACAATAGACACCTAATAGAGAAATTCCTCTAGCTACGCATACTGGCACATAATTTGCAACTTAGTATTCTAGAAAGATGCCTAGAGACAAAGAGAAGTTAAATGACTTGCCTAGGCTCACACAGAGGGTATGTGTCTGAGGTGGGACTTGAATCCAGGACTTTTCATATCTCTGAGCTCTCTGGCCCCATGTGCCCCTTTAAGATCTACTATATTCATAGCATGCTTGATAACTTTCTTTCCTAGGAAAAGAAGGCGACCTCGGCTTATATAATAGATTTGCTGCAATTTTTCACTATGTTGAAAGCAATTTTTGTTTTTGTTTTCAGTTGCATTAATATTGGAGATTCCACCATCAATGGTACTTTTTAGGAGAACACTTTCCTTTCCAGGACCACTGAACCTCTTACTTGGTTTAAGGTTCAAAATAGCCTCTCTTGGGAGGGTTGATATTTCTTTTCTAAAGCTAAGATCTACAGATGGAGTTTCCTTTTAAAGTCTGAAGGATAGTGGATCAGTATGATTTAAAAGGTTTAAAATTAACTATGCACACCACAAAGTACAAAGTAGAGGTGTGTAAATCATTTTCTCTGGTGTCACAAACAGTTCTGTGCAGGGCATCTTCTCAGTATCTGCTTGTGAAGTTTGCCTAAAAAGTCCATTAAAAGCCATGTGTCCAAGCTCTGAAGCCTTCCTCTCCCCACCACCTCACTGCTAGAAAGTCCCACTTTGCAATTTTACTGTAATACATAGAAATTAAATGATTGAACCAAGGTCAGAACATGAATTCCTGGCAGAATTGAGCACCAAACTGAAGTCTACTGACTCTCTCTCCAATGCAATAGTCCCAGTTTCAGGCTGTTTTAGTTGATGTCTAGTAAATTTTCCTTTCATAATGTAATTTCAAAAGATTAAATCATGTCTAATCTTTCTATAATAAAAATTCAAATTTAGGAATGATCCCTAATTTACAATGACAAAACCGACTTTGAAACATAAATGTGAAAGATAAATATAAAAGATAAAGGCACAATATCTTACCACATTTTCTTTTAACTTTAAATAAGTTATCCTTTCTCAGGTTCCCTATCTGTAAACAATTAATATTTTTCTAGAAGAATGCTATAGCAAACAATGAATTCATTTTTGCATGGTAAGTTTTGAAAGTAAAAAATGTGGAGATGTGAACAATCTGAAGAAGAAACATTTTTATTTTTCACAATTGTTAATATGTATTAATCTTGTTTTTTCTCCAATTAGAAGCAAAATATATTTTTTAAAAATTCTGTTTCAGAGGAACAAATTTTATTTTGAGGCATTACCAATGTTCTAAATTTACTTAGCACCTTCCCAAGCCAATATAACCATATCAGAGACCATTCTATGACTTCTCCCTGAGAAAACATACATATTCCGAATCTTTTCTTGTTTCCATTATCTTTTGAGCCAATCTAATATATTGTTTTCTCTTGTTATTGTGTGCATTTGCTATTGCCAGTACTGGTTAAATAGAAGGCTATATGAGGATGTATTTAGAAGGACTTCAGCATATTAACATGAGCAAAACGTAGGCTGCATGCTAAGATTTTAGACAGTTGTTCAAACAAAATTCTTAAGCTCTTTGCTTTATAACTGAAGAGGAATGTCTGTTCCTGAACTCCTTGGAAAACATATTCCTGGGCTGTGGTTCTTCCCCCAGTCTCTGGGATTGACTGGGATTAACATTTGTAAACTGCAAACACACCAAGAGCCAAGGGCCAAGGGCTTTCTAATCAGGTATAGATTCTTTCTTTCTTTTCTTCCTTCCTCCTTTCCTTCCTTCCTTCCTTCCTTCCTTCCTTCCTTCCTTCCTTCCTTCCTTCCTTCCTTCCTTCCTTCCTCTCTCTCTCTCCCTCTCTCTCTCTCTCTCTTCCTTCGTTCTCTTTATTTCTTTCATTCTTTTTCTCTTTCCTTCTCTCCCTCGCTTCTTTTTTCCTTCCTTTCCTTCACATTTATCCAAAAGAGGAGCTAGTGCTCAAGCTTGACATACACTTCAAGTAATTCAACAAAGTTAGTTTGAGATTGGAATCTGAAAGGTTTGAAGGAAAGTATAGCCTTAATAAATATTTGATAAATACCTATTTGTTTCTGATTAGATGGTTCTTTGTTCAAGTTTTTCACTGAGTGCCTTGTACAGAGCATCAAATATTGCAAAGAAAGTGAAAAATTAATTAAGAAAATGTCATCCTACTCTCTAGGCAGGACAAGGTACTTTTTAAAAAATCCTCTGTTGAACTAATAAACTTAAGAGATACATTCAGCTTTTGGGGGGTCAAATAGAGCTAGTAAGGGCTAAATAAAAACGTAGGAAACACCATCATCCCCTGTGTTCTTTAAATGTGGAAGGTAGTTCTTGATTTTCATGTAATTATAAATTTTGCATTATGGAAACTAACCCTAAAACTTTTAAGGGGAAGTAAATATTAAATTATGCTTTTCGCTTGACTGATTTTCTGCAAATTCAAAGAATAGTTCTGCAAGAACTCTTTCCACTGGTACATAGGCACATATAACAGTGAAAGGTAAAAGTCCAACTTCCCTTCCTCCCTAGGTCAAATAGCCAGAGTGGAATTTTCATATATTAAGCTTAATTAAACATCTTGTACAACTAAGTTAAATATTTCCTCCCCCTAGTGCCTAATTAGCCCTCTGCTAATCAGCTCTATTTTCTCATTTTGGCTTGGACACTTACTTCCATTTTAATTGCTAATGGTATGGGCCATCAAAGATATGTTTGTGTAATGGTAGAGCTAGAAAACCAAAACCCAAACACCCCAAATTTCTGAAATGGCATGGGTTTAGAACCAGAGGGGACTTTTGAAGACCATATAATCTAGACTCCTCATTTTTACCAAGGAAGAAGCAAAGGAGTTAAATGACTTGGTTGAAGTTACATAAAAAATGTCATAAATAAGGGCAGTTAGGTGGCATAGCGAATAGACTGCTGGACCCGGAGTCAGTAAGACTTACTTTTGAGAGTTCAAATCTAGCCTCAGGTACGTACTAGCTGTGTGATGCCGGGCAAATCACTTAACCCTGTTTGCCTCGGTTTCCTCATCTGTAAAAATGATTTGGAGAAGGAAATGGCCAACCGCTCCAGTGTCTTTGCCAAGAAAACCCCAAATAGGATCATGAAAAGACTGAAATGACTGAACAACAGCAACAATAATGACATAAACACGAGTATGAATCCAGTCCCCTGATTCCAAAACCAACACCCTTTTCACTGTACCACACTACTTGTGACCTGTGAAGTCATATATAATTACTCATGAAATCTCAAGGTTACTTGGTATATTATCAACTCTAGAACAAGGTCTATGGTTTTAGGCTAAATGCCCTGAATTATAGAGAGAAGAATGGGTTAATGGATTGTGTGGGAAACACCTTTGAGTTTGGCGCCTGTGAAACCCTTGAATGTGTCATGTCTGCCTCAATTCCCTTAATGTAAAGTGATGACGCAAATGATTAGCCACAAACTATACATAGTTTTGCAGATAAAGTATATGAAAAAAAAAAGTAGGCACTTAGAGTTTGATGAGCTTGGTACAAAAGCAAGTGCTTTGGGGGGGATCTTCTGGCCTGTGAACATACAAGTCACATAGTGGTAGGACATACTTGAAAAATAATTGGGGCCACCAGAATAAAAAAAAATTCCATTCCCAGAGCTTTTTTTATGCTAGAAGACTGAAATATCTCCCTGAAATTTGTTTCTCAGGGCCCTTATCTCCTGCTATCCTGGCAATAAAAAGGGTTTAAATGCATCACATTTTAAAGAGAGGAATTGTAAACCCCTTGAAATTATTCTAATGGCTATGCATTTTCTGCTATATTAAAAATGTAATAAAAATCATTTCTGTTTAGCATCATCTGCAATCATCATGGTTTGAGTTAATAGGTCAAAGAACATTATGTATTAATAACTCAAACTTTCCATTATTTTTAGAGATAAAATATTTGCTTTGAAATGCATTGGAAAAAACTTTCGAGTACTCCGAGATCAGAAAACTCTTTAAAAATAAGCACGCAAAATTTTAATTTACTCACTCTTAGGATTTTCATTTGTGAAAAACAAAGCACCATTTGTTCTAAAATTCTAAAGCGTAGTTACACGAGATATTTAAGGCTAAATGAATGAATTTCAAAATTAAATGAGCAGCTAAAAAATGAGCATTTACAGTGGAAAAGCTGACAGGCAGTCCTGGGAGTCTGTCACCAATGGCAGTGTTTATTATAATGATATGCTGGCGTTTATTTGCATTTATGGCAGACAATCAGAAACCAGTTGTTACTCTGGTTGGTGTTGGAGATTTAGGAGACTGGTTTCTGTGGCAAGTTTCAGTGGGCAGTAATTACTTCCTAACAGTAAGGAACATGAAAATGAAAGCTTATAATGGAATACTTTTTTGATGTTCACTTAGAGAATGGCTTTGTTCTTAGAATTAGCCTGCATTTTGTAGCTTTCTTTTTTTTTTTCTATTCAAAATGCTAACTTTCAAATCATCTAGTGATAAATTTTAATTTGGACCTTTCTTTTGGATTATGTATATTTTTACATCTAACTTTTATTAGATTCCCAGTCCTATTGCTGGGCTACCTAAACCTCTAATTTTTAAATACTAATATTTCAAAATGAATTGTGCCCCCTAGTGAAGTCAGAGTAGTATTGTCACCTACAGGATCTGAACTTGAATATCATGGCAGATCTATATACTAAGGAATTTTGTTTTTAAAACAATAGTCTGGTCTAATTTCATGATATAATTTGTGGCACATTAAACTCTGTGCCTAGGAGCAGAAAATTTTTTATTAAAAGTATTGCAATTTTCTCTCTGCACTATTGAGATCAGTAAAGGTAAAAGCTCCATTTTGGAAAAAAAAATCTTGAGTAGATTGGCTCAAAAACTTTCAGAAATTTTATTCTGAAGCACAGAGTGAAGGTTATGGTCAAATTCCTCTGTACAATAGGCATAAGCATACTTATCTCTCTTTACTTTTCAAAGCTACTGTGAAGCTAGTGATATGGCGGGAGGAGTTGTTTTGTTTTTGTTTTGGAAGAAAAATCCTCTTTAAAACATCAATTACCTGGATATTCAAATTAAACAATAGGGTTGCTGGGAAAGGAAAAACGTACTCTTACAAGGAAGTCATTCAACGATCTCTAAATGTAAAATGAAAATGAAGTAATTTTCCATAAAATTTAGTTAAGGAGAGACAGCCTAGTATTATGGAACTGATCTTGGAAAGAGGTACACCTGAGCTCAAGGCACCTCTGACACATGTTGGTTGTTTGATGCTGGGTATGATGCTGAGTAACTCAGTTTACTCATTTGTAAACTTCTCAGTGCTCTAGGCATTTCTCAAATAATAACAAACTGTTGAAATGGGGCCAACTTCATATCTATTAAGATAGACAGTTTTGTGTTTCCCCTTGCCCTCCAGTTTTATTTTAAAGTAGAATGTGCTTTTAGTGAGAATATGAATTCTGTGATGAATTGTTACAGCTATCTCCCTATGGCAGTAGGACTCAGGAGATCTGGGTTCAAATCCTCTTTTACATATTAGCTAATTGAGAGATTAGACAAACCCCTCAGTTTCCTTATTTGTAAAGTGAGGGAGTTGGTTGGATTAGATGGTCAGTAAGACCCTTGTCAACTGGGTTGGAATCCTCCACGCTCTTCAGTCTTTTTGTTTTGTTTTTCAAAGTTGCTCTGTTAACAGAGCAGATGGCAGTGGGTAAGGACTCCATCCATTTATTGTTTCCCTTCTAACGATAATAATAATAGTAATAGTAATTCCATTAAGTCTTATATAAGATTTTCATCTTCCAATTGCTTTGCAAATATTAATTCATCCTTGAAACACCCCTGCGAGGAGGAGGAATTATTAATAAATAAAATATAATAAAAAACCTAATCTTGAATAATTTACTTGAAAGCACAGGAGGAAGACACAGAGAGAAATAATAAAAAAAATTAAATGATTATATTAATTATAGGAAAGAAGCGAATATCATTTTTATGGTTTCATTTTCCTTTGAAGTTAAACTTTGAGTATGGAAAAGCCCAGGAGCTCTCCAATTTAAGAACCTGCCAAGCTCGTGTGTGTGTGTGTGTGTGTGTGTGTGTGCGCGCGCGCGCGCGCGCGCGCGCTTGTGCTCAAACTCTTTTTTTTTTTTTTTTCACAAGATGTAAGCTCTTGCGAGGCACAACCCTGGCCCCAAAACATCCGCGATCCGCCTCTTCCTTCCCTTGACAAGCACTAGCAGCTAGAGGCCCCAGTGCCTCTGGGACTGCACTGAATGTCATCCTGGCTTGAAGAAAGACTTGAGCCAAGTCTTCAACGTTACTGCCAAAGCGGCCGCCTGCGAGCAACTCCCTTCTCCCTAAGGGAGAACATCCTTGAACAAGGCACCGTGGTCAAAGGCAGAGCGCTCCAGGCTCATGCCAGTATCACCCAGTTATAGCCTCTACATTTGCTGGGGTTGGATTCTACCTCCACTGAAATGCCCTTCCCCACCACCTCCAATTAAGAATCCATTACGCCGTGTAACTCCAAAGAAACCCCTATTTGGGGGACTTTCTGTAGCCCCCTTCTCCCGCTACTGCCCTTCTCCCAGGGCTGGAGATGAAGACGCCCCTGGAGAATAAGTGAGCAAATTCCGGGGAGCCAAAAGAGGAAAGGCAAGGCTCAGGGAACTAGGAGTACAGAGAGGGAACAATGGGTGAGCGAAGTGCGACGAAGGAGGAGACTGCCGGGGACTGAGAACGCGAAGGAAAGCCAGGGATGCCCGGCGGGCGCAGCTGCTGGACCGGGCGCGGCGGGGCAAGACAAGCCCACCGAGGGTCACAGGTGGAGGCGCTTCAGGGGTGCGGCCTGCATCCGCGGCGCAGGTTCTCTGAGTGCCGGGCGCCTGGGGAAGCTGAGGCCCTTCTCTCCCAGGAAGACTGACCCAGGTTATCTATCATGGAGTGAGAGGGAGCCCAAGGACCGCTACTCGATTCTGGGCCTTTCCCCGGGAGCCCTCTGTTCAGCTACCCGAGCTCACACTGGCCTTTGTCCCCGAACTGTCCTGCTCTCCGGACAGCGTGTAGTTGGTGCGTCCAGGTGTGCCTTGGCGGTGGCCCTGATGATGCGGGCACTGGGAAGGGGCTATTCGGACCCCTGTTTGCTTGCAGCTGAGAGCCAGCGGTCAACTCTTTCCGCTCCGCTGCCACCTCCCAGGCTTCAGCCAGCACCTGCTGGGCTGCTGCTTCGAAGCAGATCGTGCTAAAATGGAGCAACACAGGAAGCCCCAGAGGTCTGGAAGAAGGTGGAGAGATGCAGTATGCACCGATAATCTGCAATATCTCGGAAATTCTTTGTTTATTCTGGATAATAAGGAAGCTACTGGGCATAAGGTTAAATGGAACAACAGATGGTTATGAAGTCCGAGTAGGCCTGCTTCCTCCCAGTGAGTGAGTGGTCTTGCCCTGTGTCCTGGGTTTGCTCGGTGGGTCTAGGCCAGTTTCTTGAGTGCCAAAGTTAATAATCTCCCAAAGATTATTTTTCAGTCTATTGTAAAGCTCCTATAGACAAACTGGTGTGTGTGTGGTGCCATCACAGTTAGGCCACCTAGGCAGAACATTCTTACAGCTCAACATCATTTTAGAAAGGCTTTACCTCGCTGGGGAAAGCAGCTGTGTGGCAAGTGTATTATGGGAGCCCCCTCCTTTAGAGGGAGCTGGGGGCACAATGAGTAAAGCACTAGGCCTGGAATCAAGAAGCCTTGTGTTCAAATGCAGCCTTGGACACATAATAGTGTCTCATACACAGTTTAATAGCCCTGTGCTTTTATTTGCATGCATTTCTTAACTGTAACATGAGGAGAATAACAGCACTTACCTTGTAGAGTCCTTGTGATGATCATAAGAAGACAACAAGATATGTGACATTGTAAGACAAAATATTCGCAAAAGCCTGTAGCTCAATGTCTGGCACAAAGGAGGAGCTCTATGGTCACTCCCTTCCTAAGTTATATTCAATTTAAGAAATATTAATTGAGCACTCATGAAGTACAGGCATTGTGTTGGGAACACAGGGCTCATGGAATAGCATATTTAAAACTGGAAGGGATATCAGAGTATATTAACTCCCTTATTTTACACATGAACAGCTGAGACTCAGAGAAGGCATATTATAGTCATTTAAGTAACAAGTGGCTTAGCCAATATTTGCAATCAGTTTCTGTTCACTCCAAAGCCAGTACTCCTTCCACTAAACCAGACTACTGGGTAACCAAATGCTTCATTTAATCCACCCATTCGTTATTCAACAAGCAGAACTGAGTTCAAATCCTAACTCTTCCATTTATGTCCTTAGGCAAATCCCTTATACAGCCGGAGTTTCAGTTTACTCATGTAAAATAGGTGGAGGGGAACCTGCAACTTTGGATTCAGTCAAAGGGCCACACCTGAGGACCTAGAGGACCACATGTGGCCTTGAGGATGCAGGTTCCTCACCCTTGGTCTAGATGGCCCTGAGCTTTCTCCTAGCTCTAGAACTATGGTCTATGAACAAGTACTTACTGTACACAACATAATCGTTTTCATATTATATCTGAATATTCTGGCAAGGAGGAAGATTGAAACTATCCAGTACAGTAAGAAAAAGTAGACCTCCTAAATCACAGTGCCTTCTTAGTTCACACTTCCTTTTTTACCTTGGTGAAGGCTTGGGTTGGCCATCGAGCATGTTCTTTGTTTCTCAAATGGAAGGAATGTCTTTAGTTTTCTCTCTAAAATTCTATTTACTTTTTGTCAAAAGCACTTAATAGGGATTAAAACAAAGTATAAACATAAGCTTCAGGTTTCCATGTTAAAATAATTCCAGGATTCAGATAAATCATTCTCAGTTTGCTGGGACATCTTTTTAGACTATGCAGCATACAGTGTAAAAAGCAGTTTTAGTTCAGAGCACAGGACAAATGAAGATTTTATCTGCTTGCTTCTCCAATTGACCCTGCAGTACCATGTAAAGGCTTTGACCTGCCACAAGAGGCTGCTCTTGACACATTTTACCAACTCAAATTAAAAAAAAAAAAAACTAGTCTCTTGTCACCCCTAGTGATGGGTCCTCCACAATTGTCAGGGTTACAAAACAGAATTTGGATTTTGGTGGGGGATGCATTTTGATATCTCTCCTCTCCTGGAATTCTTTTCATTCTTAGGTGAAAGAGGGGTAACAGATAGACAGCCTGAATGTTATCCTGGTATCTACAAAATATAAAAAGGACCAAGAGAAGGTCTTTGGTGCTTTGGGTAGATCCCTTACAGAAGATCTATGGGAAAATATGGACAAGAATCTCACAAGGTGAGAAGGCATGTGGATGCAGTGGATATGCACCTGTTGGTGCAGTAAACACTCCAATACATCAAAGTATTGAATACTGGTGTTGTATGACTTTTGTGAATATCTTAGTTGAAAATAAAGTTTCTCTTACCTTCAGAATGATCCTCACATGCACATGCTTTTTAAACACACTGTATCATTTAGGGGAACTTAATGAACTAGTAGATTTTTAAAATTTTATTTTTTTCAATTAACAAAAATATTCCCCTTCTACCTTCCCCCGAAGGAAAAAAAAAAGAAAACCTTGTTGTTCCTCTTGTTATTTATCAATAATGTATAATATAATAACAATAATAACAATCAAGCAAAATTAATTCCGGTATTGCCCACACTCAAAATTATTTCTGACTTTTCACCTTCTTTGTTGAGAGGTGTGTAATATTCTTCATCAGCCATCCTCTGGAATCATGATTCACCATTGTGTTGTTGGAAGAACCCAAAGATTTTTCAGTGCTGCCTAAGATTAAAGGATAATGGGGTCTGTCTGATGGCTATTTCTTCTCTGTGCTAAAAAAAAAATACTTAAAAAAAAGACTGTCATTTCACATAACCTTAAACAAGCAACTTACCTTCTTTGTCTTCTCCCAAATCTGTAAAGTGAAGAGGCAGCTAGGTGGCAAAGTGGATAAAGAGCTGAAGTCAGGAAGTCTGAAGTCCGAAAGTCAGGAAGACTCATCTTCCTGAGTTGAAATTTGGCCTCAGACACTACCTAGCTGGGCAAGTCACTTAACCTTGTTAGCCTCATTTTCCTCATCTGTACAATGAGCTAGAGACAGAAATGGCAAACTACTCCAATATCTTTGCCAAGAAAACCCCAAATGAGGTCATGAAGAGTCAGACATAGTCATGTCTGACTGAACAACAGAAGTGAAGGTTTCAAAGACATTTGCAGTTTACATGCTGTGAAATTCTATAACCCCAGCCATTACTTTTTTCATTCACTTTTAGCAGAAAGTCATCTTGGCAGACTCGGTGGCATTTCAAATTAAGCTTATTTTTGTCCCTGTAAAGGAATGCAGTATATAAGAAAATAAAGTGAAACTTACTTTAAACTTAGGTAAAGTGTCGCTAATATAGGAATCCTTTGTTTTAAAATAACTTTACTGGGAGTATCTATGGGACATCTCATTCATGCAGACATTCATTCATTCGGCTCATGTTTATCAACTCTGTTGTGTGAATAGCACAGTGCTAAGCATCAGGGAACATCAAAAGCAATGGAACATGAATCCCTCCCCTTGTGGAACTGTCGTAATCAAGCAATAAGTATTTATTAAGCTTTTATTGTGTACCAGGTACTGGGCTAGATACATTCTAGAAATAGATATACAACGAAGGAAGCAATTTCTGCTCACAAAGAGTCTACATTATAATGAGGGATATATATATGTATATATATATATATATATAATATGTATAAACAAAACAAAAGTAAAGAGAATAAACAAATAAATGCAAAGTAATTACAAGACAGGGAGGGAGGGCACAAATATTTAGGGGAATCAGGAAAGGCTTCATGGCAAAAAGTATTGCTTGAGTTGTGTCTTGAAGGAAGAGAAGGATTCTTTTATGTAGAGGTAAGGAGGAAGTCCATTCTAGGCATTCTAGCCAGAATGACACCGACATTGTAGGTGGAGTGTTTTGCATGAAGAAAAGCCAGTTTGGTTGAATTTCCCAGTTTGTTGTTTGTCCTTCTTTTTTGAAAAGGCCCATGACATCAGGAAGATGACTTGCAAGTGAACTGTATTTAAGTGAGGGAGGGTGTGAAGGCAATCAGTGAATGGGAAGATCTTTCTTGCCCATTTGAGTGGGCTTCAGAGGTGGGGTTCTCAGGATCCTGGGGGGAGTGGCTAGGACTGGAGCCAATGGTAGGCGCCTGAGTTCTGGTCCACGTGATGACATGAAGCCTGTGGTGGGAGGAGCTTGCTGAACAGTTGGAGCAGAGCTAAGAGGCAGGTGGTGAGGCAGTTGGTGAGAGCAGTTAAGAGCTTAAGGAGAGAGGAAGCAGTCAGCTAGCTGGAACACAGCTTGGAGACTGCAGTGGAAGCAGCGGTGTCGGTGGCAGGTGCTACAGTAAAGCAAGACCGACCCTCGTGGATACCAGAGAGTGCTGAGCAGGGGCTTGAGGCCAGTGGCCATCTTCTTGCTGGAGAGCCCTGGCATTGGGGTGGAGGGGTGAAGCACCAGTATGGCTTGGCTTGCTGCCATAATGTTTTTTCTGTGGCCTCCTGGTCAGTATTGTGAGATGGGCATACTGGTTTTGGAAGGTTCTTGCCAGGACGTCGAATTGAGGACTCTGGTCCGTGAGTCTGCTACTTTTGAGTTGCAATAAATGCTTTAACTCCTCTGCCTTCTACTTAGAGAATTCCTTATGTCCTGTGATTCTGGACCATTCAGGAATATTCACAGTTATCTTTGAAGTCATGAATTCTGCCTTAATGATATAGAGGGCTGTGCCAAGTCACCAGCCTCACTTTCTCCTCCAGGGTCATCTGGGTCCTGTGGCAAGATATAGATCAAGATAACTGGAGATGGCCCCCAAGCAATGCTCAATGAAGCTAGAAAGATAGGTTGGGGCAAGGTAGGGAAGGCCTTCAAAAGTTAAAGAGAGGAGATTATATTTGATCTTAGAGTGAAGAGAACCATTGGAGTTGAGTGGGGCAGTGACTTGTTCAGATCTCTAATTAAAGAAAATCATTTTGGCAACTATGTGAAGGATGGATTCATGTGGGGGAAAAGTTGGAGCAGGGAGACTAATTAGCAGGCTGTTGCAATAATTTAGGTTAGAGGTGGGGGGGGCTGTTATAGTATGGTGGTAGCAATGTGGTAGCACTGGACCTGGAGTCAGGAAGACCTGAATTCAAATCCAGCTTCTGATTCTTATTATCTGTGTTACCCTGGCCAAGTCACTTAACTTCTATCTGCCTCAGTTTTCTCAGCTGTAAAATGAGAATGATAATAATGTCATGTACCTCCCAGGGTTGTTCAAATGAGGTTCACATGAGATAATGTCTGTAATAATACTATCTTAGCTAATATCTTCATATCTTAGCACAGAACCTCTCATTTAATAGGTGCTTAATAAACACTTGTTCTCTTGTTTTCTTGTGTGAGTGGAAAGTAGAGGTTGTATCAAGAGATGCTATGGAGAAAGAAACAGTGAGATTTGGCATCTGATTGGATGTTAGGATAAAAGAGAGTGAGTAATTGAGGATAACTCCAGGTAGGAACCTGAAAGCCTGGGAAGAAAGATGGTGGCTTCTAAAGAATTAGGGAATTTTCACAATGGGAGGCATTTAGGGGAAAAGATCAATTCTGTTTTGGTCATATTGAGTTGAAAACATCTCCTGGATATCCAATTTAAAATATCCAATAGGCACTGGAACTGAAGGTCAGGGAAGAAACTAGCGGTGGATATGTAGAACTGTGAATCATTTGCACAGAGATAAGAACAGGCTCATTAGAGCTGATGAGGATAGAAAGAGATAGAAAAGTAAGGGACCTGAGACAGAGCCTTTGGCAGAATATAGATGATGAACCAGCAAAAGAGACTGAAAAGTAACTGTTAAACAGGTAGTAGGACCAGGACCAGAAGAGAGTAGTGTCATAGTCCCAAGAGGAGACAATGACTAGGAGGAAAGGCTAGCTAATGGTATCAAATATGTAAGAGAGGTTGAGAAGGATGAGGTCTGAAAAAAAGACCATTAGATTAGGCAATTAAGTGATCACTGAGAACTTTTGAGAGGGCAGTATCAGTTGAACGATGAGAATACAAAGGTTTGAAGAGTGAGTGAAGGAGAGAAAGCCTAAGTTAGTAAGTGAAGATACCTTTTCCTAAAAGTTTGAGGAAAGGAGAAGAGGTTATTAGGTCAATATATTGTTGGGATGGTAAGATATACAGAAGCGTTTTTTCCCTTAAGGATGGGAAATCTTGGACATTTTTGAAGTCAGTAGGGAAGTAATCAGGAGATAGATAGATAGATAGATAGATAGATAGATAGATAGATAGATAGATAGATAGATAGATAGATGATAGATAGAGATGAGAGATAATTTATGTAGTGATTACTATGTGCCAGACACTGTGTTGAGGATATAAATATTAAAAACAGGACAGCCCCTACCCTCAAGGAAGTTACATTCTAGTAGAGAAGAAGGATAATACCATTTCGAAGTCATGATGAGGAACTATAGGAAGTTGTGTAGATGCCTGGGCAGCAGCAAGATAAGGCAACAAACTAAATTATCAAAGCATAGT
The DNA here is from genome assembly GCA_028646595.1 of Phalanger gymnotis. Classification (NCBI taxonomy): domain Eukaryota; kingdom Metazoa; phylum Chordata; class Mammalia; order Diprotodontia; family Phalangeridae; genus Phalanger; species Phalanger gymnotis. The sequence goes on from CM053623.1 coordinate 279,882,893, forward strand.
ATAGGGATTTAGGGAGATGCAGAAGCTTAGAAAGAAGAGATAGGGGATGATAAAGGATTCAGTCTTCCAGAAAAGATAGTAAGGGATGAGGTTGAGGGCTCATGTAAAGAAGTTGGCCTTGAGAAGGAAAGACCGATCATGTTGTCAGAGATTGGAGGAAAGGAAAAGAGAGTAAAGGATGATGTCAAGTATTATCAAATGAAGAGGAGGAAAAAAGGACCTTGTATAGAAAGGTCTCAATTTTCTCAGTAAAGTAAGAGTGGAGCTCCTCAGGTTTAAGAGAGGAGGAAGAGGGAAGAGTGGGAGGTTTGAAGAGTCAAGAGGATCTGGAAAAGCTTTTGGGAGTAATGAGATAAAGAATTATTTAGGGAGAAATAAAAGCAGTGGTCTGTTGCATTGAGGGCCCAGTTGAAATTGGATAACATGAATTTGTAATGTATCCAGTCAGCATGATTGTATGAGTTCCTCCAACTCTATTCAGCAGCAGATGAGTAATAGTGAAGGAGATGTATAGTAGGAGCAATCTAAGAGCTAAATTTTGTTAAAGGATGAGAGAAGATGGGACAAAAGGGCAAGAAATTTGAGTGTAGAAAACAATACAGAATTTAATTGGTGAACTACAGGGTCAAGATTGAAGAAGGAAAAAAGTAAAATCAGAACAGAGGTCTGAGAAAATCCTGAGGGGTGGAGGAACTGCAGGTCTCCATGAGAAAAGAGAAAGAGCTGGGGAGTGAGGTGGGGGAGAGATGGAATGATAGGAGGTTATGGTCATGTAAGATAAGGTTGCCCATATGTGGGCTACTTATTTGGGAGCTGGGTTATAGAAAGATGAAAAGTGTCAGATATTTTAATTAGGAAACTACAACATGTGGGTAATGGTGAAATCCTGTGTATGACCATCCTTATGTATGGAGGAGGTGGAAGGAAGGAATGAGTCATAGGGTTTAAGACTAAGGATATAAGAGATAACTAGAGAGATAAGACACATGGAAATGGAGCAGTTATGTAGTAATCCCACATAGCTGCAAGGATAAGGGATGGAAGTATTGATAATTCTGAATAGAATCCTTAAATCTGAAACAAAATGGGTGGTGTGGTGGATAGAATGTTGACCTTAGAGTTAAAAAAAAAAAGGCCTATGTTCAAATCTCACCCCTGACAGTTTCTGACTAAATGATCACAAGCAAATCATGCAAACTAGCCAAGCCTCAGTTCCTCATCTCTAAAAAGAGGGGATTGTACTACATGGCATCTAAGACCCCTTCTTTTGAAATATCAATTGATTATTAATAATTCATTTTGTCAGCAGCAGCTAGGGGGTGCAGTGCATTGAATGGTGAGACTGGAGTCAGGAAGACTCATCTTTCTGAGCTCAAATCTGACCTCAGACATTTATTACCTGTGTGACCCTGGGCAAGTCACTTCACCGTGTTTGCCTCAGTTTTCTCATCTGTCAAATGAGCTGGAAAAGGAAATGGCAAAACACTGTAGTATCTTTGCCAAGAAAAACCTAAACACAGTCACAAAGAGTCAGATACAACTGAAAAATGACTCAACAACAATTCATTTTGTCTAATGTATTTATTTTCTCTCTCCATTTAAACTTTGTTTTAGACATGCAAATAAGGTGGAGAATTAAGGCAAATACCAATATTATTCTAGTGAAATAATCCTGCCAATGCATCAAAATCCTAGTATTACATAAATTATCTGGATATTTTGCATAAAATATAACCCCTCAGTACAATGGGTAATTGATTAAATTTTCTGGTTTGCTTGTTGTCTGGATACCACTTTTGAGTAAATATTTAGAATGCTCTATTAATCCTAATGATCCTAGAGAAATTAGGGTTTGGGTACATACACATGAAGATATCTCAGTCTTCATTTTTAAATGTGTAGATACATGCTATTTGAATTTGTTTATTTATTTTACAATTTTGGAAAAGTCTGTAACAAGCTATCTAATTGCTTTGAATAATGCATAATAACTGCCTGTAATATATTTGTAGCTTGAACTTCTCTGTGATTTTAAATATACAATTTCCTATCTACAACCATTATAATTAATTATTATTTAATATAATAAATAAAAACAAATTTTCTATAGTACATGTTAACCTAAGTCATTATCATATGAGTATAGTATCTTAATACTCTATAAGCATATTATCAGATTCATCTTTTATGTATTATCAAATTTTAAGTATTTTGTTAAACAATATTAAATTTCTTATGTAACAGGAGACGATTTTTATGACTGAATGCTATACAAAAAAAAAGGAGCCCCGAGAATTAGTCATTGGAAACTGACTTTGTTATAGAGCAAAATTGGTCATAGAATAGAATTCAGCAGTCAAATTTGTTAATTTACTATCATACCAAGAGGACTCTGCTGCAAAGTAGGTTTTCTATAACAGATTTCCATGACTTAAACCCTAATGATGTACAACAGCCCCTAATGAACCATGGTTTTCGACATCTATATTTTATGTACACATTACCACTTATATTGGCAAGTAATTGTTCCCTTGAATTAATATTTTAATGACAAATCCATGAAAAATAAGAAAGCCAAACCTATGGCTGTCAGAAAATGTCACTAATATTCATAATTACAAAGACAGTTACACTAATGCATTTTTGGTGGAGCTGTGAATTAAGAGAACCTTTCTAGAAAGTAACTTGGAATTATGCAAATAAAGTGACTAAAATATCTATACCCTTTGAGCCAGAGATTCCATTGGTAGTTCTATACTCCAAGGAGATCACTGATGAAAAAGAAAGACTCCATATACATTAAAATATCCGTGCTATTACTTTTTGTGCCAGCAAAGAACTTGAAACAAATTAGATGCCTATCAATTGGGGAATGGCTGAACAAATTGTGGTACTCGAATGTAAGGACATTTTGTTGTTCTGTAAGAAACAAAAAATATAATGGACACAGAGAAGCATGGGATAATTTATATGAATTGATGCAAAATACAATAAACAGAGCCAAGAACACTACACACAATGACTACAACGATGTAAATGGAAAGAACAGCAATAAAAAGAGAAAATCATTGTTGTGAAATTATAAAGAACAAACCTGACCCTAAATAAAAAATATGAGAAAACACCTCCCCTCTCCCCTGCCTCATTAGTCATAAATATGGAATGTTGCATATGATGTCAGATTTTTTTCAGTGTTTGCTCAGCTTCACTTCTTTTTTTTCTCTGTATAAAATCTTTGTCATAAGGCATTGCACTCTGAGAAGAGGATAGGGAAAGGACAATGAGCAAATCTAGGCAATGTACAAACAAAAGAAGTCATTAAAATCTATTTAAATATTCATGAATAGAACATCACTCAACTCTGAAAAGCATCCAAGAAAAAAAGTTTTACATTATCTAACTTTATGTCAATTTTAGTATGTGAAGTGTTATAAAGTTGAGTAGGATAGAACAAAGAAATCTTGACTGGCATTCCCTTATGCTAATTACAGATGTAGTAAAGAATAGAATGAACCTTCAATTAGGTGAAGAAATGGACAATTTGTGTCACAATTAGAATCATTTTTTATAGTTCTCTTTTCTATTAAATTGAGTAAAGGTGGGGAATGTACAAATGGGAAACTAAGTTCAAATTTTGAATACTCTGCTGTTGGGTGGTACACCAGGTGTTTGAGGTTCAGGTAAACAAAATAAGAAAGCTATAAAAAGCCATAAAGTTCATATTGACATCTCTCTATTCCCTAGTAGTCTCTGTCTTGGAATATTGTATTATCCTGTTCTCTTACCTAGTCCAGCATGTACATTCCAGAAAAGGGTGAGGATAGAGTGCTAGACTTTAGAGCTCACGAGTATTTTCCCTCTCAGAGAAAAACGAAATATCATAAATGAAAAAAGCACCTGTCATATAAATTAAAATCCACCTTAGGCATATACATTTTCTTGATACATAATTTAATATGACACATGGCTAAATGATCAAACCAATTTCCTTTAGGCTATATTCATTACCTGTCCTCTTTTTCCTTTTATATATCTCAGCTTTCTCCCTGCACACCCATCCCTAGGCCACTTGCTTTAAAGGATCTTTTTTTGTTTATTTTAAACTAAGCCATCTCAACATATAACATCCAGGAGGAATATAAGGTAAAGATTAAAGACCAATTATAAGAGACTCAATAAGGTCAAATTATTTACTCCATATATGTGAAAATATTAGTAGTATTCTTATGATTGTCATCATTATTTAGGTAGTTTGGAAAAAGGCTTGGGCTGAGCTGAGTATGATCAGGTGATTCTAAGAAAAAATAAAACTGTAGGGAGAGATGAAAAGGAGTAATTATCTCATACAAATGAGGCATAAAAGGAAAATTTTATACGGAAGAAGCTAGTAGGGGGAAAGCAGGTAGTGCTAGAACCTTACTCTCAATCGGGAATGGGTTAAAGAGGGAACAACATATTATCTAGAAGGGTATAAAAGTCTTCTAAATTCAGAGAGAAATAAGAGGGCAAGGGGATAGGGTGGGGGGAAAGATAAATGGGGGACTCAGAGGGGTGGGTAGATTAAGAAATAGGAGGGCGGGGGGCAGAGCCAAGATGGCGGCTGGGAAGCAGTGACTGGCGTGAGCGCCCCACCAAGTCCCTCCAAAAACCTATAAAAAATGGCTCTGAACCAATTCTAGAGCTGCAGAACCCACAAAGTGGCAGAGGGAAGCAGGGCTCCAGCCC
>CM053623.1:279888117-279923420 GCA_028646595.1 Phalanger gymnotis
AGGGCAGACTGGGGAACAGGGCAACCAGAGTGTACGCCATCTTGAAGTGGGGGGGGAGGAAATGGGGAGAAAATTTGTAATTCAAACGCCTGTGAAAATCAATGCTGACAACCAAACATGTCAAAAATAAATTAAAATTAAAAAAAAAAGAAATAGGAGGGCAAGGTAGTGGGTAAAGCAGAGGAGTGAGGAAGGCTAAGGTAAATGGAGTGAGAAAGATAGTGAGGAAAAATGGAAAGGAAGAAAATAGACAAGCAATTGTAGCTTAAGATGTGAATGGGACAAATTAACCATTTAAAATACTTAGACATTATAAAATAACTGAATGTATATCTGCCAAAAGAGATACAGGAACTAAATATATATATTTATATATAAATATAAAATACATTTTATATGGATAAACTCAGATATAAATAATTGAAGTAATATTTATCATTCATGTGTAGGTAAAGCCAATATGATTTTCAAACTGACAATTTTACCTAACTAATCTATTTATTCAACATCATCCCAATTAAATTACTAAAAAATTATTTTACTGAATTAGAAAAAAATAATAACAAAGTTTATTTGGAAGAACAAAAGGTCAGAAACTTCAAAGAATAAAGATGGGGAAAGGGAACTTCAAAGGGAAAAAAAGATGTGAAGGAAGTATATTCAGCAGTATCAGAGCATTAATAAAGTATTAAAAGGATAATTTTGATTATTTTAAATTAAAATGTTCTTGTATAAACAAAGTCTACGTAAATGAAAATATGCCATTTTCGTTTCCTACCTTTCTCATTTAACTGAGAAAAAAAATTCCTGTCACAAACTTGTACAGTCAAGCAAAATAAATTCCTACATTGACCATGTCCAAAAAATACATCTCAATCAACACTGAGTCTATCACCTCTCTGTCAGGAGGTAGATAACAAGTTTCATCCTGGGTCGTTTAGAATTGTGATTAGTTATTGTGTTAACCAGAGTTTCTAAATTTTTCAAAGTTGTTTGTCTTTACCATATTGTTGTTACTATTAAAATTGTTTTCTCGGCTCTGCTCACTTCCTTCTATATCTGTTCATTCAAGTAATTTCAGGTTTGCTATCCTCTTCATTATTTCCACAACTTATTCAGCTATTCCCCAATTGATAAGAGTTGGCTTCAGTTTTTAGGGATAGCATTGTGATGCATTGGAGAGAGTTTGGGCCCTGGTATCAGGAGACCTGGATTCAATTTCACTTTTCATACAACCTGTGTCATGTTGGACAAGTCAGTTAACCATCCTGGGCCTCCATTGTCTTCATCTGTTATAGAGACATAGATCTGTTTAGCTTATGATATAGAAAAATGTTAATGAATAATTTGATTATCAAACCGTGTGACCTAGATAAAATTACTAATTTTACTACCAACTCCTATTTTCCTATTGTGAGTGGAGAGGCAACGGTATGTTTTTGCCTTCCCCATAAGAACATGATAAAAATGAATTGAAGAGCAAGAACTATTTTCCCTTTTGATATTCAAGGCTGATCTCATCATAACAAAAAACGTGCTGGTGGCAAATATGCCTATCTTGTCCCTCCCCAACCTTTCTGGCAGTTATGTTTCTTCTTTTTGCACTTTTACTTACATGTTTTGTTTCTATGATGCTTTCATTTCTGAATTTTTATCTTTCCTACCCAAACCCAGTGATTTATTCTATTTAAGAAATACATTTCAAAAAGAGAGGCAAAAAGCAATTGAGTAAAACTATCTGATATATCAATTGAATTTGACAGTATAAGCACCATTCCACACCTACAACCTCTTACCCTTCCTAGAAGTTCACTTTCTATGCCACCAAACAGATGGTATAGAAACAGATAAATCTTTCTTGGGTTCCAAAAAGAGTTTGCTTGAAATTTTTTAGATGTCAAAATGACATTACTATCTGGACAGACTCCTGACATACCAGTGTTAGGGCTCTATAGCCCTACTCCACATGGGAAGATGGGGGGAAGAGAAAGAGACAAAGAGAGACAGAGACAGTGACAGAGATAGAGAGACAGAGAGACGAATATAAACACAAATAGAGAGAAAGAGAAAATAGTTTCCTACCTCCTGAAGAATGCACAAGTAACAAATACTCATTTTTTGTTTCATTTTGTTTTTCCATCTTTTAGAAATTTTTTAAAATTCATGTGTTTTGTTTCTGTATCACTTCATTTCCCAACATAACTCTCCCACCTTCCTCACTCAGAAAGCCATCCTTGATAACAAAAAAAGAGTAGTTCAGCAAAACAAATCAAAATATCATTCAAGTGTGACAGTGTTCCACATCCACAGATTCCCTCATTTCTGAAAAGAAAGGAAGGGGGGTTCTTTTACATAAGTTGGAGAGGGCATGCTGCAGAAGTGTTTTTAAATGTTGATTTTGGTATAAGGGGCTTGCTCTGGGCATGCCCAGATTGCCTAACATGGAGGCACTCTGCATCCTGTGTTTCCCTATCATGAGCAGGTGTAGCTTCCTTTGATTGGCTCCATAGTAGGAATAGGCTTTTACTTTAAAGCTGGCTGGATTAAAACTAAGACTTCCTACAAGCTCTCTCCTTCAGTGTCCTGTGGACGAAGTACACTGTTCAACCACACACAGGTGTCATGAACTGATTCAGGACAGGAGACACCTTCTCTCCCCCTCTCTTACCCTACTCCTGAGAAGTTAGCCTGAGGGTGTCTGTTTCTGTTCTATTTTATTTGTCTTTCTCAGTTTTAGGCGATCCTCCACCGGACTGAAGATTTCAAGCCATGGTGACATCGAAGCCAAGATTGCAAACAGGATGTTCTAGCCAGGCAGGCGTGCAGGGAAGCCCTGAGAAGCTAGTGTCTAGAACTTGAGTTCTAGTTCAATTTTTGGCCCTGCCGCTGTCCACGCTGAGCTCCGCTCCCCTCCGCTCCCCTCCGCTCCCAGCTCGGTGAACGATAGACCTCACCCAGCGACCATCCAGGCTGTCCTGGGCTGGAGCCCTGCCTCCCTCTGCTATTTTGTGGGTTCTGCAGTTCTAGAATTGGTTCAGAGCTATTTTTATAGGTTTTTGGAGGGACCTGGCGGGGAGCTTATGCAAGTCCCTGCTTTCCAGCCGCCATATTCTCTAGTGCATTTTTTTTCTTGGATCAGGGACAGTTATGCTCTACAGGAACCGAGCTAAACCATGAACCCAATCCCATACCTTCCCCAGAGCCTGAGGTGGTACAAAGAGGAAGGAACATTATTCCTCTCACATGTTGGGGAATAAGTTTCTATATTTGTGATTATGCCTTTTGAAGTAAATATTTCTTTGCACAAACTAATCCAAATCAAAGCTTAAATGGAACTGGAGTTCCATTTAGGAGGAGGAGATTTAGGAAGAAAATAGCAACAATTGGGACTTAAGCCACATGCAGAGAGCCAGACACCACAGACCCCCTCACAGCTACTGGAGAATCCTAGTATTGGGGCAAAAGGTAATATAGCTGGCCTTTGAGCAATGGGGGTCGGGCTGGTCAGTGTTATAGCTGTTTGAATAATCCCTTCTTGCCTGAGTAAAAAGATAAATGGTGCTCCGTTTATATAAAACAGACAATGGTTACCTAGGTAAGGTTACTATGAACAATTAGAGTATTTTTTTTCTACTATATTTCTCTTCCTTGAAGAAGGAAGAGCAAGTTCAAATAAACACATGTATATGACTCACAGATTCAGTACCATGAGATGACTAACCTATTGTATCCATAGCACCTTCAGGGCAACTTTGGAAGCCATGTCATTTAGGGTGTGTTTGGGAAGGAGAAAGCCAACTCAATTTACCAGATATTTCTTAAACACCTACTATGCACTAGGCATTGTGCTTGACACTAGAGCAGAACCAGAGAGTAAGCCTCTAAAAGAAATCTGCAGGGTACCCTCATTGGAATGTATTGAGGGCTTTGAAGTGTGCATGCTCAAACTGTACATAGCTGGCGCTGCTTCCAATTTCATTTGGCTGCTCTAATGTAACCTATACTTAGTATCACAGAACTATGAATCAAGAGCTGGAAGGGACCACTGAGGTCACCTAGTCTAACCCTCTCCTTTTGTAAATGAAGAAATTGAGGTTTAGAGGGTTTAAGTGATTTGCCCATGACCATGTTAGTAGTAAGTGATTGCGGTGGGATTTGAACCTGGTGATTGACATTGTAACAACAATGCTACTTGCCACTACATTGGCTGTGTATGGCCAATAACGCCAGCACACAGGAGGGCTGCTACCACAGGTTCTTTGATCTGCTCTTCTAAGAAAAGCAACTTTAAGGGGTTTATGCTCTCACTTTAATTAAACATACATATATTATTCACTTAGTTCAGGGGGAAAAGTCAGCACCTTGAACTTCAGAGAAAACATAAACAGAATTACAAGCAGAAACTATGTAAACAGAGCAAATAAACACAAATCAACAGACAGGGCTTCTGTCTGGCCAAGACATTACATACAGAGATACATACATTATACCAGAGAGAGAAGCACCAACATCTGGGTTTATCAAAGCAGGGGCAAGTGAAGGTGACTCCTTAACAGCTACCCAGAGTCTCCAATATCCCAAGCAAAATGCTAACCTCAGAGTAAATAGGGTCAGAGTGTTTCTCACCTCTCTAGGGCTTCACACCTCTCATAACCTAATTAGCAAAAGGGCATGGGCCTTCCTACAAACAAAAGCAAGACTCAATCAAAGGCACTTGATTGCCTTGGTGCTGAGAAGCACACCAAAAGAAAAACCAGTAAAAAGTCCCACTTTGCTTGCCCTTACAGATGTCCTTCATTCTTGAAGAGGACCAAAATGATATCACTGTGTTGGAGTCAAGGTACATTGTGTCCAACTGTGGCTGATTAAACCTATATGAGCTCAGAAGGTTCTATCACAGGTCAGGAGCAAATAGTCAATATTAACATTTGAAATTGAGTCTTAAAGAATTTAAGTGATTTGCCCATGACCACATTGGTAGTAAGTGATAGTGGTGGGATTTGAACCTGTTGGTTGATGTCCTTCATTTTTGAAGAGGACCAAAATAACATCACTATGTTAGGTCAAAGTACAACTGTGGCTGATCAGACTAACATGAGCTTGAAAGTCTCTATCACAGCTTGGGCACAAATAGTTCATATGGACATTTGATATTGAAGCTTAAAAAGTTTAAGTGATTTGGCCAAGACTATACTGGTAGTAACTGACTGTGGTGGGATTTGAACCTAGGTCTTCACTGAACCCATGATCTGAATTCCACAACCTCTTTCCACTATTTGGCAAATCAGTCTTCCTTTGGGGTTAGGAAGTCATTACTCTCCTAGCTGAGTAGGAGAATCAAGCTGAAAATGAGTTTCCCATACATAAATTTAATGTCATTCATATTTTGTTCTTGAGTTATTTTAGCAATAAACTGAACTAAAATATGCCAGCTGAGAAATGTTTGTTTCTCCCCATGCTTCTTACCCACTGATCCTTAGCTAGCATACTTTCTGCTATGTTAACTGGTTAAAAAAATGCTACCAGAAAAAACAAATAAATTAACATCTATACTTACACACACATATGGTTAAGGCAAGAATCTTGTTATATGTACCAGAATTTAACTGACAAAACTAATTTTTGCAGAGAGGTGTCTTTCACCTGTCTGACTTACTGTCAGATCTGGGTGGGAACATGGCACCTATCACAACACTGAAGACATATTCTGAAAAGGTATCTAAATAGTTTTATATTCAGTGTATACTCTAAGAAAAAATTAGTCAGAATATCCCCAATCTTTTAGAATTTCAAGGTCAGCAAAAGAAATATAAGATATAACACATGTATGTATATATGTATTATATGTATATATAAAACATGTATGCATATATATATATACATATATAATTATTTATATGTGCGTGTATGAGAGAGGAAAGGACAGAGAGAGAGAGAGAGAGAGAGAGAGGGAGAGGGAGGGAAGGAGAGAGAGGGAGGGAGAGAGAGAGAGAAAGGAAGAGGGAGAGGGAGAGAGAGAAAGGGAGAGGGGAGGAGAGAGTGAATGAGGGACAGGGGGAGAGAGAGAGAAAGGGTGTGTGTGCGAGAGAGAGAGAGAGAGAGAGAGAGAGAGAGAGAGAGAGAGAGAGAGAGACTAGAGACTAGATCTCCCTATCTGGAAGTGCAGCAGCTACTCATGAGCCCAAATCCAATGCTCATCAGTGCAGAAGTTTTAGCTTGCTCTCTTTCTGACACCAGCGGGTTTGTTCCCCTTTAGGCTACCTAGTTGTCCCCTGCTCCTTATGGCCCATTATATTACTTCCAGACTTAGTCTGGACATCTAATTGGCTTTATAGCCTTTCTGCAGTTTGAACTCCTAACTCAAGTGATCTATCTCACTAGTAGAAATTACAGGTATGTACCATCATTTCTGGGAAGATAAATAAAATCTTGACTAGATATCATTGGTTTTTTGGATTGGTATCCCATTAGAAAAATGGAAGCAAGTAATCCTCTACACAACACAGTAATATTGACTTCCCATTAATTCAGAGGGAAAAATGATACCAATCAATATTAGTAGTGGGAGCTTCCTCATCTGGGAGTTCCCCAAATTGTCAAAATCACAGGTTCAATCTCTATTTTCTCATTTCTGATGAGCATATGTCTTCTAAGGCTCTCCAAGTTCAACCCAAGTGTCAATTAGTGCATCAAATTACTTTAAAGGGAATAATTTTTAACCTTTTGAAATAGAAAAAGTTTTTCTCGAATCATTGAGAAAGGTTAGAAAACTGGAATACAAGGAGTTCAATGATGAAAAGATTACATATAAATTATTGAGAGTGAAAAAATGGTGCTGGCACAGTGGGTCGACACCATTTTACTTTGAGTAGATAGTTGAATAACAATAATATCAAGTGAAGTAACAGAAATAACAAAATAAATCCCTACAAGAGATAGAATAGTAATGATGCTAATAAAAATAATAACTAGGATTTATATAGCTTTTTAAGGTCTACAAAATTCTTTGCAAACATTGTCTCATTTTGTCCTTACAAAAACAAAAGGAGCTAGGGGTCATTATTATTGCATTTTACAGATGAAGAAATTAAAGCAGACAAGTTGATTTGTCCACAGTCTACAGCTAGTTAAGTGTCTAAGGTCTTCCTAACTCCGTGTCTGTATTTTGTCTACTGCACCAGCTAGCTACATTGCCAGACCTCCATACATAATATTAAGTAACATTTCTAAACATTGACATTATAACATGGTTTTAGAGGCTTCTCATTTGGTATCAACTTTGTTTCCCATGGAGCTTCATGCTGGAACATTGGGATACAGGTATACCAGATGTTCAAGTTTTTAACTATTTTTAATTGTTTTTTAATTTGTTTTTATTCCGAATATAACAAACATCATATAAAACAAGCATTGTTATTTACAAACTAGAATAGAAAAACAACATCACACACGAAATTGTATATTTCTGTTATTTACAACTCATTTTTCCTTTTAAGTAGATGATGAATTCAACCTTTGAAGTTTTCCTGCTTGTCTGTATTTCCTTTTGGCCTTCCTTCTACACATTTTAAAAATATTTCAGTGATCCTTTCTTGCTTCTTCCCTTTTAGGGGTGGGGAGGGGGAAGATGGAAAACCTTGGTCCTCCTCTTTTCTGTTCTCCAATCACAGTTTTAAAAAATAAAGAAAAGAGAAGAAAACCCTTGTTACAAATATGCATGGCCCAGCAAAATAAATCCACACATTGACTGCACCTGAAGATGTATGTGTTATTTAGTATCTTGAATCCATCCCTTCTCTGTCAGGAGGTGGGTAGGATGACTGGTTTATCATTAGTACTATGGAACCAAGGTTCCATGGTTAGCAATTACATTTAGCAAAATGCTTAAGTCTGAAAAATAATTGATAGCAAATTTCAAAAGAGCCTATGGAGACTTTCGATACATAGGATTATCAATATCCCATATTTGCATGTTAAGTAAGCATTTTAAATGTTATCTATTTGTAATCTGTAATGTTATGAATAAAAACCAATGAAGTAACCTTTACTAAGGCTACTGTATTCTAGACATTGTACTAGATGTTGAAGACAATGACAAAAATGGACCATATCTGGCTTCAAGAAGCATGCATAATATTGGTACACACATACACACAAAAAAGTATATACAAAATATACATTTTTAAGGTGAGTAGGAGAGAACTAGAAGCTAGGGAAATGAGGAAGAATACTATGTAGAAGGCAGAAGGCAGAACATGAGCAGAATTTTGAAGGAATGATAATATTCAATTCTAAGGGGATCCTAAAAGAAGGAGGTAAGGAGGGAGTGTATTATGAAAGCAATAAGAATAAAGATAGAATTCAGTGTCAAGATTGTCTGCAACATCATAAGGTTATTCATAGATGTTAAATAAAGGGAAAAATATTTTGGGCAGCAAAGCATTCAAAGGTCAAGTAATTATAGTAATGTGTTATGCATGATGCTGCTCAGTTAAACAAATTTCCATAAGCCTTGTGTTTTGTTCTCCTAAATCTGAACCTATTCTGTTCAAGATGATATCTTTTGAAAATCCAAATTTTGACATGAAGCATTTTGTGGGATATTACTTAAAATCTTAGCACACACACACACACACACACACACACACACACACACACCTTAGAGATTTTACCTGGAAACATTCTCGAGGTATTTCTAAATATTTTATGTGCATGTGCTCACAGAGAGTCAAAGTTGGAAGGCAACTTCCAAAATCAATTCCTCCATTACCCTTTTTCTTTTTTTCTTTTCTTTTCCTTTTTCCTTTCGTTGACCTATGCTATCTCCTTCTCCTCCTCCTCTCTCCTTTGGAAAAGAAAAAGGAAAACAAAGCTCTTTACAGTCAAGAAAAACAAATTCCCAATGATATGTGTAATTCAGCATCTTCTCTATCAAGAAGTTAGTAGCACACTTCATTGAGAATCCTCTAGAAGCATAGTTGACCAATGCATTGATTCAAGTTCTGAAGTCTTTCAAAGTTGTTTTTCTTTATAAGTTGTTGTTATCATATAATTTTTTTCTCTTGGTCCTTTCTGTTCACTTCACTCTGAATCAATTCATAGAAATCTTTCAGGCTTCTCAGAAACCACACATTTCAATATTTTTTAATGATGCAGTAACTACATTTATTTAGCATTTTTTATTTAAGCCATTACCCAACAGATGGGTAATCCATTGAGTTCCATCTCATGAGTTTTCGGTTCTCTGCTACTATAAATAATTTCGTACACTTCTATCTCTTATTTCTTTAATCTTCTGAGAGAATAGTCCTAATAATGGCATCACTGAGTTAAAAACCATGCACAGTTTAGTGACCTTTGGGTTATAGTTTTCAAAATTGATTTCAAGAATGACTAGACCAATTCACAACCAACCCCATAAGCAGTTCATTAGTATGCCTGTTTTCCTGAAATGCCTTCAAAAATGTAATTTTCCCCTTTCTTGTCATATTTGCCATTCTGATGGGCATGAGGTGGAAATTCAGAGTTGTTTTAATTTGCAATTTACAGTGCCGCTTTTAGATAAGCCTAAAATCCTTGCTAGCCTTTCTTGGCTCCTAGGTCATAGTTGATCCTACTCCATTAAAGCCTCAGGATCTTTTTGCACGTGAGTTGTCTAATCATCCTTCCCCATCCTGTGCTTATGCAATTGATTTTAGAACCCATGTCAGACTTTCCATCTGTGTGTATAATATTTTATCTTACTTGAATTAGTTCAACCTTCTACCTCTTCCACTGATGATGAGGAATTTATCTAGAAAAATTCATACTTTATTAGCTACTCTGCCTTTGGCAGAGATAACAAGTAGATCCTAGAGATAACTAAACAACTGAAGTCTCATGTTCCATCTCTATCATGACTTCATGTTAGGGTTGTGATTCTTCAATCTTTTTGTTTCCTGAACTCCTCATCTATTTCCTCTTTCCTATTGGTGTTTGGTAGTGCATGTCCATAACAATATTACTTTAGAATATTTCTAGTTCTTTTTGACCAGAGAAAACTGGCCAGAACTGAAAAACATGATTGAATCATTGTTATGTCACGAGTTAACATAATGGAAACTAGAAACACTGGTTTTACTACTTGGCCTTCAGAGCTTTGAGAAATACCAAAGCAAACTGTACTGACTACTTCAATACAATGGGACCAAGTATGACTCACCAAAGCCATAAGCACATCTTCTATTAAGGAATATAAAGGGAGTTACAGTCAATTGTAATTTAAAAAAAATGCTTACTGTGGCCATTCCTATGACCTCTATCACTGTGAATATTGTCATTCTTATAGCTCTTCTTACTTGTGATATGAAAATAATATTATATTTAAGCCTTTACAAGTACAATTGGAAAAGTAGCAGGTAGATTTATACCAGAGAATTGATTGCAAATAAAAAGAGGAAACTATACAAATTAATATTGACATTTATAGAGTATTTTAAGATTTGTAATATGTTTTACAATTATAATTTCTTTTTATCCTAGCAAAAAACCCAGAAGGTAGATGCTAGTATTATCCTCGTTTTACAAAGGAGGAAACTGAGGCAGACAGGGATTAAGCGACTTGTCCAGTTCACGTACCTAATAAGTGTCTGAGGCCGGATTTAAACTCAGGTCTTCCTAACTCCAAGTGCAGGAGTGTAAAATGAAAATCTCTGACACAACCTGTTGGTATCCAAAAGAATTTTGAAACGCTTGAATGGTATTTTTCTTGTATCCAATTATAGTGGGTTTTTTTTTTTTAATTTGGGGAATATTTCATGAAATGGTTTTTTCCAGTTTTTCTTTTAGAACTAAATATAGGCATACTTTGATTATTCAAGATAATAGTATCCAAATATGCATATTATATATATATTGGTCTCTTTTTTCTTCCTCTTCTCTTTTTAAGATACAGGCCTAGATAGATTTTGCTAAGTTAAAGGGCACTCACAATTTAGTGACTTTGGAAGTATAGTTCCAAACTGCTTTCCAGAATATCTGGGCCAATTCACAGCTTTCCCAATCCATTCATGTCCTTGTTTACATCCTGTAGCAGCTTTAACAATTGTCATTTTTCTTTCTTTCTTTCTTTTTTGTCCTCATTGTTAATCTGGTGTGTGAGGTGGAACCTCAGAATTGTTTCTATTTGCATTCATCTATTAGTGATTTAGAGCATTTTTTCATATGACTGTTGATAATTTGGATTTCTTCTTTTGAAAACTCTCTATTGATATCGGTTGGCCATTTTCTATTGGGTGGGTACTTTTTGTTCTCATAAATTTTTATTTGTTCCTGATATATCCTGGATATTAGAAGTTTATCAGAGAAACTCTGCAAAGATTTTTTTTTCCAGTTAACTATTTGCCTTCTAATTTTAGTGGCACTGGAATTTTTTTGTGCAAAGCCTTTTTAAATTTTAATTTTATGTAATTAGATTTCATTTTTAAATTTAAATTTAAAATTCAATTTTGTGTAATTAGAATTATGCATTTTATCTTTTATGATCCCCTTGATCTTTTGCTTGAAAGCTCTTTAGCTGTCCATTGGTACAAAAAGTTTTTTCCTCCTTGCTCCTTTAATTTGTTTATAATTTGATTTTTAAAATCTGTCCTATGTTCATTTGGAGCTAACCTTTGGATATGATATAAAATGATGGCCTCTACATAACTTCTACTAGATTGCTAGGAAATTCACTTTGGTACTATACCATGAGACCATGCTGATTGAGTCCATGGCAGTCTCAACTGGGGCCTCCCCATTGCAAGGCAATCCTTTTGCAACTCTGTAATCCACTCACTACGATAGCTACTCCAGACCTTTTCTCTCAAGCCCCTCCTAGCTGAAGAACTTGCTTATACATCACCAAAAGAAACTAAGGCCATTTACCAAGAACTCTCTCTTCTCCTCTCCTCATTTCACACCATTCAAATGCCCTATGCTGCTATTTACTATTTACAGGGTGAACCCTGTCTCACATGAAGAAGCAGCCCGTCTTCATGACAAAGCATACCCCTCTACATGCTTTCTTATGTCATCTTATCCCTGCTTCTCCAGAAGACTGCCTCCTCTATCATCCCCATAGTTTCACTAATTTTCAATCTCTCCCTATCTATTTTTTTTTTCTGACAGTTGGACTAGACTGTGGAGAAACTTGAAGCATTTAACTACCCAGAAGGTTATTGCAATAGTCCAGGAATAAAGTAGCAAGGGCCTGCATCAGGATGGTAACTTTGTGAGCCAAAAGAAAAGGATGTATATGAAAGATGTTATGAAGGGAGAAATCACCAAACTTGGTTATAGATTATACATAGGGGCTAAGTACAAATGAGGAGTTGAGTGTGACACTGATGCTGAGAGTGGCTGAACAGGTCATGCCCGTGACAATAACTTGTTGTTGTTCAAGAGTTTCAGTCTTGTCCAACTCTGCATGACACTATTTGGGGTTTTCTTGGCAAAGATATTGGAGTGGTTTGTCATTCCCTTCTCTAGCTCATTTTACAGATAAGGAAACTGAGGCAAACAGGGTTATATGACTTGCCCAAGGTCACACAGCTAGTATGTCCCTTTTGCTGGACTTGAACTCAGGTCTTCCTGACTCCACGCCCAGCACTCTAGCCACTGCATCACCTAAGTGCCCATTTGACAATAACAAGGAAGTTCAAAAGAGGGGCAAGTTTTTGGTTTGTTTGTTGTTGGTTTTTTTTTTGAGGTAGATAATGGCCAAAAACACACCCACATGTATTGCATCCTTAAAACACTGTCACTTGATCTATCTATCCCTGTTAGCGATTACCTTATATTTCTCCTCCATTTCATGACTAAACTCCATGAGAAAACCATCTACAACTGGTAATTCCATTTACTTTCTTCATTCTCTTCTGAAGCATGTCTGACTTCTGACCTCATTGTTCAACTGAAACTGCTCTCTCCAAAGTTACCAATGATCTCTTAAATTGATAAATCAAATAACTTTTTCTCAATCCTTATCCTTCTTGACCTCTCATCAGCCTTGGACACTGTCACCTTCTCCACCTGGTTCTCTTCTTTCCAGTTTGGTGGCTCCTCAGTCTTCTTTGCTGGGTCTTCATCCACGTCATACTAACTGTAGATATTTCCCAAGACTCTGTCCTGAGCCCTCTTCTCTTGTCCCTTCATGCTACTTCTCCCACTGATTTCATTAGGTCTTATGGATTTAATTATCTCCTCATACTGATGACTCTCAGATTTTTTTTTCCCTTACCTTTATGCTAATCTCCAGTGTCACATCTCTGCCTATAGGATATCTCAGACTAGTGATGACTAGTAGACATCTCAGACTAAACATGTCTGAAGTAGAGCTCATTACCTTGAACCCCAACTTCATCTCCTAACTTCCATACTATTGATAGAAGAGTTGTTTTGATGAGAAGGGAAATGGTGGAAATAAAAATTGAGGTCTCAAATGCTAGCCTGGATTTTATTCATTAGGCATTAGGGAGTCACTGAATATTTTTGAGTTGGGAAGCAGCAGTTAAATAATAACCACTAATTCACATTTGTAAAGCTTACAAAATATTTTCCTTATGCTAGTCCTTTGAGGTAAAATAGTGAAAAGGCACCATCACCCTAATTTTTGAGATGAGGTTTAGAGGAAAACACAGGTCTTTTTAAAAAATATTTTATTTTTCTCCAGTTACACGTAAAGGCAATTTTAAACATTCATTTAAAAAAAAATCTGAGTTCCAAATTGTCTCTCTTTCTCCCTACCCCACTGCCACAGTAAGCAATTTGTTATACATTATACATGTTCAATCAGGCGAAACATAGTATCATGTTAGTCATGTTGTGAAAGAAAACACAGACCCAAAGGAGAAAATCAAACATGAAAAAAAGTGCAGAAAGTAAAAAATAGTATGCTTCGATCTTCATGCAGACTCCATCAGTTCTTTCTCTGGAAGTGGATAGCATTTTTCATCATGAGTCCTTTGGAATTGTCTAGTTCATTATATAGATGAGAAGAGCTAAGTCAGGGGTGGGGGACCTGCCTCCTTAAGGCCACCCATGGTCTAAGATTTTCACTTGTTACCCACCTGTTTTCTTTTAAAATCATTAGGCACATGTCACTTTCTTGCTGGGGCAATAGAAAAAGGAAGCTTATGGTACAATTTGAGGTGGCTGCATGTTATAAACCAATAAATACAATTTATTTTTTCTTTAAATTAATCAAATGTCCTTTTAGCCAATTGACAATTAACTTCTTGGTGAGTCAAAGTGATATTTCAAATCCCTCTAATTTTTATCAGGGTAAGAGATGACAACATGGAATAATGGACAGGTGCCTAACCTTGGAGTCAAAAAGATATGGGGGCAAATCTATCAATTAATCAAACAACAAACATCTATTAAATACCTGCTAGGAATATAAAATAAAAAGTGAAACAGTAGTCACATAGATAGAAATGGAGCTGAGACATAAAGGGCTTTCCACTCTCAGAGAACCATAGAGAGGTTTACACTTTTCCAGCATCCCCTTCAGCAAGGTACATGGTCATTATTAGCAGGGTAAGTGAATTATAAGACTATTTCTTGATTCTTCCTGTTGAGTAGGATCAAGTTATTGGCTAGTAGTACCACCTAGTGGTAAAACATGGTCATGGTGGAGTATCTGTGTCAAAGGTTGCCTAATTATTTTTGAGCCAGTAGAATAGGCCTGGAGTTAGGAAGTTCAAATCCAGTCTTGGACACATTGGGTGGCTCTGGGCAAGTCACGTGACCTTTATTTTCCTCAGCTTTTTCAATTATAAAATGAGGATAACAATAGCATCTACCCCCCATAGTTGTTGTAGGGATGAAATAAGATATTTGTAAAGCACTTAGCACAGTGACTGCCACATCCTTTTTGATGATGATGATGATGATGATGATGATGTTTTGGTGTAGATCTGCCTAAGGGACCTTTGTTCTCGCTACTCCCCTCCTCTTTTCATGTTCTTGGGAAACTAAAGGTTCTTGGGAATATCTAGCCATAAGTCAGATGTTTGCCAGAGGCAAAAGATGGAGATTCAGTGCAGACTTAAGGAATTAAGAAACAAACAGATAAATGCTCATGGACTCTAACCAGCTGACACTCCCAGCTGCAACCAAAATGGCCCCAGGTTGTTCTTTATACATGACATTCCATTTCCCATCTGTTATCTAATGCTGAGCATACACTCCTTCCTTATCTATGCCTCTAAGAGTCTAACTTCCTTTATTATTCATCCAGATACCTCCTTTATCTCCTGCAAGGATCTTCCCCTCTCCTAGGATTGTTAGTTCCCTCCCCACAATTGCTTTGTATTTACTTATCTGTGTGCATGTTATTTGCTCAAAACTGAATATTAGCTCCCTAAGGACAAATAATTTTTTATTTTTTGTCTATCTCCAGTGACTAGCACAGTGCCTTGTACATAGATAGTGTTTAATAAATACTGGTGGAAGGAATGAATGAATGACCAGTTCTGTATTTCAAAAGAGCTTGGCTCCTAGAAGTGAAAATTCTCCTTCTACAGAGAAATGTCCCAGATGGCTAGGGCTTTGGGAAGTGACATACCCTCCAAATGGGGATAAAAGCAGCTAAGAATTTTTCCCTAGTCTGATAATGTCTGTGTATGCTGCATTCTGCATTTATCCTTAAAAAAGCTAAAGATTAAGTCTCTGGACTCAGATAAAAGAGAAATGATAGAGATCATTCCTCATCCTATGAGCAATATGTGGCACCTTAAAAAAATAAAATAGAACAAAACAAAACAAAAAACCAACTCTCTAGCTGAAGTCAGAAGCTGGAAGTAGATAGCAGAACTATAATCATGTGACTAAGCAGTGATCATGAAATCACCCTTTAGAAATAAATAGCAGAGACCAGCCGAGTTATGCCTGGTTGGGACTACATACCTGGCAGTGAAGATAAGCCATGCAGGACTACCAGAGAGCAGGCCAGTAGAAGCAGGGCAATTGAATAACTCAAAGATATTGGTGGTCCTGTCATGTCAGAGACTTAAGTTGCCCCTTCATGTATAAGACCTACCTGATTATACATATTCCTTATGTATGTGCCCCTCCATGCAGATTCTCTAGGTGTGTCCATTCTTACTACAAATGATTATGTATATTTGTGGGAGAATGTGAGCCTGGCTCATAAGCAAAATGTTCTTTGCCTACTCCTTATCCAATTTTATCAAATTCCTTGTTTTGAACTAATTGTGAGGGCATCAAACACCGAGCCAGCTCGTTGCTCTGCCCTCAGCAGGGAGGGGACCTGGGCAGCTGATTCCTCCTTGACGCCAGTCCCAAAGGGCTGCCCCCCACTGCAGGGGCAGGGAAAGCCTCAGATTTTAAGGGAGCCCGAAGAGATCGTCCATGATCAGACTGCCTACTTTTTTTCAATGCCTGCTGTATGCAGGGCACTGGGCAGATAAGCCCTGGAATGCACAAGGAGTCACTGTGTCCTTTGTCCGATTAGTATAAGTAAATGCTTCCATGGGGGCTTATGAGCTGTGGTTTTGAGCAAAAGCAGATCTACGAAGTATTTTGAAGTAGAGATAACTTTTCTGGGGGACCCTTATGTGACAAGGGGGACCCCAGATGCTACATGCAGAACTCCATTATATTCATAACATCTGCTCCCATCTGGTTCTCTTTTATTAACTTCACACCCTTTGCTCAATGTCAGCTTGACACCATGGCAGTAATTTTAGAATTCTGGAGTTAACTCACTGGAAGGAGGGACAATTTTTTTGACACAAGAACAGACTCCATTTTGAAAGGCAACCCATTCATCATGTCACTGAGCCCTCTATCCAGTTTGATCTTGGAAGCTCATAGTTCTAATTTGTGAATAAATTTATTATTTTTGGAAATGAAACACTGCAAGATTTTTTTTTTCCTTGAGCATCATCACAAAACCAGAGCTTCTAATGCATGTGCTGGCTATAGCTCTGGCTGTTGGTCCCTCACAATGGTTTTTTTTTTTTTTCCCTGCTCACCCAGGGAGTAGCAGTTGATTTCTATCAAAGTATGCACAGCTTCTTGTCATGCTGATTAACGAGGACCACAGTGACCCCAAAGAATGCTTTTTCTGTTTCAGTATGCCCTGAAGAGGACTGAGGCAAGTTCCCTCCCACTTCATTTTAAGAAGGCTGGAAACCAACTCACTACTTCCTCCTTCCCTTCCCTCTCTCTCCATCCCCCAATAAAAAGTTAGGATAAACCATCCCACTTCCTTATTTGTCCAAATAAACTGACATAACAGCTTGTAGTGCTGGTTCTCATTGTGGTTAAGATTGAAGTTGGAGCTCTAAATCCTCATTAGTGGTCAGGGTCAATATGCTAACTTTGGCCATCAGCTAGCACTTTATGATTCCTCATGTGTTTTCTTTTTAAAAAGCAATTAAGAATAATTTAAAAAATCAAAAGTTCTTCTGCCAAATTTGCCAGGTTTTCATCCTTTCTCTAGTCCTGATATGAAATTGCAAACTGAGAATATTTTTGGTATTTTTTCTGTCTTTGAGTCAAGTCATCTCTGTTAGGAAATGAAGTTTACAAGAGGGCAATGAAAAGGAATACATGGTCCAAGGGTCTATCACAAGAATGAAGAAGGGAAGGAGAAACCCAGGAAGCCAATGCTAGACTGCCTTAGGCAGCACACACCACATTTTAGGGAGAATATTGTTTAAATGGGTTATGTCCTAAGGAGAGTGTCCATGAAATGATTATTAATTTTCATTAATAACAATAATTGTTAATGATAATAAAATAGCATCTATATAGCAAACCATAAGGTTTCTTGTGTGATCCTCACCACAACCCTGAGAGGCAGATGTTTTTATTAACTCTATTTTACAAATGAAGGAACTGATGCGTAGAGATTAAATGACTTGCCCCAGGGGTTCACGCAGCCACTAAGTGTCTAAGACCAAATTTGAACTCAGGTCTTCCTGACAGCTTTCTATCTGCTGCACCACCTGGCTGCCCATAAAATGCAACCAGCACCGTCCAAATGTGGAGTGGGCTGCCTCAGGAGGTAGTGTGTTCCCTGTCATAGGAGGTATTCAAGCAGAATCTAGATGATCATGTATGTATTTGCTAGATGTGTGACAGAGGGAATTTGTGCTTTGGGTAGTGGTTGCATGGGCTGACTTTGCAGTCCCTGTTTGCAGTATTTTGTGACTGCAATGCTATACCGTGGTTCTATTTTTCATTCTGCTGAATTTGAAATATGGTCCCACCAGTCAGTCAGAGGCCGTTTCAAATGCATTCTTGATGTTGAAACCTATTTAAATGATAGAAATATACCTGGTTCTTTCTCATCACATATTCCTAGAAAGGGAGTGTGATGAACCAGACAGAGAGCACAAGATTTTGGGCTACAAAGACCTGGATTCAGATTCTGCCTCTAATGCTTATTGGCTTTGGGAACATAGGCAAATCACTTAACCACTCACTTTTCTGATCTGCAAAATGGAAATAATATCTATATTACCTCCCTCACTGGGTTGTAAGATTCAAATGAAATTGTATACGTGCAATTTTATAACAGCTAGGTGACCCAGTGGATAGAGCACAAGGCCTGGAGTCGGGAGGACCTGATTTCAAATACAGCCTCAGACGCTACAGCTGTGTGACCCTGGACAAGTCACTTAACCTCGTTTCCTTATCTGTAAAATGAACTGGAGAAGGAAATGGCAAACCACTCCAGTGTCTTTGCCAAGAAAACCCCAAATAGAATCACAAGGAGTCAGACATTACTAGGAAAAAGAAATGAACAGCAATAACAATTTCATGAGGGGCAAGAACAAATACTACATGAAGCTTTGAGAAACCGATCTGCCTAAGGACCTTGCTACTCTTTGCAAGACAAATCGTAAAATTCTTTCTAACTTCACGTTGTTCTTGGAGGAAGACTTCAGGAAGAAGACTCACGCTGGAGCCAGAGGATCTGGGTTCAAATCCTGCCTCCATCACTACCTGAATGATCTTGGGCAAGACACTTCACTTTCTTTATCTGAAAAAAATAAGGAGGTTGAGGCAGAGGGCCTTGGATTTGGAGCTCTCCTTCCAAATATTGATCTCTGTTTCTAAGGGAGTGAAATGTCTTCTTGTTTGCGAATGGGTAGGCATTGGACTGCACAGTCTATTTACCATATGCTAAATGTGTAGATGTCTGAGCAACCATTTGGCCAAGAATAAAA
Organism: Phalanger gymnotis; assembly: GCA_028646595.1. Taxonomy (NCBI): domain Eukaryota; kingdom Metazoa; phylum Chordata; class Mammalia; order Diprotodontia; family Phalangeridae; genus Phalanger; species Phalanger gymnotis. The sequence continues at coordinate 279,907,344 of CM053623.1, forward strand.
ATGACATTTGAAAATATAATTTTTTGAGGTAAATTTTCATCTTTATTTGAAAAAGGAAGGTAGAGTTCTCTTGTTGATTTTACAGAAAGTGAAGGCAATTGTCGTCTTACTGCTCTGCTAATTCATGCACTCGTTGAGTCTGACTTAAGCTCTAGTTACTTTGACAGGATTTAAAGTAGTAAGACAAATGTGAATAAAATGAAATTAGGTCTGTAGGATTCTGAATAATAAAATAAAGATTAAGTTGGTGATATTGGTCCCTCAAGTGCTGGTATTTAAACTTTAAAAATCTATCAGGAGAGAAGATTAAGTGGTGTTTCTTTGGTCCTAAGAATGTAAAAGCTAAGACTAAAATGTTCCTTTTCCCCCACAGGTTTAAGATGTAAAGAATATCCTTAAAGACATTAAATGACTATTAAATTCTCTTCAGTGTGTAAAGGATCTCCTATAAAGCACACTGGGAAGGAATCCCTGAGTTTATACAATACTCTGCTAGCATCTTCCTCATAAACAAAGGGGGATTTTTTTTAAAGCTTTGCAAAAGAGGCACACACACACGCACACACACACACACACACACACACACACACACCCTTCTAGCAAGTGGTAGTATTTGTGCTTTTAGTCTATATCCATAGTGTTTCTGAAATCAGCCTCCTAAGTAATAGCTTAATGGAAAGAAAAATGAAATTATAAAATTAAAATATATTTTAAATTCCTTAGTTATTTGTAGAGGTAGCATAAAGCAGCCACTCTTTGATGTCCTCTCTATGAAGTTTTAACCATTGAATATTACTCTTCACTGTTTCCAGAACATTCTCTCGAGGAGCCGCTCCTGCTCCGGCTTCAGGGTACTTGTTAAAAAAGGTCTCGATCTAGAAAAGAGAGAGGAAGAATTAAAAAAAAAAACCAACGACTCATCCTGAGTCCACTAAATAATTTTCTAGCTTTTCAGTGACCACCAGGAGATGGTAAATCTGGGTCCCTTCTGCCCCAGAATCTAAGCCCAACATACATAGACCTCTAAGTTCAGCTTCCAAGTTGAGATTCATCCTTTTGGGTCAATACTTCCCAAGTCTTCGACCTCTAAGGTACACATGATGGCACCTTGCACCTCACGGGCCAGTATACCCATCTCTGATTTCTATTGGCTGCTAAAATTTGAGTGTATGCATGCAGGTCCTTTACTTCTACCCCAAAGCAACTTCTCTCTAGTGTAGTTTTCCTGGTGAATTTTATCTCTAGGACGGAACATAAATCTAGAATTGGAAGAAACATCAGAAAGCATTTAGTCCATCCCTGCATTTTATAGAGGGAAAATGAGCTCCACGAAGATTAAATGACTCACTTCCAAAGCGCAAAAGTAGTAAATGGCACTCATAATTCAAACCTAGATCATAAAAATGGGGTTTGGATTTTAAAGGATCATAGACAAAAAAAAAAAATACTTTCATGGTCATCTACTTTTACGGTCATCTTACATGGTTAAGATTTTCAGGGTCCTGCAAGACCCCTCCTCCCATACTCACACATTTTACAGATGGGGAAGGTGAGGCCCACTGATGTTAAGTGACCTGCCTAAGGTCACAAAGGTAGTAACTATCAGAGGCAGTATTTGAACCTAGAGCCTTTGATTCCAGAGTCAATGTTCTTTCCATTATATCCCTGTCCAGTGCTTAACTCTTTGTTTTGAGGATTTCTTACTTCAGGGGCTAAGAACATTTAAAAATGCTCTTTCAAGGAATCTAAATCCCTAAACCCCTTTTAGGCATGTTCTTATTTGTTCCCCAAGCACACAAAGAGTCTATCACTGGAACCACAATGACTATAATCCTCAACCTAATTGAGGATTAAAACATATGATTCTAATTCCAATAATTATATAAAACTCAAAATTTTGTTTCTCAGAGCAAACAGGTCCCAAAGTCTTTTTTCTCCTATCCATTGGGGGGTGGGGGGTTGAGGGAGACAGAGAAGGAGAGGGAGAGAGAGAGAGAGAAAGAGAGGGGGGGAAGGGGGAGGGGGAGAGAGAGGGAGGGAGGGAAGGAGAGAGAGAGAGAGAGAGAGAGAGAGAGAGAGAGAGAGAGAGAGAGAGAGAGAGAGAAAGAAAGGGAGGAAGGGAAGGAGAGAATCTTTACCTATGAGGAATACAGAGATTTAATGGTTAAAAAGAGATCGGTTTTGAAACACTAAACACATGAAGTCTGAATGGAATCTAATCTTAAACAAATCACCCCAGAACAAAAGGGTCATATCTCCCAGAGCAAAAGGAGCAACTTTGGTTCCTTGGCAACCTAAATAACCCCATAGAGCTGTCTTAAGGACTCTGAGACCTTAGATTTTTGCCTTGTGGTATGCCAAATACCTTGTGGTATTATTGCCTTATGGTATTTCCAAATAGAAATAAAAAAGATCTATATTTTCTAAGATCTCACTATCTCTTGCCCTCACCATATCTAACTCTACAACGTTGCATAGAGGAAATTCCATAGAAGATTAGTCCAGGCTATCTTCAAAAAAGAGGAATGTTGGACAATATTTTAGATTGGTACCTGCCAGAGCTGGAACTCAGTGTTAAACGGCTCTGCTATGGTCACAATCCGGCCAAGGTATCGGTTATTGAGAGTGTACCTGAAAGGAAATCCATGAGAGCAAAAGATAGCATTAAGGGCACAGAATTCTGAATTAATGATTTAGATTCAGAAGGTATACCCATCGTGGGGGAGGCAGGGAAGGAGGATCTGTTCTTAGAGTAATTTGTCAAATTACTAGGAAGTCATAAAATCATCCTACCAGGAGGACAGAACTCTCAGAGCTGTCTCTAATGCCACTGCTAACACTTTACAATTCTTATCTCATTTAAGCCTCCCAACAGCCCTGGAAGGTAGGTACTAATTAGAGCCATATAGGGCTTTAGAGATCAATTAGTATAATCCAGTCCAATTTAACCAGCATTTATTGAGTGCCTACTGTTTACAAAGCACGGTCCTATGTGAAAGTAGTCTCTATCCCCAAGGTGGAAGGAAGGAAAAGGCATTTATTGTGTCTACTCGAAACAGCTATGTGGTGCAGTGGATAAAGTGCCAGCCTGAACTCAGGAACTCATTTTCCTGAGTTCAGATCTGGCTTCAGACACTTGCTAGCTGTGTAACCTGGGCAAGTCACTTAACCCTGTTTGCCTCAGTTTCCTCATCTGTCAAATGAGCTGGAGAAGGAAATGGCAAACCACTCCAATATCTTTACCAAGAAAACCCCAAATGGGGTCACAAAGAGTCAGACACAACTAAGAAACAAACAACTATGTACCAGGCACTGTGCTAAGCATTTTACATATAGTATGTCCTTTAATCATCCCAACAATTCTATGAGCTAAGTGCTAGATTAACATCATTTTGCAATTGGGAAAAACGGGACAGACTGAGTTGAAGTGATTTGCCCAGGGTCACACAGCTAGTAAGTGTCTGAGGCTCGATTTGATCTCAGGTCCTCCTGACTCTAGGGCCTCTTAGCTGAGGAAGAAGCATCCACTCTACCAGCTGCACTCCCCTTATTACACAGGTAAGAAAAAAGTCCTACTGAGGTGAAAGGACTGGCTGAGATTACATACTTAATTGTTGGCAGAGCTAGGCTGAAAACCTGAGGCTTCCAACTCACAATCCAGTAACCTCAGTAAAAGGTTAGGGAAATGGTTAAAAAGTTATATTCCTTTTATGCCATTTGATCATTTCTCTTTCATAGGAGAAAATTCAAGCCAGTTGTGAATTCTCTTTTATGGATCAGAGAGCTGGGAACGAGAAGGATGATAGAATTCCTAAAAAGCTCTCCAAAGCCTTGGGAAAGGCTTTATTGTAAGGAATCCATTCAGCATGCAGTTACTGAATGCTTAGAACCTGCCTCGTGTTTGTTTCCATTTAATTCAGTTTAATGTATTAAGCTTCTACCACATGTTAGAAACAAAGACAAAAATGAAATCTTCTTTTCCCCCAAGGAACTTATATTCTACTGGGCAGGATGGAGTCAAGGAGCAGTTATGGGCTTACAACATTTTTACACAAAGAATTACTAGGAGGAAAAGAGTACTAAACTCAAGGGATGCCTTTCCCAAGGTAAATCAGGCCAGTTTCTATGATGACAGGCAGAAAAGTGCCCCATCTGATTTTTCCTTCTAAAACAGGTATTCTTAAGTTGTAATCTATGAACTTCTTTTTTTATTACCATATTTATTTTATTACCATATTCAATAAAAATTAATTTCCTTTGTTATCCTATGTATTTTATGCATTTAAAAACATCCCGAGACAGGTTCATTAGATTGTCAAAGGGCCAGTGTTGCTCTAGCATAGCCTTTGGGAAACAATGATCATCTCCATGTTTCAATGAAGCAGTAGAGTGGGATGTTAGTGGAGATCACACACAGACTGGATGGCGGAGCTTCAGATCACAGATGTGGGATGCTAGATTGAGAGTGGGAAAGGACCTTGGAGGCCAGAGTCGAGCCCTCTCATTTTATAGCTGAGAAAACCAAGGCTGAGAGAAGGTAGGTGGTTTTTGCCCAAGGTCACAAAGTCAGTGACAGAGCCTAGTGAAATGAGGATTGGCTCAATCAGTTGGGCTACGAGTTGATGAATTTTTTGGCCATAGTCACTCTTGACGACTAAGACATTAGCAAGTTATATTTGGCGGGGAGTAAAGATACCATCTTTGGCAAAACACAGAGTTCAGTATATGTTAAATATTTCCAAAAGCTTCATAAACCTTAGCAAGCAATGAAGATGGGGGTGGGGTGAGGGGAATAGATTTTTTTAAAAGTGTGAATTTCTCTTCTTTTTCCCCTTCAAAATCAAAGGAATGTAAACTAATTTCAAATTTTCTTTTATGATTTTACCTATGACTTTACACTGAATTTTTCCTTCCTGTGCCTAACCTTAGGGGCAAGATTAAGACAGGATTGTGTGAACTGACATGGCTAAACTGAGACGACTGCCCTCATGCTTACCAATAAGAAGGAAGGAAAATGCCAGTCACTTAAGAACCAAAAAGTGAAGGAGAATTTTTTTTTTAAATGTGCAGCACTAACATCAAAAAGGGCAAGATGTTAGACTGAATCTTCATGGGCAGGAATAGTAGAGAATAGGCTGTAATTTCCTCCTCTCCCTCCTCCTCTTCACTATTTGTAAGACTTAACAAGATGATACAATGAGATCTTAAAGATTATAAAAGTGGTTTTGTTACGAAGTCTTTTTATCTTTATTCTGAGGCTGCTAGATGGCACAGTGGATAGAGTGCTAGACCCAGGGTCTAGACAATCCGGCTTTCAATCTAGCCTCATACACTAGCTATGTGACATTGGGGAAGTCATGTAACCTCCCTCCATGTTTGCTCATGTGTAAAATGGGGGTGGGGAAGCCGGGTGGTACGCTGGATAGAGTGCCAGGCATGAAGTCAGGAGAACTTGAGTTCAAATCCAGCCTTGGGCACTTACTGTCTGACCTTGGGCAAATCACTTTACTCTTGTTCGTTTCAGTTTCTTCATCTGTAAAATGAGCTAGAGAAGAAAATGGCAAACCACTCCAGGATCTTTGCCAAGAAAACCCCAAATGGAGGTCACAAAGAATTAGACAGGACAACTGAACAACAACAGCAAAAAGAGAAAATAGCACCTACCACCCAGGGGTGTAGTAAGAATAAAATGCAATAATATTTGTAAAGCATTTTGCCAGTCTTAAAGTACTATATATGCTAGATATTGCTGCTATTGTTCTACATACATTGTAGTGATTTTTAAAGTGATGATCATAGTTCTCCAAGGTCCTTACCATTACAATATTAGTAAAGCCATGCAGAGAAAAATGTTTCTAGGTGCAGAGCATCAGGCCTGCTGCCTTAGAAGACACTATTGAAGTTGTTTTAGTTTATGTCCCTTTGAATGAGTTCCTCATTCACACTCATAAAATCAAATTAAAAGGGAAACATCAAGTCTTATCCCTTTTTACCAGTTATTAGTGAGTTCACTGAACCCTGAGGTTTCATCCCAAAGTTTAGTGGGAGAAGCAAAAAGGAAGCAATAATCCTCCAGCAATCTGGGGTTCTGTGGCTGAGTATCAAGCTAACATGACCATCAGATGTCCTTCAGGGTGAATCACAAAAGCCAAAGAAGCTGACGATAAATTGTGGCTAGATAGAAGATGCTAAAAATAGCCATTTTGAAGTTTGAGTAAAAGGATAGAAGCCTGAGGAAAAAAAGTTTGGATGAAGCCTGGCTCAATTTTTGTTCAAGCCTATTCCAGTTCTCATGGAGAAATTAATATTTATTCAAGCAAGTTGTAAGTAGGCCGTTCCTTCCTCCTGTTTTTTTTGTTTGTTTGTTCATTTGTTTGTTTTTTGTAGTGGGCATATGGTTGTCATATAATTTCACATATTGGACGATTTCAAATACCACATGAAAATTAGGTCATTAGACTGTGAAGAAATGTTAAAGGCCTTGGACCAATATGTTCAAGTTAGAGACATAATTTGGGTCATGGTGAGAAAACTGATAAATCAGAGAATTTTGCCTCGGTGAACTGAAAGGTAGAAAAAGGAAAGGAAGAAAATTACATATCATTGTAGTAGTTGATGTTCCTTATTGTTTGCATTTATTTACTGTCATTTAGCTAGGGGGCTAGGAAAAAGAGTAAGGAGGTGAGGAAGGGAGGTGTTGATAGAAGTAAATGCCTTTGATATTGCCTATTACTATGGCTCCCAATGGTATAAAACTCTGTTTGCAAAATACTTTCCTTACAATTGCATCTTCAAATGGGCAATACGACTAGTATCACCTGCAATATACAGATGAGAAAAACTGAGACCCAGGAAAGGTAAACGACCTGCTCAGTCATAGTAACAGTTACATTTTAATCTAGGGCTCCTAATTCCCAGTCTGGTGTTCTTCCGTCAATGCCAAGCTGATTTCTCCAGTTGAGGATGGCAGAGGGTTAAGGTCAATGGTCAATTTTGATAATTAGATAGACAGATGACAGACAGACAGACAGAGATAGACAGATAGATAGATAGATGATAGATTGAGGCAGATAGATTGATAGACAGACAGACAGATATAGACAGATGGATAGATAGATAGATAGATAGAAAGATACATATTGCTACCTGTTACCAACTTTAAGCCTTTCTCCTTCAGCATTTTCTTCATTATAAAAAGTGTTATAGAATAAGATAAAACACTTTTGTCATGTTCCTTTCAAACACATGGAAAATAATTACTAGGTCAAAAGAGTATTATTACTACTGCTACTATTACTGCTGCTGCTGACTACTCCTACAACTACTGCTGCTACTACTATTGCTTCTACTATTACTGCTGCTGCTGCTGATACTACTACTGATATTACCACTACTACTGCTGTTGATACTACTACTACTACTGCTACTGCTGCTGCTACTACTACTGCTGCTTTTCCTACTACTACTGCTGCTATTGCTATTACTGCTACTACTACTACTACTACTATTACTGGTACTGCTGCTGCTTTTGCTACTACTACTGCTGCTATTGCTATTACTGCTACTACTACTACTACTACTACTGGTACTGCTGCTGCTTTTGCTACTACTACTGCTGCTATTGCTATTACTGCTACTACTACTACTACTACTACTACTGGTACTGCTGCTGCCACTGCTGCTGCTGCTATTGCTGTAATTGCTGCTACTACTACTGGTACTGCTGCTGCTGCTACTACTACTACTACTGCTGCTACTGCTACTACTGATATTACGACTGCTGCTATTGCTGTTACAGCTACTACTACTACTACTGCTACTACTGCTAGTACTGCTACTACTGGTAGTGCTGCTGCTACTACTACTACTGCTACTACTACTGGTAGTGCTGCTGCTGTTGCTGCCGCTGGTATTACTGCTGCAGCTACTCCTACCATTGTTAGGTCAAAATGGAGTGTAGAGAGATGTAACTCATATTAGTAAAGAAAGAGACTGAGTGCCAATATCATGACATTAGGATTTAGATCTGGAAAGGATCTGGAAAGATGAGGCCCAGAGAGATCAGAGATTCCAGACATGGAATTGTAAAGCACTTTAGCTGCTGTCTATTTTTACACCTTATTTCAGAGATGAGGTAACTGAGGCCATTTATATAAGTAGTAAATTACAGCCCTGAGACTTGAATAGGCTGGTGTAGTGAACAGAGCATAGAGCTGGGGTTTAGAGGATCTAGGTTTAAAGTCTGCCTCTATCTTTGTGATTCTTGGCAAAAGAAGGGAAGAGGAAATTAGCATGCATTTTTAATTGCCTACTATGTGCCAGGAACTGTGCTAAACACTTTACAAGTATTAATTTAATTCCTTCAAACAGCAGCAAATGATTTAATTTCTCTGGGTCTCAATTTCCTCATCTGTAAAATGAAGGCATTGGACTCAGTAACCTCTAAGGTCCTTTCTAACTTTAAACTAGCTAGATAGCTAGGGGTTTCAGTGGATAGATCACTGATCCTGGAGTCAAATCCTTATTCAAGACCTGAGTTCAATCTGGCCTCTGACACTTACTAGCTGTGTAACCTGAGCAAGTCACTTAACCCTGTTTGCCTCAGTTTCCTCATCTGTAAAATGAGCTGGAGAGGGAAATGGCAAAACACTCCAGTATCTCTGCCAAGAAAATCCCAAATGGGGTCATGAAGAGTTGGATACAACTGAAATGACTGAACAACAACACCCCCCAAAAACTTAGGACCTCATCACCCCAATAATACGTTGTTCCCGTTATGTTTTGAAGTTAATTCTAGGAATTCTAATATCCCAATGTTCAAAGACATATATATTATTACATATTATAAACGGTTATGTATCCGTTTATATGTACTCATATTTAATCACAATCAACATCACATTCCGTCAGACTCCAATTTGCCACAGATCTGTTAGAACTAATTCTTTCTTTTTTTGTTTTTGTTTTTTATTTCTTTTTGAGGGGGGAAGGCGGGGCAATTGGGGTTAAGTGACGTGCCCAAGGTCGCACAGCTAGTAAGTGTGTCAAGTGTCTGAACCTGGATTTAAACCCCGGTCCTCCTGACTCCAGGGCCGGTGCTGTACTCACTGCACCATCTAGCTAACCCTGAACTAATTCTTTCAAAAAGAGGTGACAGGAAGTCAACTTGAGTCTTGTTCCTTTAATGGAAAATAGCATTTTCCCCGATCTCTACCCCTCGAGCCAATGGCACTTGTTGAAACTAGAGATAGTTACCTCAGGAATAAAATGTCCCAAGGCAGTTATAAGCAAAGAAAACAAAAAAATAATCAACCCACCTGTCAACTAAATATTCCCAGTTGAGTCGTATCCAGTCCCAGGCCATGTACTTGCCATACCTATTATATGAAACATATCGGATAACAGTAAACACATCCTGGGTTTTAATGACGTCGGTGTCCTTGAGAAGCTCCAGATACCTAAGAGAAGCCAAACGGAAAGGAACTTTCAATGTTCACCCTTAGCTAAATTCTACCTAGTAGCATACCAGCAATCCAATTCTCGGAGCACCAACTGACATAATTGATTGGACTGGACAAATGATGAAAAAAATGTTTAATTCTTTCATCCCTTGTACTACCGTCAAAGGCCAATTAATGATTCTAAAAGCTGAAAGGAAAAGCTAAGCTATCAAAACCTTTGAGAACTCATTTTTGAGGCTATTCAGAGACATGAAGTAAACAGTAAATTATACTTTGTTTATAAAATTTGAACGTTGGAGCTCAATGCACACACTGTCAAGGAGTTTTGTTTGAAAATGGCTTTTAACAATGCCTACTCATGTTTTCCTGCCCTCATCTATTGTACAGGTATAAAAACCAGCTAAGAAGCCAAAATTTTCTGGAGAAGGGATGAAGGGAATATTTATATTCTCTCATGCAAATTCACAGTTAAATGCATTTGACTCATTTCTGAATCGTACTTGATAATACACTAATGCAACATTGTTTAGCTCAGTTGTCTATAGAAGTAGAAATGAGTCTAAAGTCTTGAACTAGGTATATCTAATGACCAATTAAATTTACTGTTTTCCGTGGTCGCAGACTATAACCCCAATGATCCTAGTTAAGCATCTCAGGAATTCATGTTGGTCACGAGGAAGGGCAGGTGGAAAGAAGAGCTGGCAAGAGAATGTAGATAGAACGGGACATTTTCTCCCACCATCCCTGGGAAAGCCACTAAATAATATATGTCCTATTGATACTGGCTACATTGTATTATTGGGTTTCTGTGTGAAATATAACTCATGTATCATAAGTTTCAGTTATAAAAATATAGTATACATATCAATAAGAAAGAAATGGTCCTTTTTAGGGAATTAAGAAAAAGCCATAAATAACCTTGATAAAAGAGTAACGTTGTTCACGGATGCTAGTCCATAAAGTAATTTTTCTTTTTCTTGAGCTAGAGTGGTAGTCTGGTACTTTGAGAGCATGTAGTTCCATGAAGCTTCATCACCTGAGTTCTGCATTCCATATCGGTACACCAGAAGTCGGAGATTCACAGGTTGACTAGAACAGATACAGTATTTCATTTGTACAGTTTCTTTTTGTTTGGTTGGTTTTTTCTTCATCATAAGACTTCATTGCATTCTCTTCATTCTCCTAACTGCTTTTGCTCAGTCTCTCTCACTGGCTTTTCCCATTCTTTAATCACAGCTGTTTCCGAAGTCTCTGTCTTTCTCTATCTCGGCCTCCCTCTTCACCTTTCCTTTTGATCATCTCATTTAATTCCACGGCTATTGTCTCAACAAAAATGATTCCCCAATCTACTTCTCTAGCCTTGACTTCTTTCTTGAATGCCAGACTAGCAGTTCCAGTGATCTATTGGAAATTTCCACTTGGAAGGTCCATTAACACACACTTCGTACTCAACATTTGTAAAATGAATGAACTCATTGTATTCCATGAATAGCGCTTATTTTTACCCTTTCTTTCATTGACATCTTTCTAGAGGCAGTTAAGTGGCACAAAGGATAGAGAACTGGGCTTGGACGCTTACTGGAATGTGATCCGGAACAAGGACTTTAACTCCTGATTGCCTCGGTTGTTCAACTATAACACGGAGATAATGGTAGCACTTACCTCCCAGAGGGAGTATCAAATGAGATAATATTTGTAAAGCATTTACTACCAACCTTGGTGCATAATAAGTACCATATAAGTGCCACTTATCATTATCATTATTATCATCATTCAATGGCATCATACCCATCCTAGTAGCTCGTGCTTGTAACCTCAGAAAGATCTCTGGCTCCTCCCTCTCTTTTAGCCCACGTGTCTATTAGCCAACTGATGCAGTACATAGAGTGCTGGGCTCGGATTCAGGGAATCAAAGTTCAAATCCTACTTACTAGTTGGTAACCCTGGGCAAGTCACTTAATCTCAGCTTATGTTTCCCCAGTTATACCATAGTAGCCTCATAACAATTCTTCCCACATCTACTTTCTTCTCTTTTCACTCCACTTCCACCACTGAAGACTGATCTCCCTCACATCATTCAATTCCCCCCAAAATCTTCAGTGACTCCCCAATGCTGACTAAATAAATACTAGGCTCCTTAGTCTGACACTTCAGGCTCTCCAGATTCACTTCAACTCTTCTTTGTATACTACGTTTTGGCCAAATTGGACTACTCGCTACTCTCTCTACCAATTCTTATCCTGTCATCTTCCACGCCCATGCCTTGGTGCATTCTCTCATTCTGTCCCCTATGCCTGAGGGAGTATCTCTCACCATCTCCTGTGTTCTACCCCCTCCTTTAAGGCCCAGATTAAATATCACCTCTTCCATGAAGCCCTCTTTGATTTCCACAGGTGAAAATGATTTCTCCCTTAGTTATACTTTTCTGCAATTGCATTCCAATTTATAGATTGCAAAGTCCTTGAAGACAATAATTGTTTCACTTTTTTCTCTGCATACTCAGTGCCTATCGTAGTGCTTAGTTATAACAGGGGTTTAATAAATTCTTGTTGCCTGATAAATTAATTGGTCTGCATTACATTTATCTGTACACATATATCATCTCCCTCATCAGATTGTATTTATGTAGCTCCTACTATGTGCCAGAAACTATAATAAGCACTTTACAATTATTACCTTATTTGATCTTTACAACAACCCTGGGAGGCAGGTGCAATTATTATCTCCATTTTATGGGTGGGGAAACTGAGGAAAACAGAGCTTATATGACTTCCCAGTAATACCTTCCCAGACACAACTAGTAAGTGTCGGAGGCCAGATATGAACTGAAGCACTGTGCTAAAATGTCACCTGTTTTTAAGGTCAATAACTATGTCTTTTTATCTTCTCCACTGCACAATACATCCACTGAACACAGTAGGTGATTTATTGATATAAAACCAAGCAACAGATAAGGCAAATTAAATATTGTAAATAGTCACCTAGTTCCTTCTAGCCACTTCATAAATAATTCAGAAGCATTGTTGAGTGCATCTGTATCTTCTACCTTGCATGCTAACCCTAGCACTGAAGCACGCAGTAACCTTTGAAAAGGAGAGAAAAACCAATGTCATTGTTAAACTGTTGTAACTAGTTTTTTTAAAAAAGAATTAAATCAGCAAATGTTCATGACACTAAAAGATAAGGAATAACTTTTCAAGATGTCCTCCTTCATCTTCCCATTTCAGAGAATCTGCTACAGGCTTCACCTTACTGCGGAAGTATTCCTAAAATAAAAGAACCATTAAAAAATGAATATCCTTCATTGTTTGGTCAAGTCTCACTCATTTCATGAATAGCCTACAGAAATCAGAGGATCTAGTGAATACCACTGACCTAAAATACTTTTCTGTTAACCTCTGAGACCCCAAACTTTTGCTTAGGAAACAGGGCTGGCATCATCACACTACAAATTCAAATCCATCTTGACCCGGCCTTGCTTTACCACTACCCTCTTGTTATATAGTGGGTACACCAATGTTTTTCTCTGTACCATAAGTTATCCTGTCCATCATAGTGAGGGGTATTGTGATGTTCCTAGCTTAAGTTTCCTCCTTTTAAAACTGGGGATAATAATAGCACCCAATTTGGCCCATATAAATATGATATAACCACAGATGCAATGTGGTCTATACACATTGTAATTTCCTCGTGAGAAAACCTTCTTGGTATATAACAACAATTGATGACACTTCTCTTAAAACATCATTCACTATAGAGTGAAATCGGTAATCGTGAGAATAACTAAAAAAAGAGATTGTTATATTTTGACACTAATAGAACCTTTGTGAAATTGTGCTTGAATATCAATGACCCCATTCAATGGATACATCATGGTTTTCTTTCTTTTTAAGATTTTCAAGCTGCTTTACATTTGTTATCTTATTTGATCCTCAAAACTACTATGTGAGGTAGGTGTCATTATTATCCCCATTTTTAAGAAGCTGAAACTGAGACTAGGAACATCACAATATTCCTAACTATATAATCCTTATTACGAAACCTTAGGTTCCTAGAATTTGCCTTAGCAGACTATATAGTTGTTGCTGTTTCTTATCCTTAATGAAACCTCCTTCTGATACCATAACTGTTAATTTGCAAGTTTTTTCCTGTGGGTCATAGCTAGAAGAGAAATGGTTTATTTACTAGGGATGTTCTTATTATACCTTCATCTCCACTTCATCTTGGCAGTGGAGATGTGGGCTTCTGTTCTGTCACACACAGCTTACTCCACCAAGAGTTATATTTAGTTCCCCAACTATATTATCAACATTACCTTAAGTAGAGGATACAACTCTGTATCATCTTCAAGCATACTGGTTATATAAGATAGTGCCGATATAACTCTATCCCACGTTAAGTAGTCATTTTCATTGTTCAGATACAAGGTCAGGTTCAGAGAAACACGGTAATCCAAATGATTGGCCCTAAGAAAGGAAGTGCAATACAATTAATTCAAATTTCAGTTCTCATTTATCTGAAAGCACTAATGGAAAGCAACATGCCATTCAATACGAATCAGGCTTCTTTTTCATCAATAATTCTTCCATGAAATTGTTTAGAAAAATATATTTATTGAGAGCATTTGGAAGCCTCCTGCCTAGCGGGTTGGGAACCTGTCAAGAGCTTTTATGTTAGCAGTGATCTATTAGCCTCATCTAATGCAGTGAGCAATGAGGAACAAGACAGTAACAGCAGCATATGCATTTTAAAAGACACTAGAGCTGAATTTAAAGACAAATAAGCAGAAACCACCATGTTGTATGTTTAGAACCAAAGAACATAAAAATTAAAATGTTCAGAATTAGGCATAATATTGCTATTATACTGACAATGAATCTACCATAGAAATAGCTCATTGAAATAGATTTCCTTTGTATTTTTTAAAGGGGAAACATAATGACTACTAGTTCACTGTCCTCTAGGTGTCCAATAAATATTGAATGGAAAACTGCTTACACTATTCTGCCAACCTATCTTAAGTTTTCTCCTATGGAAATTTGCCTTGCCTGTACATTTCCCAATGGTCTTCTTGGATTTAAAACAAAAGTTCCTCTAGATATTTTGTAAATACTTCCAGAGTATGGAACCTTGGGAAATGATAATTGCTGCCCCGATAGTTGATTGTAAAATTTTTTGGATGTCACTTCCTTCTCCCATCCTCCACTCCAACCAGGAACAATGTAAATTTTAGACAAGTTTTCAAAGAAACCTAGATGAAAATGAAATATACTTTCAAGAGTTTTAAAAAGAGAGGCATAAATGTAAAATATTTGAACTTGAAGTTATATCATTTGAAATTTATTGAGTCATTTCAGTGACTCTAAACCACTTGAGATCTGAAAATGTTTTGTGTTTGAAACATATACCCTAAGGATATTATTAAGAAGAAAGTCCTTATATACCTCACAATATTTATAGCAACACTTTTTGTGATAACAAAGAATTGGAGACAAAGGAAATGTCCATCAATTAGGGAATGGCTAAACAAACAGAAGAACATAAATGGAATGGAATATTACTGTGCTATAAGATATTATTTATATGATGAACATAGAGAACATAGAAATACATGAACTAATATAAATTGAAATAGCAGAGCCAAGAAAACAATCTATACAATGCCTATAGCAAGGTAAATGGTAAAAACAAGAACCATGAAACAACTGAAAATAAATGGTGAAAACTACAAAGAATAAGCATGACTACAAAGAAGAGATGTGAGAATATACCTTCATGTATTTTCAGATTTTTTTTTGTATTGATGAGTTTTACTGATTCTGTGTGTGTGTGTGTGTGTGTGTGTGTGTGTGTGTGTGTGTGTCTGTATGTGTGCTTCCTCTTTGAAAAAAAACTTGATTTAATAGGAGGGGGACACAGAGGGATGTAGGGCAAAATTAATTTGAAAACAAAAGACATCAATAAAATTTATTTTAAAAAAGAAAATGCTTTGTACGTTATTATATAACTGAGGACCCTCTTTACAGGTAATGCCAATGAAATCAATATGCTACATGAAATGGACATCTGAAACATAACTCTCTAATTCCACGACTTTCCATAGCCTATCCATTGAAAGGGAACATTATTAAAGTTGGCTCTGCTGATTGACCAAATTTATAGAATGGATGCCAAATCTCCACTTTAGATTCTGAAGTCAACAACAAATATCCAGCAACAGAATCCAATTTTTGGTGAGCAAGTCCTGCAACACAGGAATTTTGAATTGAATTCAATTCCATATGAAAAGTAAAGGATATTGAAGCCGAATATTTCTTGGCAAGGATGCTGTATCTTTCTGTGAGACTAAAATGAACTCATTTAGAGAGCCTGTATTTTTTTAATTTTTTTTTTATTATTTAATATATTTAGTTTTCAGCATTGACTTTCAAATTTTTTCCCCATTTCTACCCTCCTCCCCACTCGAAGATCGCGTATATTCTGGTTGCCCCGTTCCCCAGTCAGCCCTCCCTTCTGTCACCCCACTCCCCTCCCATCCCCTTTTCCCTTCCTTTCTTGTAGGTCAAGATAAATTTCTACACCCCATTGCCTGTGTATCTTATTTTCTAGTTGCATG
>CM053623.1:279923920-279965141 GCA_028646595.1 Phalanger gymnotis
GATATTCTAGAGCCACAGGGCAAAATAGAAATTGAAATAATCCACCAATCGCCTCCTCAGAAAGATCCCAAAAAGAAATCTCCTAGGAATATTGTTGCCAAATTCCAGACCTCCCAGATCAAGGAGAAAATACTGCTAGCAGCCAGAAAGAAACAATTTGAGTATTGTGGAAAAACAATCAGGAAAACACAGGATCTAGTAGCTTCCACATTAAGGGATCAAAGGGATTGGAATATGATATTCCAGAGGTCAATGGAGCTAGGATTAAAACCAAGAATCACCTACCCAGCAAAATTGAGTGTCATGCTCCAAGGCAAAATATGGATTTTCAATAAAATAGAGGACTTTCAAGCTTTCTCAGTGAAAAGACCAGAGGTGAATAGAAAATTTGACTTTCAAACACAAAAATCAAGAGAAGCATGAAAAGGTAAAGAAGAAAGAGAAATCATAAGGGACTTACTAAAGTTGAACTGTTTTGGAATGGAAAGATGACGTGTATGATTCATGAAACCTCAGTATCAGAGCAGCTGAAAGGAATAAGCACATATATATATGTGTGTGTGTGTGTGTGTGTGTCTCTGTGTGTATATATACATATATATTATATATGATATATATATATATATATATATATATATATATATATATATAGACAGAGGGCACAGGTTGAGTTGAATATGAAGGGATGATAGCTAAAAAAATAAAATCAAATTAAGGGATAAGAGAGGAATATATTGAGAGAGGGAGAAAGGGAGAGATAGAATGGGGTAAATTACCTCACATAAAAGTGGCAAGAAAAAGCAGATCTGTAGGAAGGAAGAGGGGGCAGGTGAGAAGGAATGAGTAAATCTTGCTCTCAGATTTGACCTGAGGAGGGAATACCATACACACTCAATTGGGTATCTTACCCCACAGGAAAGAAGGAGGAAGAAGATAAAGGGGGGACGATAGAAGGGAGAGTAGACGGGGGAGGAAGTAATCAAAAACAAACACTTTTGAAAAGGGACAGGGTCAAGGGAGAAAATTCCATAAAGGGGAATAGGTTAAGAAGGAGCAAAACATAGTTAGTCTTTTACAATATGAGTATTGTGGAAGGGTTTTACATAATGATACACATGTGGCCTATGTTGAATTGCTTGCCTTCTTAGGGAGGGTGGGTGGGAAGGGAAGAGGGGAGAGAATTTGGAACTCAAAGTTTTAAAAACAGACGTTCAAAAACAAACAAAAAAGTTTTTGCATGCAACTAGGAAATAAGATACACAGGCAATAGGGCATAGAAATTTATCTTTCCCTACAAGAGAAGAAGGGAAAGGAGGATGAAAGGGGAGTGGGGTGACAGAATGGAGGGCTGACCGGGGAACAGGGCAACCAGAATATATGCCTTCTTGGAGTGGGTGGGAGGGCAGAAATGGGGAGAAAATTCGTAATTCCAACTCTTGTGAAAATCAATGCTGCAAACTAAATATATTAAATAAATTAAATTAAAAGAAAAAAACTTGTCTTTTAATATGAACTGTTAAGTTAAAAACTTTCACATGGAATTTTGAACAATTTTGGAAAATAGATTTGTGGGAAAATTTTGAGGACTGATTTCTTTATTAACCATAAGGAGGGAATCCTCACTTATGTGGGAATAATTTAATATTGTAAAGAGATTTTTAAAACCTTTTATTTATTATAACCTAGAGAAATGTCACTGTAAAGAAACATCATTTCAAGGACACCAAAGAGACAGGATGCCTTAGAGGGATTTACGAGGAGGAATGAAAGGCACCTCCCCTTATTTGTATGTACATGTTTTATGACTAAAGAGATTAAAACTAAAAAAATGAGAAATCGTATAAACATTTAGAGGCCAAGATATGATTGAAAAAGATTATTGATCTGATAGGAGAAATATGGAGAGTTATGACTTTTTATGTAAAAAGTAAGTCACTAAGTTGGGAGGCTCTCATGAAAGCCATTAAACACTGAAGGGATAATATCAGGGGAATGGTTTGGAGAGAAGAGCAGTGGAAGGGGAACCAAAAGAGATAGGGAGACACAGAAAGGGGACTGAAAATCTTCTCTCTTAGAGCTATGGCATTAGAAGCAGTCAGATGAAAGGCTTTAGCTGAGAGATTTCTGATTGGTCACTGACAATTGACATGAATATCTAAGATTTCTCTTAACAGCTATGGCTCTTCAGCACCACCTAGACCTGGAGGAAAGACAAAGCTTCTCATAAGGATTTATTACTCTGCTTCAATTTCTGGTTGGAGAAGGAAAAGCAGAAGGGCTTTGCTGCTACCTTGGTACCTTGGTGAATGGAACTGTGCTGCTATGAGCTCTATTCTGATTGAACAGCACAATATCCAGGGTGTGAAGACTTGTCTGGGTTGTTCTGTAGAGCCAGCCTGTTGAGCTTGACAGTTGTTTGACTTAAGGAGACTTGCTCTTTACATTAAGAATGATACACACACACACATATACATATACATATACATACATACATATATATATATCCTTTTAAAGGTTATGGTTAACCTGAAAGAGCTTACAAAGGCTCTTTACAATTCTCTTGAATAGAAAAAGGAAGATAATTTTCCCAGTGGCGAGAAGCAACAGTCAAGTAGTGAGCAGAGAAGTAGTTTCATGTGGCACAAACGTTCCTGAACAGGTGAGTAATATTGAAGCCTGAAGTTTAAAGCTGAGTTGCCCTAAATACATGAGTTTTCCTTCCTCATGTTCCTATAAATACATGCCCACTCTTCAGCATTGCTATTGAGTGCATTGTTGGAAGAGTGTGATCTAGATTTTTATATGTGTATTGTGAGGTATTTTATTATTTATGTATTTGTTTTAATATATTCATATGTATAATGTTGTTTTTTGCCTTATTATATAACTGGTAATATTTAAGATCTAAAAGAGTCTTTATTATGAGTAGCTGATTGGGTAGATAGAAAAATAAAAAGTATTCCAAAGGTCTTAATACATGTTTCAGTTTTAATAGCTGAAGGTCTCTTTGAGATCTTTACGACATACTGTATATCCTATAGGGGCTCAAAAAGTATTGTGGTGGGAAAGTGAAGTATATTTCCTCTTGATAGGGTTACCCTTGGGATTCTGGGAGGATTCGTATGTAAGCATGCAATATGGTCATCTGTTGCTGGGAACTTAGCCCTGCTAGTGTGAGAACAGGATGGAGGAGTAAGCAGTTGTGACAGTTGTGAGGTGTTTCTCACTCACCGAGGTAAGAGGTGGGAAGTCTTAAGTAAGATATTACGCCAGCATTTATACTTCACTTTAGGCTTTTGACCCTACTGTAACACACTTGCTTCATTACATTGTGGGGACATTGGAGTAGACCACAGATTAAAAAACCTTTTATCTATGGCTTGAAGGAATTAGAAGAGACGATCTTGAAGGTCCCCTGCAGTTCCAAATTATCTGAAATGAATCTGTAATACTACAGTCTATTATAATCATATAAACTTGGAGAAGGCAAGGAATTCTGAGTTTTGGGGGAAAATAATAAATTACAATCATGTCTTTGGTTGATTTAAGCTAAAATAGGTGGAATTTATTAACTACTACATATTATTTTTAGATCCTTACATGGAAATCATTGGAAAAATGTATACTATTATGAAATACCTTAAATCATCTAGGTTTGTTTTTTTTTTAATAACCAAGCCTACCTTGACAGAGCAAAGGCATCATCCAAAAAACTTGCCCGATCACCAGAAGAAAATGCCTGGGAAGTAAAGAAGAAAAAGTAAGGTATGCATAACTAAATGAGAAAAAAAAAAGAGTACCCATACTCTCAAAACAAAACTAGAACAATTTCATTGACTTCTATATCTCACCAAGTGGTTGTTGAGAAGCTCTGTGGCTATCGTGTTCCAAGTTGACACTTCATAATTTACACGATAAAATCCAATATGATCTGGATTTATTTTCAAAAAAGCACTTTCAGTAGAACTAGAGTCCAAACTAATTCCTGGAGTAGTAAATAAAAACAAATGAGAAACATGGTTGCATACATTATAAACACCTAGAAATTAGATCTAGTGCAAGAAGGAAGAAAGGAAGGAAGGAAGGAAGGAAAGGAGAGAGGAGAGAGAGGAAAGAGGAAGAGAGGAAAGAAGAAAATAGGGAGAATATAAGTAAAAGAAAGATGAGAAAAATGGAAGGAGAGAAGGAAAGAAGAGAAGAAAAAAGTGAGTATGCAAACTAACTTTAGATCAAAGAGTCAATTCGGATTTGATCCAAAGTCCCAAAGCTTAATTCTTATTTAGTTGCCTAACTGGAGAATATTATTGGAGTATGTAAGTTGAAAAAGAAATACCTAATGTGCATAGGTGCTCTGTAATGCGTGGCTTCAACTTCCTGCTAGCAGAAGCTGATAATGCTTTTAAAGAGAGGTGAGGGTGTGCTGGTAAATGTTTAATAACCAGGTAAAAATATTTGCACGGCACACTTTTAAATTTAATCTGCCTTATTACCATTTTCTCCATTACTTTTTAAAGTCTAGGCAATTAACAAAACAATAAATCTAGCCCTGATTTGTGTAGCTTTTGAGGGGTAAAGGCTGACACTGAAAATTTAACAATTGCCCAGCTCCAGAACACCCCTGACTAGAGGGGTTGTGGCACAAGTAGAGAGAAGGGAGTGGCTGTTGAGGAGGGTGAATGACTAAGATTTGGCAATTGATTAGATATGAAGGAATGAATGAGAGTTAATTATTGATGATGACCTCCAGGTTGTAAATCTGTGGAAGAATTGTAGCTATCGGTAGAGGCATTCTGCTAAATGTTTAATAATCATCACTAGGAAAAATAAATGCACTCATGAAACTCTTTCTAACTTAAATCTCTATTATTAACATTGTCTTCATCACTTTCTTAAGGCTAAACAATCACCAAGACAATAAGTCAAGCCTTTATTAGTAGCATCTGCTGATGTCTGAGTTGTAAATGCTTACACTGAAAATTTATCAAGCAGCTCTTCTGAGCTTGTCTGAGCTGATTGTAGCATACTTTTGGTCGTAAGACTTTTTTTTTGTTGTTGTTCAGTTAGATCCAACTCTTCTTCATGAGCCCATGGAACACGGCAGGCCAGGCCCTTCTATCCTCCACTGTCTCCTGAAGTCTGTCCAAGCTCACATTCCATAACACTATCTATCCACCTCCTCCTCTGCCATCCCCTTTTCCTTTTACCTTCAATCATTACCAACATCAGGGTCTTTTCCCATGAGTCTTGTCTTCTCATTATGTGGTCAAAGTGTTTAAGCTTCAGCTTTAGTATTTCTCCTCCCAATTAATAATCAATAGAATTGTGCCTTTCACAAAAAATAAGCAAGTTAGCAGGAGGAAGAGGAAGTTTTATGGTTGGGTAATAAGTTCCATTCTAGAGAAGATGAATTTGAGATGCTTATGGGAAATCCAGGTAGAGATATCTAGTAGGCAGTTGGAAAATAGGGATATGTTAATGTGGGAGTCAACTGTATAGTCATGATAATTAGGAGTATATGAAATCACCAAGAGAAAAAGTGTAGAGGGACAAGTAGAGAAGTCCTTTATTTAGCTGTCAAAGCTATTCAAAACCTAGACATTCCCCCTACCTTTCCAGGCTTTTACACCACCACCCAAATTCCTATCATGTTCTGGGATCCAGTGACATTTGCCTCTTTGCTGCTGCTTGAACAAGATATTCTATCTGCCTACTTCAGTCATTTTCTCTGGTTATATCCCATGGCTGGAATTCTCTACCTCCTGACCCCCCTGGCTTCCTTCAATTCCCAACTCACCTTCTACAGGAATCCTTTTCCAATCCCTCTTAATTCTCACCCATTCCTTTTGTTGATTACGTTCTACTTATCCTGTATATAATATATTTGTACAGAGTTATTTGTTTGTTGCCTCGCTCATTAAATTTTGAGCTCCTTGAGGACAGGGACTTTTACTTTTTTTGTACCTTAAGCCTTAGCACAGTGCCAGACATACAGGAGGTACTTCATAAATGCTTAGTGACTGACTGACAACCTCTCAGTGCTCCAAGGCAATGCTCCAAGACTAAAAGTTGTAGACTAGTAGAGTAGTGGTAGAGAGAGTTCTTTACTCAAGAACCTACATCAATGAAATCACCAGTGTAGTAAAAAATTTTGTTGTTCAATTATGTCTTCATGACCCCATTTGGGGTTTTCTTAGCAAAGATACTGGAGTGATTTGCCATTTCCTTCTCCACATCATTTTACAGCTGAGGAAACTGAAGCCCACAGAGTTAAGTGACTTGCCCAGGGTCACACAGCTAGGAAGGGTCTGAAGCCAGACTTGAACTCAAGAAGATGAGCCTTCCTAACTCTAGGCCCAGTGCTCTATCTACTGCACCAATTGTTCTGATACCCTTCTGTAACGACTAACTTTGACAGACTGGACGGCTCTCATCAGTGCAAGGTTGAAAGACAGCTCCAAAAGACTCATGATGGAAAAAGCTAAGCACATCCAGAAAAAGAATTACAGAGTCTTAATGCAGACTGAGGCAAACTTTTTGCTCTTTTTTTTTCCCTTTTTTTCCTTCTTTTTTGGTTTCATTTCTCCTTTCTCATGATACATTTCATTGGTTATAATTCTTCATTACAACTGGACTATTATGTAAATAAGTTCAGTGTGAAGGTATGTGTACCACCTACATCAGATTACATGCCGTCTTGGGGTGTTGGGGGGAGCGGAGGAGAGGGAGGGAGAGAAAATGTGGAACCCAAAAACTTGTGCAACTAAGTGTTGTAAACTAAAAATAAAAATAAATTTATAAAAAATACTTTTTTTAAAAAATATTTGTTCTGATACCCACTAAAGTAAAAAACCTGCTTATCTAATAGTCAAATTTCTGTTTGTAGCATAGTCTCAAACTCAGGAGTAAGGAAAAAGGACCATGAGAGGAAAGGAAAAGACCTACCACAAGAGACAATTATTACATAAAAGAGAGATATAAATACATCCACAGCCCTTCACCCAGGGTCCCTGACCTTCAAAGTGTATGTTTAAAAAAATCCTAATAGTGTAAAGAGGTTGATTATTTGGCCCACCTAACCATTTAGATTTGTATAGACAATAAATTAGAAGGAGGGGAAGGTACTTGACCTCTGTTTGTATCAACTATAAGATGGGAATGATACTAATAGCATATAGTTCATGGGAGGTTGTTGTGAGGATCGTATGATATCATGTTAGCATAGGATGTAGTAGGCATTATTATCAGTCCTTATTCTCTCCCCTCGCCTTCTCAGAATCATGTTTTTAAATAATTGGAGGAAATGATAAATTTCAGTTAGAGGTTAGTAAAAATTAAAACATGTAATCTTTTCCCCGCCCACATTCCTTTGTCTCCTCCAATCTATCCATAGATTCCTTGAGGATCTGTGAACCCCAGGTTCGGAATCTCTGGAGTAAAAAGAAGGATCTTGAGGAGATGACAGATTCATGAGTCTTACAAGCAATCCCAACTCATATCAGCTCTATACTAGAAGTTTGAATGATTTCATATAGTATCCAGACCAGTTCTCTGTAGCTTGTATACTATAAGCATGTCCATTTCTATATACTTCAGAGCTCCTCACCTTTATTTTTTAGCAAAAGCTCATTAGGAAAAAAACTCATTTTGATTTAATCCCCTAACTTTCATCCCTCTCTACTTCCCAAATCAGTCAAGATCAATCGAGAGAATAAATATACAGTTGGGAAAAGCATCTCTGGAGGGCATGAAGTAAAGAAGGGATGACCAGTTTTTTAGGAGATTATGAGAGAGATTCATGCATTGGCTAGAGGATAAGCTCAGTGGTCTCTACAGGCCTTTGTAGTTGTAGGGTTACATGATTTTACATGTAGGACTTAGAAGAAATGTTATTTTGGCTACTTAGGGAAACTGGTATATATCTGGTCTTCAAAGTTCATGTCAGAGAGAATAATCACACCCTGAAGTGGTACATATATGGATATAATGTGGGCAATAGAACATTGGACTGGATGGACCAGCAAACTGACCCAGTAGGGCAATTTCCATATTCCTATGAAGAAGAAACATGCTTGGATGATAGGCCTTGGATAATTGCAAGTTTTCCACGCCATACTCTGGATCAAAAGATGAAAATTTCTACTACTGACAAATATCTCTCATATTGTACATTTCATCTTGATTATATGATTTGGTGATAGTTTCAAATATTAAGCAAAGATTTTAGAACTCAGTTCTTCCTGCTACATAGATTATAAAAATTGGAAATGGATACAAATTGCAAATTTAGTCAGAATGCAATTATTATATTTCTACCTTAGTGACAAAAAAACCCATCAAGAACAATTCTGTGTCATGTGACATGAAATTATTTCAGTTGTTTGTTATTAGAAATGACAACTAAAGAAGTTTATTCAGAAAATGCTTTGGATTCATTGTTCCACTGTTTGTGAGCCACACATTTGGCTGACAATACTTATTACAATGTCAGAATGGAGTATCCAAAGGTGAAAAGGTTCTTTTATTCAAGCAAATATATAAAACAATCACCAAATCACTTAGGGTCTTTACACATAATTGCTTAAAGTACCAGAAATAATTAATTCACTTTTCCATACTCTTCTTACTTTTATACTACCAAATCATTAGATAACTTTTACCTTCTGTCTCTGATGCATTGTAGAGTACAACACTACTGTTGTTGTCCCCTTCAGACCATTTAATTGGAATATTCCATTTGTAACTAAAAATTGAAAAAAATAAGAAAATCTTGAGTTGTCATTTGAAAGAATCAAGAAACATTTTAGAAATTAAGACTAAAGGGGGTGGAGCCAAGATGGCAGCTGGAAAGCAGGGACTTGCCTAGGGCTCTCCCCCAGGACCCTCCAAACACAAATTCTAGAACTGCAGAGCCCACAAAATAGCAGAGTGAAGCAGGGCTCCAGCCCAGGACAGCCTGGATGGTCACTGGGTAAGGTCTATCGCACATGGAGCTGGGAGCTGAGCAGGACAGAGCCCAGCATGGGCTGCACCTGGACCAACCAGACCGGGAGCTGGGCAAAACAGGCCCTAGTGCCCTGAATCAGTGAACTGTGGCAGTTACCAGACTTCTCAACCCACAAACACCAAAGACAATAGAGAAGGTTAGTGGGAAAAGCTGCAGGGGACAGAGTGAAAGGAGTTTGCAGTTTAGCCACTGCCCGGGGGGCAGTGGAGGTGGTGCAGCTCTGAGGACAGAACTACAGCTGAAGTTGCTTCTGGCTCCAGGCCCACCTGGTGGGAGGAATTAAGTGGCTGGTCAGAGCGAGAGTGCAGAGCCGGCTTAAGATCTGAGTCTGGTCTAGGTTGGCGGTTCCTGGGGGAGGAGGAGTGCTGGTGTGGCAGAGATTTCTGTGAGAAATAGCTCTGAAAACAATGGCACATCCCTTCAAGCTTGGAACAAAGTACTCTCTACTCTACAAGCAGTTATAACCTGCTGAAAAACTCAGGGTCAAGTAAGTTGGCTGGGAATATGGCCAGGCAGTGAAAACAGACTCAGATTCACAGTCAGCCTTTGGAATCTTTCTTTGGTGACAAAGAAGACCAGAACATACAGCCTGAAGAAGTCAACAAAGTCAAAGAGCCTACATCAAAAGCTTCCAAGAAAACCATGAACTAGTCTCAAGCCATGGAAGAGCTCAAAAGGGATTTGGAAAAGCAAGTTAGAGAAGTAGAGGAAAAATTGGGAAGAAAAATGAGAGTGATGTGAGAAAACCATGAAAAACAAGTCAATGACTGGCTAAAGGAGACCCAAAAAAGTACTGAAGAAAATAAAACCTTAAAAAATAGACTAACTCAAATGGCAAAAGAGCTCCAAAAAGCCAATGAGGAGAAGAATGCCTTGAAAGGCAGAATTAGCCAAATGGAAAAGGAGGTCCAAAAGACCACTGAAGAAAATACTACCTTAAAAATTAGATACCTCAGTATTAGGGTAACTGAAGAGAATATATACAGAGAGACAGAGGGCACAGAGTAAGTTGAATGTGAAGGGATGATATCTAAAAAAAATTAAATTAAATTAAGGGATGAAAGAGGAATATACTGAGAGAGGGAGAAAGGGGGAGGTAGAATGGGGTAAATTATCTCACATAAAAGTGGCAAGAAAAAGCAATTCTGTTGGGAGGGAAGAGGGGGCAGGTGATGGGGAATGCGTGAATCTTGCTCTCATCAGATTTGACCTGAGGAAGGAATAACATACACACTCAATTGGGTATCTTACTCCGCAGGAAAGAAGGAGGAAGGAGATAAAAAAGGGAGGATGATAGAAGAGAGGGCAGATATGGGGAGGAGGTAATCAAAAGCAAACACTTTTGAAAAGAGACAGGGTCAAGGGAGAAAACTGGATAAAGGGGGATAGGATAGGAAGGAGCAAAATATAGTTAGCTTTCACACCATGAGTATTGTGGAAGGGTTTTGCATAATGATATGTGGCCTATGTTGAATTGCTTGCCTCCTTAGGGAGAGTTGGTGGGGAGGGAAGAGGAGAGAGAATTTGGAACTCGAAAGTTTTAAAAGATGTTCAAAAAAAAGTTTTTGCATGCAACTAGGAAATAAGATATACAGACAATGGGACATAAACATCTATCTTGCCCTATAAAAAAGTAATGGAAAAGGGGATGAGAGGGGAGTGGAGTGACAGAAGGGAGGGCTGACTGGGGAACAGGGAAATCAGAATATATGCCATCATGGAGTCAGGGGCAGGGTAGGAAAGGGAGAAAATTTGTAATTCAAACTCTTGTGAAAATTAATGCTGCAAACTGAAAATATTAAATAAATAAGTAATGATTTTAAAAAAAGAAATTAAGATTAAAAACTATAAAAATCAACATGCAAAATCTATTTTCCTCATAGGCAATATATTTGGAAAAGACAGATAACAAAGCCTAGATATAAAATCATATTTGTGATTCTGTTTTCTTGTATGTGATATCTGACTGAGAACAAGTCATTGCATTGTTTCATATCTCCATCTAGAATGAGGGAATAATACTTCCCACAGAGAACAAAAAATAGCTAGGATGTTTAAAGTGCTTTGTACTTTAGGGAGAAAGGTACCCTTT
The DNA here is from genome assembly GCA_028646595.1 of Phalanger gymnotis. Classification (NCBI taxonomy): domain Eukaryota; kingdom Metazoa; phylum Chordata; class Mammalia; order Diprotodontia; family Phalangeridae; genus Phalanger; species Phalanger gymnotis. Next base: position 279,935,017 of record CM053623.1, read on the forward strand.
TAGATTAGCTAGATATGTTTATATGCAAACACACATTTCTTTAAAGTTATTGTTTCACTCAAGGAGTTCAAGATGCTTTAGAAAAATCTATACATTGCTCTTGTGGTATCCTCTGAGAAAATGAAAACATTCTACAAATACCAAAATTAAAGCCTCAAATTTCACACTCCAGGAAATAGGCAAAGAAAAAACTAACAATAAAGCAATTAAAAATAGGAAAAAAAAAGTTCAAAGGGAGATACAGACTGGGCAATTTTGTGACTAGCTTATTACATTTAATATGCACTTCAAAATAATATACAGTTCACAAACTAAAACTGTACACTATCAGGTCATATTTTCATACATAATCATCTTTTTTCCTTTTTCTTATTGAAATGTTTGTTCATTGATAATTAAAAGTTTATGTTAGAAAAGAAAGATCTTAAAATAAACATAATTTTAAACTATACTATGTGATTCCAAATCATGTGAAACTAGTGCATTGTGCAAAAATTTAAAAAAAGTAAAATGAGAGAACAAATGTTTATTAAATGATCACTAGGTACCAGGAACTGTGCAATTGTTTGTTCTTAGTGAAATTACAGTCATCCCAGCATGCCCCACTTAGCCAGAGTAAATAGATTGAAACTCCCATTAGATACAGTTTATTTAAAAAAAAAAAAAGACATAATACAAGCTTTATTTATAGTTGAAAACACAAAAAGTCTGAGGTCCTGAATACATGACATTTCCTGTCTCTTGTTCAAAAAATTTGTGCTTTATAAATATTATCTTATTTGATCCTACCAACAACCCTGGCAGATAGGTACTATTATTATGTCCATTGTATATTTTTGAGGAAACTGAGGCACACAAGCAAGTAAGGCAGACAAGAATCATATAGCTAGTAACTGAGTATCTGGATATGAATTCAGATCTTCCTGATTCTATGCCCCATGCTCTATCCATTGTGTCACTTAGATGCCTAATGAATTAATGAGGTCATTTTAAAGGGCATAAAAATTGGCTATTTTAAGATATTTACCATTTGGTGCTACCAGTTTCTGTCATTCTCTGCATTTCTACAAAATCAAAAATAACCATTCAAGAAGGATTCTTAGACTGGCTTAAAACTGAACCAAAATCTGACTTTGTTTTCTGTTTGTTTGTTAAATATATATAATTATAATGCACTTTCTAAAAGAGTATAGAGGGGTAACTTTCATTCTTCCCTAGCTAGCATTAAAAACGTTACACAATTAAGGGAGTAATGTCATTTTGCTACCTTCTATTAGAAAGCCATCTTTTTTTTAATTTGTGAAAACATTTTCAAAGGATTTATCTACGAGCAGTTTTTATTAGTCCAATGTATACAAAACACTTTATAATTCTAAACATGCCTTATGTCAGTTACCATCAGTCTGATCGACATTGTCATCTTATTTCCCATCTTTGTATTTGATAGCAATTCAGTGAAAAAGTTCCCTGAACAAATAATGATTCTGCTATTGTTCTTTTATGAATAGTGTTGGGTGAACTACTGTGCAGATGGATGAAATGATTGATTTGTGTATTGTATGACAGAATTGGGGTGACAAGCTCATCTTCTGAATCTTTCACAATCCCTGAAAATCTCATCAGTGTGACTCCAGTAGCAGACAGGAAGAGGGCATGAGATGCACGTTCCTGGTCCCATGTATCTTTGAATTTTTTTTATCATTTGTCTATGTTTTTAAGGCTTTTTATTATACATGCCTGAATGTTATAAGGGTTTAGTTTGGCAGCATCCATTTATTTTTACATTTTTGGAGGATCAATGCTCTGTCTCAGGGACGGTGAGCAATAATTTATATCTGTAGTGATGTTTCAGTTCTACTATAACATTTTGTTGAATCCTCAAGGATCTTTTGAGGTTTGTATTTGTGATACAGAGATCTGTCATATATTAGTTTAGGGAGAATAACAATCCTCTTGTTTAATTAATTAAGCTTGCTCCTTGATTGTATCATTCTAGGTATCCAGTAGGTCCCGAATTTCTGCAACCTTCAGTAACATGTTGTATGATTTCTATTATTTCCTTGACTAGTCTGCATCAATTAGTAAGTCTGGGTTCTTTAGTAATGGACTTCCTATAATTTCTGTAGTGATCACATGATCCTATATTGTTCTTATGAACCCCATTCATTTCTGTAAACAATTCTTAATTTAGCCAATCGTTTGATTGATCAACATAGGTTTGGTTATTGGTGTTGTTGTAGTTATCAAAGAAAATTATTCACTGCTCAGTAGAGCTCAAATAAAAATGACCTTAGCTGGTATCTTGCCATTATTCTTTTATGTTTCTTTTCTTAAAATAAATTTATTTCTTTATAACATTCACTTTTTTAAAAGTTTGAGTTCTGAATTGTCTCCCTCGCTCCTTCCTCTTCCCTATCCATTGAGAAGGCAAGAAATGTGAAATCAAATAAACATGTGAAATCACGCAAAATAGGTTTCCATATTATCCATGTTGCAAAAAAAGCAAGACAAATTAAGAGTGAAAAAATTATGCTTCAATATGTACTCAGAATCATGTTCTGTGGATTGAGAGAAAAGCAATAATCATTTGTATGGTGACTAACTAAATGTGTCAAGCACTATGCTAAGCACTTTACAAACATAATCTCACTTCATCCTCCCAACAACTCAACGTAGATGCTGTTTTACAGAATTTACAGATGAAGAATGTTTCCCATTTTACAGATGAGGAAACTGAAGCAGACAGAGGTAAGCGACTTGCCCAGGGTCATGCAGCTCATATCTTATTGACACTTGTCCAGCTGCTTTTACTGCTTTTTGGTCCTTGGAGCTCACCTTTAGTAGTTTCACTGAAAGCATCTTCAGTACAACTTCAGTAGCAGATAGGATGACTGGAATGGTAGGTGTCTTATTCTGTCCGCATATGATTGTGATCTCTAATAGGCTTTATATTTTGAAATCTTTTTATTCAGTGTAGCTAGGAGATTTGGTATAGGATCATCTATTTAAATTGCTGTTCTTAAGGACAGCTAAGTATAGAAGTGGATAGAACATTGGCCCTGGGATCAGGAAGACCTGAGTTTGAACTCAGATCTAAATGCTAGTAGCTGTAGGACCCTGGACAAAATCTGACTCAGTTTTTTCAACTGTTAAATGGGGATAATAATATCACTTACCTCCTAGGGTTGTTGAAAGGGTCAGACAAAATAATATTTAGAAATCATTTAGCATAGTGCCTGACATATAGTAGGTGCTTAAAAATGTTTGGTTTTTTTTTATTCTCTCTCAGTAATGGTGGAGGAAAGGGAGGTTGGGAGAGAATTTGGAACTAAAAATGGTAAAAAAAAAAAAAAAAAAAAAAGAAAAATGAAACTCAAAAATTGTTTTTACATTAATTGGAAAAAATAAAATATTAAAATTCAAAAATGTTTTAAAAAATATTTGTTTCCTCCTCCCACCCTTAAATTTTTATAGATTAATTCTGTATCTGGGTACTATGGGAAACTTCTCAGTCTATAATAATGATCTAGTTCCAATAGTTTATTGGTTGAGTTATCTGAGATATTTTGAAGTCTAAAGATACTGAATAGTATGTATATTTCTCATGTCATCCAACAAAAGAGGTAGCTTCTGACATATATTTCTATCTACTAGGACATGTCTTGCTACTTAAACTTTTTATAGCCTTTGCTAAAGTATTAAATGGTTTCTGACATTTCTTTGTATAATCTATACTGATCACTTAGCCTGGATTTCCAAAAGACGATTTCTTATGTAATTTCTGGTGGTGGTTAGCCTCATACTGAGTCAAGATTCTCACTCTTTTAAAAAATGTATTTAGTATTTTATTTTTCCCATTTATATGTAAAACAATTTTTAACATTCATTTTTAAATGTTGATTTCCAAATTCTCTCCCTTCCTCCCTCCCCAGATCCTGTGATTCTTTTGGAGAAATTAGTGACAGGCCAGAAATCTTACATAACCAATTCACAGTTAGCCCTTTGTGTCAATAAGACAAAATGGGCTCCTCAGCATTTGAGGAGTTTGGCTTTTGTTTACTTCGTTTACTTTGAGTGAAAGTACTTTCAGCTGTTAAGTGCTAAGCCCCAGGCCCAAAGCCCTATCAGGTGCAAAACCTATGTGGGTGTAGATTAATGATTAAGAGGGGCCAACTCGGGAACCAACGATCTCTGCTCTCTGGTCATTGAGGCGGGGCTTGAGAACGCCAGAGGCTTGGCTGTGAGGAGAGGTGAGCTAAGAGAGACTACAGCTGAAGCTGAAAAAAGCAGAGGCAGGAGCTGCAGAAGCAGAGCCTAACCCAGGAGTGCGAGCAAGGACTTGAGGCCAGTAAATATGGATTGGCTAAATACTATCTTGTTTTTATGTGGCCTCCTGGTTACTCTTGTGAGGCGGGCCTATTGGGCCTGGGGTTTTTTGGTCAAGATGTCGGAATGGGGAGGCGGGTTCGCTAATTTGTTGCTGTGGGGCCTACATAAATGTTCTGTTGCTTTCTACTTAGAGAATCTCTCATACCTTGCAATTTTGAACCATTCCAACGTATACATGATTATATTTGAGATTATAAATTCGGCCTTCCTACTACACCCTTTAATTCCCATTTCAATTTCTCCAGTGAAAGCCAATAATGATTTCTTAACTGCCTTTTAGCCTTACTTTTTGTGAATTTCCATTGCTCCCATCTACTTGATGTTAATGTAGCTAGAACTGAAGAACTGTGAGTCACTACCAGCAGTTTTTCTCCTACTTATTTAGTGGCTTCTGGTTATAGGACATCTAGAGTCAGTTTTTAGGAAGGGCTGCTGTTTAAGATGCAGTCTGTCGAACCACATTGAGAAGAGGCCATCTGTGCATTAAATCCAAAGGTTATGATATCGCCAACTGCTGGCAATTGCATAATAACTAACTTTTTATGGCACCTTAAAGACTACAAAGGGGACAGATAGGTTGGTGCAGTGGACAGACCACTGAGCTTGGAATCAGAAGCCTCATCTTCATGTGTTCAAATCCAACCTCAGACACTTGTTAGCTGTGTGACCCTGGATAAGTCATTTAATCCTGTTTGCCTTAGTTTCCTAATCTGCAAAATGAGCTGGAGAAGGAAATGGCAAATGAATCCAGTACCTTTGCCAAGAAAACCCTAAATGGGGCCCCTAAGAGTGAGACGCAACTGAAAAAACTGAAAAACATAAGACTACAAAGTGCTTCATCCATAAGGGCAGTATCGTTAGATCCCAGAACATTCTGTGAGCAAGCATTATTAAATTGATTATGAACTGATGATAATCAGAAAGGTTAAATAACTTGCCCATTGTCATGGGGCTAGTAAGTGGTGGAGACTGGATTCAAAGCCACATCTCTATTCTTTTTTCTCTATTACATTGCCTCATGACTTTTAGGAATATGATGAGGCTAAAATTATCCAAGGGGTGTTTCATTCAGTTTTATACCTTTGGAATTATAGATATTAACCGGACAAGCTGAGTAAAATAAAGGAAATGACAGACATTATCTTCTGGGTTAATTGGACAGACAAGGCATCGCAAGATGTAAGTTCCTTAATAACATGGGCTGATTCACTTTCGTATTTGCATCCTCAGTGCCCAGCACAATGACTTCCATGTGGTAGTTGCTTAGTAAAGGCTTGATGTATGCTTTAGTGGTGTGTGTGACTTCCCCAACTGAGAATTATGCAGCTGCTAAACCCCCGCCCTACCTTAGCCCCCATTACTGAAGTCATAGATGGACTGCTGGGCTTGGAGCCAGAAAGATCTGGATTCGAGTTTTATTTCTCACATTTATAAGCTTGTCTGACCAAGGACAAATCATAGCCTCCCAGCCTCAGTTTCTTTCTTGTGGAAATGAGAGCATTGGACTAAGATAACTTCTAGCTCTAAATCTGTGATCCTACATTTCATTTTTGGAAATAGGGGAAATAGGTTTTACCCTCTTTGAGTAGAAAGATCAGATATTTCCTTTTTTGACCCTTGTTTATGTCAGAAACACATTGCATGAGAACTGGTCCCATAATGTAAATAACATCATTTGATTTCTTTTTAATGTTGACATTGAGAAAAATGATGTAAATTTAAAAGGAAATTTCAAACAATCTTTCTGTGATTGTATAATCTACTATCTAGCTGAAACACAAACACATTTCTGATCTAATTATCTTTCATGGCGTTGGGGAGGGATAAAATTCTGGAGCACAAACTTGGCCCACTGCTTTCATGGTTCCACGAGTGAACAAGCATTCACATGCTTTCTTTCATGGTGAAAAATCCTTCCTCCCAGTACAACAGGGCATATAGCTTGTTTTATCACTGGTGTTCTGCATAGGAATTGGCTGAATCACTCTTTCCAAAATCATGGCAGAAATTCTTACATTCTCAAGAAGGGAGGAAAGAGAGGCATGATGGATACCTTGCTCTTTTGCCCCCTCATTCTGACTTCCTGAAGCAGTCAGCCCCATGGTTGAACGCATTCTCTCTGTCATCTAGGATTATACTAGATCGAATAGATTAACTAAAGATGGGAACCATAGATGAAAGGCTACTCTTCACATATCAGGTAGCCCTATTTCTTTTTTAAATTCATGCACGGATCAGTCAATTAACAAACATCTATGAAGCCCTTGCTATATCACAGATACTGTGCTAAGTAGAGGAGACACAATAAAAGGCAAGAACACAGTCAGAGCCCTCAGGGGACTTACATTTTAATGGGGGAATCAACGTTTAAATAGCTATGTACTTGCAAGACATATTGTGTTAATGAGAAGTAATATCAATTAATCAATCAATAAACATTTATTGAGTGCCTACTATGTGCCAGGCACTATGCTAAGCACTGAGGAAACAAAGAGAATCAAAATATAGTCCCTGTCCTCAAGACACATAAAATCTAATCTCAAAGAGAAGGCACTAGAAATCAATTCTGGAGCTTAATTAGTAGCACAAGGTGGGAAAGGATTTGTGATTTTTGGTATAATGGTTATTTTTTTTTTCCCCTAACAACTGCAAAATGAATGTATGTATGCATTAATGTAGTATGAATAAATGTTAGCAAATGTTCTCAATGATAATGAGTAAATTTATGGATTTCCATTTGTAAAATCTAAATGGTAATGTGTTATTAAAGTATTGATTGGCTTTTAGTGTGTGCTACCAAAATCTTCTGCAAAATCTATCTGCTTGTATATTCTGTTTTTGAGATATGGTCAAGAGTATTCTGCCTGGGGCTGGACTGGACCTGTCACTTCATCAGCATAAGAGATGGCTACTTGAGGAAGCTTGATTGATAGTTGAGCAAGTCAGCAGCTTCCCTGTGAACTATTACCTCGGAGAGGGTCTTAGAACACTGAGAGGCCAAGATACTTGTCTAGTGTCACACAGCCTCTATGTGTCAGAGGACAGATTTGAACTGAGGTCTTCCTGACTCCAAGATCTGCTCTCTTCATAATACCTATGCTGCCTTAATCTCTTTTAGTCTCAGGTAACTGTCTCTAAGAGCAGAAGAGGAAGCTACATGGCCCAGTGGATGAAAAAATGAGCGAATTCAAGTCCTACCTAGTAGCTGGGTGACTAGGAAAATCTCTCTCAGTCTGAGTTTCTTCATCTACAAAATAGGATGATTGGATCTAATGGTCAGTCAATCAATAAGAATTTATTAAATACCTACTATGTGCCAGGCACTGTGCTAAGTATTGGGCATAGGAAGGAAGGTAAAGGATAGTTGTTGATCTCAAGGTGCTCTCGGTATATAACTAATGGAAGCAATAACATGCAAACAATTATGTACAAACAAGCTATACCCAGAATAAATAGAAAATAATGAGCAGAGGGGAGGAATTAGATTTAAGAGGGTTTGGGAAAGGCTTCCCATAGCAGGTAAAATTTTAGCTAGGACTTGAAGGAAGCCTCCAAGATTCTTTCCATATTCAAATCAAGAATTCTGTGTTGCAGAGCATCTGGTAAAGGAGTTTCCTCACTTGGGGTTCTTTGCCAATGAAATCACAAGTTGGAACTCATAAAACTGCCTATTACAAATTATGACCTTTTCAAACACAATTAACCTGCTTCTGTGAAGTGTTAACAGAGAGTAATTAATGAATTTACTATAATACCACTGTTGATGTCATATATTTTTCTTTGCTAATACTGTATCAGTGATGACAGTTAAATAAGCAGATATTTCATTGAGAATATATGAAAACAACCCAGAGGAGAACAGAAGAACAAATTAAAACGTATTGTTAAGTCATTTCAGTCTTGTCCTACTATCTGTGAGCCCATTTTGGGGTTTTCTTGGGAGAGATACTGGAGTAGTTTGCCATTTTCTTCTCTACCTCATTTTACAGATGAGGAAACTGAGGCAAACAGGGTTAAGTTATTTGCCCAGGGTTACACAGCTGGTAAGTGTCCAAGACCAGATTTGAACTTAGAAAGTTGAGTCTTAATGACTGATTCCAGGCTCAGCACTCTATCTAATGTACCATCTAGCTGCCGAAAACTAGAACATTAGCTGATCATTTTTCCAGGTTCCACCATCTATTAGTATACTAGCAGCTTCTAATGGAGACAGAAACCATCAGTTAAACTATTAGATCAAGGCCTGAAGCATCAACAGAAACATAATATATGAATTTGTTGACCTGTGTTGTTCATTATCCATTATAATTTCCACAGATTTCACTGATGTCTAAAACATCACTTCTATTAAATGTGGAAAAAAGGAACTGTTTTAACAGCAGCCTTTTTGTTCTTTGTTATGGTACCACTAACTAAAAATAGTATAGTGAAAGTTAAGATCTTTTCATGTTACACTTCACTGGTCTGGAGGATCTATAATTCGTGGCTTCCCTACTGGTGTCATTTGCAGTATCTATTGTACAACTTAGGAGATGGCCTTTGGAAATTGCTGGGCCTGAAAAATTCATCTCCCCATGCCCAACTTGTGTGGGGGCTTCTTTGAACTTCCTAGGATGGTCCCCAGACAACAGATATTCATTCTATTACACGATGCTCAAAGCCTTTTTCAACTTGGTAGGGCCATCTAGAATTTCCATTTCGTAGGCATGACCTTTAAGAATAAAAGGTCACTATAAATATTTTTGTACATGTGGGTCTTTTTCCTTTTTTATGATCTCTTTGGGATACAGATTTAGTAGTGGTTTTACTGGATCAAGGAGTATGCACAATTTTATAACCCTTTGGGCATGGTTCCAAATTGCTCTCCAGAATGGTTGGATCAGTTTACAATTCCACCAACAACGCATTAGTGTTCCAATTTTCTCCCATCTTCTCCAACATTAATCATTTTCCTTTTTTGTCATATTAGCTAATTTAATAGATATGAGGTGGTACCTCAAAATCATTTTAATTGGCATTTCTCTAATCAATGGTGATTTATAGTACATTTTTATATGACTATAGATAGCTTTGATTTCTTTGTCTGAAATCTGCCTGTTCATATCCTTTGACCACATAAATGAACTTTCAAAGAAAAAAAACTTTGCCAAAGGTATGAATTCAAAGGATACTATCTTTACATATAATTGGAAAAAGTAAAATACATTAGGTGAAGGGGAGAAAGAATACAGGTCACCTCCATGTCATAAATAAATATTAGAATGTCACTTTAGTGGAAGTTTTAATGTCATTCAATCAATCAATAAATACAAATACTTATTAAGCACCTACTTTGTGCCAAGCACTGTGCTAGGCCCTAAGGATGAAAACACTTTTTAAATCACTGTTCTTAAGGAACTTATATTGAAAAGGGAATCATTTATCTATTCAAAAGTCATTTTTTTCATCAAATAAGGTAAATACCATAATTTTTAAAGTTACTAATTGTACAAGTGAGTCATAGGACCTCACTTTCTCTTTTTACAAAAAGATTATCTCTGAAGAGCTTTCCATATATAACATCCTTGTTTTTATTCTATTCACAGACAAAACAACCTAGTAATGTACTACCCAAAAATCATTCTGGAACTGAAGGACAAGTATAGCAAGAGGACTTTTTGTCATGGTTCACCATGTCATGAAGCAGACAAGCACCAATTGCTCTAATGTATTTAATGAATTAGGAAAGGAAAGAACGCTATGCTGAAGGTCTGCAGTTGACCTTCAGAGTGGAGGGAAATGGACACGCAGAAAAGCTTAACTTTCTAGATTATGAGTGAGCTCACTGATTTTCATTGGAAACCAGTATTAATGTATTTTCCAGTGAGAAGATTGGGCTGGAAAATAGTAGTGATGGTTCTCATCAGATTTCTAGGGAAGGCAAGTATTGACTTTGCTGATAAGTGCTGATTGAAGCGACATACGCCCCTGAAACAGTCTAAAGAAAATGAAAACAATGTATGAATGTTAGCAATTAAAGGCAGATGTTAGAGAAAAATGTAAATGTTGACATGGTTCCATATCCTAAGCCTTGATAAAACAAAAATTGATTAGAGAGTCCTTTGAAGGAAAGATTAGTTATAGATGTGATGGTATAAAATTGAATTCAGTGAATAATGAAAATTCAGAACTCAGAACCAAGTAGATGTCCATGCAATGTGTGTGGACTCCACTTCTGTGTGAGTGTGTGCTCTGTGTGTAAGAGATCTTGGGATTTAGGTGGGGAGAAGAGGGAGGGAACTGAATGTAGTCTCTAGGTCTGGTTCAGGAACTATCTGGGACTAGGGAAAGGCACTAAGGTGGGAAAGCAGCTGTGATTAAAATGCAAATTGCTCTAGCTTGAAAGGCCAGACTAAGCTAATAACCAGTTCCATGATCTTAGACAGAGGGAAACCATGTAACTTCTCTTAATCTTGGTTTTCCTCATCGGCAAAATGAAGGGATTTAAGTAGGTGACCTCAAAGGAGACAACCAGATGACCTGATTCACTAGACCTGGAGTTAGGAGCACCAGAGTTCAAATCCTGCCTCAGACATTAACTGAGCTGTATGATCTTATGCAAGTCACCTGGCCACTGTGTGACTCAGTTTCCTCGATGGCAAAATGGGGATAATAGTAACACCTACTTCCCATGATTATTGTAGGAGTCTGTAATATTTGTAAAGCACTTTCCAAACCTTAAGGCATTATAAAATGCTATCATTATTATTATCCAATATAAAGGTACCAATTAGATTCCTCTAGGCGTAGTAGATGTTTTATCATCATCATCATCATCACCACCATCATCATCATTATCAACATTATCGATGCTGTTGTTATTATTATATATTATCAAAGGACCTTTCCAGCTCTTTTATTTTTAGAAGAAGAATGATGTTGTCTAAAAGACTGCATGATCTGCACATTTCATCTAGACTAGGAAGAGGTTTAACAATAATGACATGGAAGCAATGAAAAATAACAAGCCACTCTGGTCCTATAATGATGCCTTGAGAGGAAAAAAAAAAGGAAAATGTTGCTAGGAACCAAGTGCCCAAAAATCATAATGTGGCCAAGCTAATTTGTGTGAGCATGAAACAGGAATTACAAATGGGCCTAAAATATGCTGTTGACAGGGGAATCATATAAATCACTGACATAGTTATGCTTACTTTACTGTTGATAGATATGTGAATAGAAAGTTGAATTATCACTTAAAAACAAGTCAGACCCATGTTTATGTTATAGTGTATGTATAATCTGAAGGAAAAAAAATAAAAGGAACTTTCCTGCCACACCCACCCTTTTCCAAAAGGGGAAAAAAATAAGATTAGGCATAATTATACATTAGTAACCCTTGAGTTATATGTTCCCTTCATTCTATTAGAGTGAACTGCCAATTTTCTAAAATTGAAGGGTGAAGTAATATTGTGTCAGTTACACTTCAGCAAGTTGTTACTATGAGATTTTCCTGCTTTGGATGATCATAGACTTAGAGCCAAATGAGGAATCTTTGGCCAGTCTTGTCCAACCTCATCATTTCACAGATGAGGAACCTTAGGCTCAGAGAGGTTAAGTGATTTGCCCAGGGCCACATAGCTTCTAAGTGTTAGAAGTAGGACTTGGATCTAGGTCATCCTGCCTGTCAGTCTAGCTTTCTACTGGAGGCTCTACACAACCTCCCATTACTAGGATGGGATGAAGGTTGGGGGCTAAGCAGTCACTCCATTACCATACTAACAAGGACACATTCGGCTCCAGTCAAGTTTTTATGAAGTGCTTACTATGTGCTAGCAACTGCAGGTGGAAGTAAAATAGTGCCCTCAAAACGCTAATATCAAGTTATTCCAATCCCATAGAAAGACATCGATTAGATGCCTCTGGGAGTAGCAGATATCATGACTGTGCCTTTGCTTTTCTTGCGATCTTGAAACTACAGAGCAGGGAACCATGCTATTAATTACGGTTTCAAAACACTGTAGTTGGGCTCTCTATTGCACCTGAGATCTAGTCTGTAGAACAGTCAGTTGGTTGGAAATACAATGACTTTACTTTTCTCTTCCCTCTCCCATTTAAGGCATCTTAATAATGGCCATAAAGAAACTTTAATTCTTTGGAAAGAGGAACTAACTGTCTGTGCCTCTATTCCAATCAGGTTGAGAATTTTTCTCTTGAAATTATTCTCTAAGATTCTGTCTCTTCAAATTCCCTAGGAGTTGTTCATGCTCCAGTTGCCTATTAGGGTACAATAATAATCCATGAAAAATATGAGTTGAGTGGACATGATTAAGCAATCATCACATGCACAAGGCTGTCATCCAAATACTTTGTGCTGATTCTGAAGATGGAGGAAGCCAAAGCCTAGCAAACATTAAATCAAGAAAGCCTGACAGAATGCAACATCACTGAAATAACTTCCTATTTAGGTGGGTTTGAAGAAGATCAGATAATTCTGTTTATTGTCATCTATTTTTCTTTTCCCTTTCTTTACCTGAATGAAAAAAAACTAATCTATGTATTTCATCGGAACTATGTTAAGCTGTGAAATTACAGAGTTTCAACACCCCTTCATACTCTCACTACCCCAGCAGGATTTAGTTAAAGCTTATGTAAGCAAGAAGCTCTATGAAATTTTAGAAGTCCAATGACTTTTCTGTAATGCTAATGTGTTTGTTTTGAAAGGACTTCAATTTATTTTGTCAACTTTTCCGAGGAATCCAGACACTTTCTTTAAACATCTAAAGAGTAGTTCGGGATTTGGAGGACCTAGGGTCCTCCACTTTGCCATTTTGTTTCTGCATGAATGTGGGCTAGTCACTTAACCTCAATTGGCCTCAGTTTCCTCATCTGCTAAAATAAGCGGGTTGAACTAGATGCATTTTAAGATCACTTCCTGCTCTAAATCTATCATCATACTTTGTTGACTGTTCAGGAGAGTGAGCAAATATCAAAGAATGGAGACTCTTTGCCAACCTCTTATTCTTCCTAGATGTAAATAGAATTCATGTGGACTTTTTAGACAGAGATAGGAATCTTATTTTGGAGCTAACGATGTCTTTAGTTTTGGCACTAAAACTTAGTTCAGTCTGTAACATTCCTTATTGCTTCTGATCTCTTATATAAATGTTTAAAGAAAGAGCAAAGATTCTGAGCTTTGAGGTCCCAGCTAGCAGAGGGCATGGTTTTTGTTGTGTTTGTTTTTGAGTCACTTCTACCATTTAAGGGGCATGGTAAGGGAACTAATATTGTGAGTAGCCCCAAAAGGGTCCATTTTGGAGACAGTCCTGCTCAGGTTTCTTTAATAAAATCTATCAATGAGCAGTGGAAATCCCCAATGGGCCATTTCCCAGAGTAACAGTTTATTGTTCAATCATGTCTACCCCATTTGGGGGCTTTTTTGGCAAAGATACTGAAGTGTTTTGCCATTTCCTTTTTCAGCTCATTTTACAGATGAGGAAACTGAGGCAAACAGGGTTAAGTAACTTGCTCAGAGTCACACAACTAGTAAGTATCTGAAACCAAATTTGAACCTTCCTGACTCCAGGCCAGGAACTCTATTGGTGAATAGTGCCGATTAGTTGCCCTTGCTGTGACAATATCGGTTAATAAATTCTCCCCATGGGCTTGTCCAATTCGTTTCTATGAAAGCCAGTGGTCACAAATGTCATTATTTACAAAGGCTCATAAAAGTTTATGTAACTGTTTGCTACCTTAGAGACTCTCAACTCAATATGTTCTAACGGACACATCTTCTGACTCCTCTTATGATTCCCAGAGGAAACACTAAAGTGCCTAGCACAGAGTTCTGCACACAGAAGGTGTTGAAGGTTTATTGAATTGAATGAATACATTCTGAAACTACATGTTTCATAAAAATAATACCTGACTTTTATGTCATCACCATAAAGCACATAAAGCACCACAAAGCACGGGTCCAAAATAGGCATTGACTCATCATTGGTTTGTGATCTGGCTGCCACAGATAGCAAACAATCAATCTCTTGAACCAGCCCAATATCCTCTGAGTGACTCGCATCCTGCACAATCATGCTTACCCAAAATCAGAAGTTGGCTGTGAAGGATCTGCTTGGGTGTCCAACAGGAAACGACTCTGTTTCAGGAGCCAATTATCTCCTACAGTCAAAACAGGGTAACCCATCTGCCTAGTCCATGTGTCCATTACTTCTTTCACTGGTTTATCGCTCGCCTAAGAATGAAAAATAGAGATTAACCAAAAAAAGTTGGGCTCTTTTTTACAAATATTTACAGCCAAAGAAATGTAAATAAAAGTAATTAACAACTGGATAGGCCATTTTCTTTCATACCTCTTCCAGTGCTGCCCAAAAATCATCTGTTTTTGCATTTTTGAACTCATGTTTCTTCAAGTATTGCTGTGTATAAAAGAGAAGAATTATTAAACAAAACATTCCCCTTTGGTCTTCTCTAGGTGGTGCTATATGGAAGTAAAGACTTAGTGCAGAGGACTTTACAGGTTTTTTGGATCATAGCTCTACAGTGGCTATTATTATCTTTTTTCTGTAATGAACCTCTCCTTGGCAAAGTCAATGGACCCCTTCTCAGAATCATATATTTAAATAATTGAAGGAAAGGATAAATTTCAATTAGAGGTTAGCAAAAATTTGGATGTAATTTTTTTATCCAAGTTCATTGTTGTTCAGTCATTTCAGTCATGTTCGACTCTTTGAGATTCCATTTGAGGTTTCCTTGGCAAAGATACTGGAGTGGTTTGACATTTCTTTCTCCAGATCATTTTACACATGAAGAAACTGAGGCAAGTTAAGTGGCTTGCCCATTAATCACTGTCTAAGGCCAAGTGTGAACTCATGAAGATAAGCTTTCCTGACATCAGGCCCTGCAGTCTATATACACACTGTATCACCTACCCAGTCACACCATCTGGACCCTCTCAAATCTATCCAGAGACCCCTGGGTCTTGTTCCTCTGAACCACTTCTAATCTTTCATTCTAAAGGGATGCTTAAGTAGTTCAATGGATATCCTACCCAAAACAGATAGTTCTAAACCACAAGAAATAGTTACTGATTTAAAAATCTGTATTTGTTCTTTACCTAGTGGTTATTTGAGTCTTGTGGAACTGTGACCAAAAGAGAAATATCTGAAGATTTTCTGAGGATTGGTTGCTTCAAAAACCCTAGTGTGCATTCTTCATGGACAGCAGTTCAGAATATAGTGAGCAACCAATAAAGGACTGTTAACTGAAAAGCTCTGAACAGGGTGCTACCATTCTGTGAGTGTCTGATTTTTACAGATTGGCAGTCATCTCTACCCCATGGCTTCCTTTCTTTGCCTTTATTAACGCCTGTGCTTTTCTGTTTGAGACACCAGGCCACACATCAGCAGAGCAGGTTAAACAGGGTTGTGGTTTGCACAAATAAAATAGAAGTAATGGACCTTAACCAACCTGAACATTTGAAAATCTGCAGTTAGAAAAATTATAACACTGGGGGAGATGATAATTATAAAAAGATTTTTCCCTGTACAAAAGGATTTGCCTTGTAATTCTTTTAAATAGCAGGTGTCGTGGTATGTTTAAAATATAATCTTATTTACAAACTTCTGTTTGTGTACATATTTTTCTGGAACATATCAATTATAGAAAATGAAAATCACCTCTACTGAAAATTACAGGCATTTTTCTAACTCTAAACCCGCTCCTTTATCATCAAGATCCTAGCAGTTTCCATAGAGACCATCTGTATCACTAATTGCATTTCCTTTGCTATCCACAGTAGCCCAGGACCTAATGTGATCATCTTTTTAGGTACAGATAAGAGTTCTTACACTTTTTGTGTGTCATGGACCACTTTGGCAGTCCGGTAAAACCTATGGACCCCTTCTTGGAATAATGTTATTAAATGCATGAAATGAAATATGTAGGAAACATGCATGAAGGAAACTAATTCTATTGAAATAAAAATGCAGCTGTTTTTTTCCCATCCAAGTTCATAGATTATCTATCCATTAGGAGTCCAAGGACCTCAGGTTAAGAATCCCTGGATTAAAACCAAACCAAATCAGGTAATCTCAAAGAAAGTGACCAACATGTTTATGTTCAGATATACTCTCTTTCCAACCTGCTATAGTTTCAAGTGCCCCTTCCCAGGTCACAAAACAGCCTCACTCCCTGTTCTTTCCCCGGACTGAGAAATGAAAAAAGCAGAAGCTGCTTAAAACAGTCTGGAAGGAACATCGGAGTTCCTTCCATCTTCCCCTTCTAAATTCTTTTGGCCACTTTGCTTCTCAGCACTGCCACCAGAGGGCAGGCAAAGGAAGAGAGAAGAGAGTTTAAAAAACAGAAGTTTGTCTTGGTTACAATTGAAGCACTTAGAGTTAGTAAGAAAAGTCCTGTTTGGACTTATATGTACAAAAATATATATAGGAGGTCTTTTTTTATTGGGGCAAATAATTAGAAACTAAGGGGCAGTCACCCATCACAAATGTGGTGGAATACTATTGTGCTAAAAGAAATATTAAAAGGGATGGGTTCAGGGAAACCAGGGAAGATTTACATGAACTGAAGTTAGAGTGAAGTGAGCAGAACCAGGAGAATACTATCTATCTGCATGACCTTTAGCAAGGGACCTAATCTTTTTGAGACTATTCTGCTCATCTCTAAAATAGTAAGAATATTTTCACTATCTGACACAGAGGACTATTTTGAAGAAATCATTTTGCAAACCCTAAAACACTGTACAAATATGAGTTATTTTTGTCTATTATTAGTATCATATGGAAGCCCCTAACACACATACATACATAACCCAAAAGGAAAAAAATGAAGTATGGTATCTTCTAATAATAACATATAGCCCTTTGTAAGTGAATGTGACAATACTAACCCTCAGATTCTTTAAGATACTTTCTCGGGAGTGGTCATGGTTCATCTGAATGCTCTTACCCTGTCTTTTTTGGGAAAAAACAGTATATATCTGTTGGTGTGCTGACTGGGCACAGGATTGTTAGCAGAACAGAATAGAATGAAGAAACACAGCCAAACCAACTAGTCCAAGGGAACAAAACCCCTATTTCCCCAGAGGACTCTAGTGTTAAAGGCCCTGAACTATATGGTAAGAGATGCAAGGGAAGTTTTGGCAGCAGCAGTGAGAGGCTATTTACAAGCTCATGCAAGGGTTAGATAGTCTCCTCCTCCATCAATCTAAATGCAAAAGAAAGTTACAAAACATGTATCTGCTTTAAGCAAACTTACTAGCTATATGACCTTGGGTAAGTCACTTAACCCTGTTTGCCTCAGTTTCCTCATCTGTAAAATGAGCTAGAGAAGGAAATGGCAAACCACTCTAGTATCTTTGCCAAGAAAATGCCAAATGGGGTTACATGACTGAAAATAGCTGAACAGTATAACACAGCAACAGTCTACCCAGACTCCCTGTCTTCCTGGGTTATATCTCAACTGATATTATTAATCAATAGAAAGTGGAACAAACTTGTCATTGAGATATTAAATTGTCATGTAAGAAAAAAAAGAAGTAATGACTAGAAGGTGAAGAGAGGAAGATTTGGGCTTCATATGAGACATTTCCAACCAACTAGACATGCCTAAGAATAGGATGCACAAGGCAGGAGATCTCCCTCATTTGAGACCTTCCAGGAAGTCTGGATGATCACTTGTTGGAAAAGTCATAGAGACTACCACTAGTCAGGCAGGTATGGACAATCTATGACATAGACAAAGGTACATTTGACTAAACAGGTAAGATTCATTTTTACCTTGATGGTGGATAAGGAGAAGGTAAGGGAAGTTGGAATGGAAAAAAAACAACCTCTCAAGTATTACCTAAAATTTATGTTTTCACATATCACACACAAACCCGCAGGACTTCTTCCTGTGACACTGACATATAGAACCATCCTCACACAAAGCAGAAAAGTTAAGAGCTAACCTTATATCCCCTACCGTCTAGAAGCCTTCCTTGCCAGCCACCTAAAGATCTTAGCATAGAGTGGAAGGAGAGGGGATATTGCCAAAAACATTAAAAATGTCACCAGCGCTAACTTCTGTTCAGAGGATAGAGAAAAGGACAGTTAGGGATAAAAATGCTGGCATCAGCAGCAAGTACATTCCAGTGCTGGCATGCAGTGCCCTGGAGAATCATATTAAAAAAAAATCCTGCATTACTGGGTGGGAGAGTGGGGGAATGCTAGGACACGTTTCATACCCTATGGGCTAAAATGCCATCAGAAGAGTTCTGTCTTAGATACCTGGGGTATCACAATTGGGAAGTCTAGGGTAGAAGGGAAAGAAGAGGAATATTCCATTTACAGTTGGAATGGGGCCAGCCTGCACGTTGGGGAGCTGTACAGACACTGTAGGATATGCTGAAAATGGAAGGCCCTGAGAGACTTGGCCTGGGGCCAGTGAGAGAAACTGAGACACCCATTAGGCAGAATCTATGTGTGTGGAATTTCTTTTCAAAATTTCCAGTCGTGTCTGCTTCAGAAAGGAAGCAGGCCCTATTTATTCTCTGTTTCCCCTATGCTAAGTATGTATCCTAATCACTTCACAAATAGCTTAAGTCTATAATGAGAGAAAGGATTCTTGGATTGAGCATTAGGGGACACCCTCAGCCATGCTTAACATTCCACCTGGGCCATCATCCTGTCATCTACTCCTGCTCTGCTGGCAGCTTGCTCTCCACCCTTTCTACATCTTGCTCAAAAACTTGCAATACAACCAATACTGCAATTTTAACCAGAATGGACACACAATCAACTCCCCTATGATTTCACTCACAATATTTTTTTTTGTATATACCTGAGACCAAAACTTGGACCTGCCCTCTTTCCTGGTCACTACTCCCTTATAGATGTTGTTTCCAGGGATTCTTACCTTTTTGGTGGATCCTTTTACAGACTCCTTTGGCAGTCTAATAAAACCCATTTTCAAAATATTGTTTGCTGCTTAATTCCATAATTGAAGGAAATGAACACTTCAGTTTGTGGCCAGTGAAATGTATTTTTTCCCATTTACATTCATGGACCCAGGGCAAGAAATCCTGCCTTGTTAGGATGTAAGATCCTTGAGGGTAGAAATGGTATAAAGTAACTGCTTAATAATTTTCACATTCATTCATTACGGGTAGTAAATGTTTTTAATGTCATCAATAATAATAAAGGAGTAGTGACTATGGACTATGTTATACATTTGCAAGGTAGACTGTATGGTACAGTAGAAAGAGAGATGAATCTCTCACATACAGCCTCTACACTAGTTTAGGTCCCTAGCATTGTCGCTTGCCTTGATTACTGAAATAGCCTTCTAATGGGTCTCCCTGCTTTCAGTCTTTCTTCTCTAATCTAATCTCCACGTAGTTTCTAAATGGATGTTCTCAAAAGACAGATATGACCATTTCACTCCCCAACTTAAAAATAAAATCTTGAGTGACTCTTTATTGCCTCTAGGATTAAGTATAATGATCATCTTACCATTTAAAGCCTTCCAAAGGCTAGTCACTTAGCTACCTTCCCATTCATTTCATATAGTTCTCCATCGCACATTTGTCCATTCCAAAGAAACTGACCCACTAGCTGTTCCTGTACCTGATGCCCCATCTCCTGCATTGGTGCCTTTGAACAGGTGGGTCTCCCAAGTTTGAAATGCCCATGTTCCTCCTTTCCTCATTTCTATGTCCTCTCATAGAATTCCTAGCTTTCTTTCAAGCCCACTTGAGGTACCATCTCCTACACAAGGATCTAGTCATCAATGTTCTTTCCTTCTTGAAATGATTTTGACTTACTTTCCATATATTTTGTATTTTCTTTATCCCAGCATATGTACTTATCTTTCTCTTACCCTCTGTCCCTCAGGGCATTGTTGTATTTGTATCCCATTAGTAGATTTTAGCTGCCCTCCCAATCTGGAGGACTGCTTCAAATCCTGCCCCTAGAACATGCTGGCTGTGTGACCTTAGACAAGTCATTTTTTGCTTCCAGGATCCCAGGCAATTCTCTATAACTATGGAAGTGTCAGTCTGCATTGGGACACAGAAAACTCCCTATATAAATTAAATCACAGATCCTGATCCTTCAGACCCCCTCACCGTGTATCACAAAGAGTGGGACAAGACCGAAAATGACTAAACAACAACAAATAAATGTTTGTTGAGTTGTATTGAATTGGTTCATACACAAATAAGAACAAAAAAAGAGTATTATGGGGCAAAGGAAGAGAGAGACAAAATGCTTTAGGAAAACTCAAGAAAAGAGATTGTTTTCAGTTTGGGGGAATGCATCTGAGAAGACTTTATCAGGCAACTCTTCAAGAAGAGAAGGATTTTGACGTACTGAGATGAAGATGGGGTATGTTCTGGGTTTGGAGGGAGAGCCTTTGGGAATGAATGCAGGCAGTAATAGGGTGTGAAGTTCAGTGGAATAGTCTGAGTAATACAGTCTGACTAGAATATGGAATTTATGAAAGGGAATAATGTGAAATGAAGGCTGAACCAAACTGTGGGAGACTTTAAATGTCACATTGAGGAGTCCGCATTTTATCTTAGGCAGAAGTTCTTAACCCTTTTTGTGTCATGGATCATTTTGGCATTCTGGTGAAGGTTGTGGACCCTTTGTCAGAATAATATTTTTAAATACATAAAACATATAGGATTGCAAAGGAAACTGATTATATTGATACGCAATTATCAAACCATTAAAAAAAGTTCATACACCCCAGGTTAAGAAACCCTATCCTCAAGACAATAGGAAGCTATAGAAGGTT
The DNA here is from genome assembly GCA_028646595.1 of Phalanger gymnotis. Classification (NCBI taxonomy): domain Eukaryota; kingdom Metazoa; phylum Chordata; class Mammalia; order Diprotodontia; family Phalangeridae; genus Phalanger; species Phalanger gymnotis. The sequence goes on from CM053623.1 coordinate 279,956,200, forward strand.
TGTGAATGAGGCAGAAATGTGGTCAGACCTGAAAGATTATTTGGGGAACTATTTAATTTATTACATTTGATTCCAGAGGGGAGAGCTACCACTAACTGGTGCAAGTAATAGTGAGACAGATTTTTGCTCGGTATAGGAATGAACATGCCTAACAAGGGCTGTTTGAAAATGAAATGTGTGGCTTCCTGGGAGGACTAAACTTCTCTCCACAAGATGTTTAGGCAGACAGAGGCTCAATGACCTCATCATATCAGAAACGTAAGAGAAAAGCTTCATGCATTATTAGGCAGAGCTTCAATCCCATGACTTATGAGGTCTCTTTCTACTCCATTTCATTTTCCCCTATTCATGATCAGTCTCACATCAGCGCTTACACTATTAGAAATAACAAGTCATACTTGGCATCCAAGCTGAAATTTCTCTGGGGTTATCCAGTCTCGAAGCATTCTAAGAATGGAGGCTCCCTAAGGAAAAAAAAAAACAGAGAGAGAAGTCACTATGTGAAGGAAGAAGTGAAGTTTGTTAGTGTGTAGTGTAAGAGTAAAGAATAAGAGACAATTTCTTGTGATCAAAACTTTTTGTTTCTTCTAAGGGACTTTTGTTGGCTCCAAGATATCCAGAAATGAAGTTTACCAAGTAACAGCTTCCAAAATACTCTTATTCGTGCATTAAGTATTGAACGCAATTGTGGATTAATTACTTAGTACGACTTATATACAAATTTCTAGAACAAACAAAAGTTGTTTGAGCAATGCCATAAAGAAATTCCCGAAACTCTTGTGCCTTTAGACTTTTGGATACTTTACATAGAAAGTTATTGCACTTCTTCCGATAAACCAGAAGATGGAGCCCTCCTAATGGACAAGAAATGGATTGGCGTGTGTGTGTGAGTGTGTGTGTGTGTGTGTGTGTGTGTGTGTGTGTGTGTGTGTAGGACTACTATTTCTATTATGTATAATAAAATAAAGAAGATCCAAGGTAAAACTGGTCAACAAATAAACGTGTTTCTTTTTTGATCCATAAAAAAAGAAATGACAGTTGATAGTAAGTAGAAAACTAAGAAATTCTCTGGCAAACATAATTTATAGCTAGCCATTTTGGAGAATTCAAGCCCAAGCTCCTTTGCTCTTCACTGGGAGTTGATTTTAGGCTGTTATTTTGCTTGAATTATGTGATTAATACCTCTATTCTTTCTCTCCTTTTTGTAATGAATGCTGAATTGTGGTGTTTAATAATAGCGATAGCTAACATTTACAGGTGCAGCTAGGTGGTTCAGTGGTTAGTGTCAGACCTGGAGTCAGGTTTAGCCTCAGACACTTAATAGGTATATAACCCTGGGCAAGTCACTTAACCCTGTTTGCCTCAGTTTCTTCAGGTGTAAAATGATCTGGAGAAGGACATGGCAAACAGCTCCAGTATCTCTGCCAAGAAAACTCCAAATGGGGTCATGAAGAGTCGGGCATGACTAACCAACACCAGGCTCCTTATTACAGGTAGAATTAAATCATGCCCTAGTGTTTCACAAGCACGGAGTACCTAGATCAGCCTTTCTTTTCCAGGCTGTTGTATTTGCCATAAGCAAAAGACAAGCAGAAGAAAAGTTATGATGGCAAAGACAAAAGAGAACCTTAAAAATGTGGAGATTGGCTCACCAGATGAAAGCAGAGGGTCAGGAGTGCAGAGATAAGTAGGATCCTGCATATTTCTAATTCTATAGTAAAAGCAAAGCTTTTCCTTTACACGAAAATAATATTTTAGGCCTAAATAAAATCATTGGGCTCAACCATGGAGAAACATTTCCGTTAGCTGTGCTTTTTGAAAAAGTCAGTCGTGTGTCAATGTGATGACTGGATAAGCCAGTGGCTAAGATGGAAGGAAATGAAGCCCCTAATTATGTCACTTGCTGACAGTGCTCAAACAGGAGATAAAAAAAAAAATGGAGTTCTGCGTTATTGAGCATTTCCCACCAGGACTTAAAATGGATGAAAAATGCCCCCTCAGTTTCCCTAACAATTCTGCATCTGTTCTTTCTAGCTACAAAAGACATAAAGGCCAATTTGAAGCATCCATTGATGCTTACTGAGGACGAGATCCATTCCATTGCAGGGCCTGTTATTGGCCATATGTCCGAGAAGGCCGTTGTTTTCTACCTTTAAACAAAATAGAGAAAACACTTTTAAACCCATAGAACCCAAATAATCAAAGATCAGGAAAAGAAGAAACAAAATAATTTTTAAAAAAATAAGCTTTGATTCCAAGTCCAGTGAGATGAGTGTACAGTATTCATGCAGCTGAAGACTGCTAACTAGAGAAGTCAAGGAACCAAACAGAAAGTGCTTCAAAGACGTTTGATGTTTTTCATACCTTACTATAGGATATCCCATCAAACGCAGATGTTATTTCATCAGGGGTTGTCACATCGACAACAACTGGGTGAGAAGAAATCAAGGAGTCATCTTCTTGCACCGGCAAAACATCTTCAACTAATATCTGGTCAAGCTAGAAAACAAAATAAAGCAGATTGTAATATAACTTTTTTTTTGCAATAGTTTAATTCATCAAGCATTTATTAAGCACTTGTTTATTAAACAATGTCCTAGGAGGGTAGAGGCAATCTGACTTAGAGCAAAGCTGTGTGACCTTGGACGAGTCACTTAAGGTACATACATATAAGTTAAGTTGTGTGACCTTGGATGAGTCACTTAAGGCACATACGCACTTTAGGCAACTCCTTAGGATTTATCTATTAAGTCAGAACCCAATTATTTAGGATCCGCCTTGGTGGAGCCAGTTCCTGAAACAAGAATTCCTTATTTTGAGAAAACTAGGTTTCTTCCTATATTCGAGATGTCCAAGGAGGCTATCTAGGCACAAGAGACAGAAAGCCAGGATGTGAAACGATCTGTGTCCTCCAGCAATGGAGAGGGTAATGAACTGAGTGAGGGTCCGCTACTGGGGCTCAGATCCTGCGACTACTTCTTCGTGCCTATGTTACTCTGAACAAGTCTGTCCCCTGTGCCTCAGTTTCTTCATCTGTAATGGTCCAGATAACCTCTGACATCTTTTAGCTCTAAAACCACAATCCCGTGAGCTTACAAAGGAAGCCACCAGGTAGAAACATACCATTAAACAGATAAATGGGATTGCACTTGGAGAGGCAGAGAACATGAACATTTATTTAGGGGAAAAGGGAAAGCTATCTCATCAGAGGTGGCACCTGAAGTCGAACCTTGATGGAAGCTGCAGTTCTAGGAGGTGGAGGTAAGGAAGGAGGGCATTCTAGGCAAGCAGGATGGCCTATCCAAAGGTATGAAGGAGGGAGATTGAATGCCGACTTCATGGAACAGAAAATTGAGGGGTCATTTAATTAGTTCGTACCTTATTAACTTAGTTTATACCTTAGTTCGTAAGCTAGAGGTATGATATGATGTACATTTTTGTAATATACATCTAAATTATGCACACAGTCAAAATCACATCTTTTTCATCCTTCCAAATAGCCTTTTCTCTGGGGAGAAGGGTAAAATTTAGTTCCACAAATTAATTTCATTTAGATGAAAAAATTTACCCTGGCCTCTCATACATTAGTTATCCAATTAATATTTCATTCTTAGCTATTTGTGTCTTCTCCTGTTTTCTCCCATATGAGTAGATCAGGAGACACAAGCATCTAGCAAGAGCAAATACGCTGAGTTCCATCACAGCCTCAGAAGACTGATGATGACGACGTATACCTGCTTCTTGGAAGAGTGGTGATGGATTAAAGATGGAAAAAGAGCTATTCATTTTCTGACAAGGCCGCTGTATTAATTTGTGTTGCTTGACTATACTAATTTCTTACAAGAGAGGCCTTGGGGAAGTGGATGGGAATGAGTGGGAAATGATAAATACGCCAGACCAAAAAAAAAAAAAAACAAAGGAAGAAAAGGACATTAATAAACTTTTTTGAAAATATGCTCAAAGAGAGAGTTCAGAAGGAGACACAAACAGGACAATTTTGTCAGCACCTTGTTAATTTTAGTATACCCTTCATTTAAAAGAAAACATGCAACAGAAATTCAGTTTTATAGACAATATTCTTTTTCTTTATATGTTGAAATATTTGTATTCACTGATGATTGTGTTCATAATTTTTTTTTTAAAAAAAAGAACAATTAAAAAAATTTTGATGTTATACGTAGGGGAAATAGAACGTGAGTTCCTCACTGCATTCCCCAACACGTAGAAACAGTGTTAATAGGTTTATGTTCATTATGTTTTGGTTACTCTTGGTATAAGTGGGAAATCAGTACTTTTTAAACCTCTTATTATCCAACAAAGGAATAAAAGCCAAAATGATTTGATCTTGGAAAGCAATTTTTCATATAAAGTTTGCCCATCTTATGTTTTACTGGAAATGCTTGAATGTGGATCGATATTTGGTAAAGGATTTTATTTTTGCCAACAATGTACATTTTTTCTCAAATTTTTCTTTCCAACCCTTGAAAAATAATAGATTACAAAAACTCGAAACACTACGGGAAATTTCCCAGTTTAATTCTTCTTTTGCTTTGTCCATTAGAGGGCAATAGTTCACAAAGTTAGTTACAGGAACTACTGCAATTCTCCATGCTCCCCCATCCCATTATCCTTACCCGGTGCTCATATTACACATAAATCACATAAATAGGGACACGGAATGTTTGCTGGTTGTTGTGTGTTATTGTTATTATTGCTGTTGTGGTCTTATTTGACACTAGGGGAAAATGTGAAGAATGCTGGACTTTAAAGCTAGAAGGGACTGTATTGTCTAGGGACTGGTCCAACCCTGCCATTTTACCACTGAAAAAATCCAGGCTCAGATAGGGTAGTGAATTTGTTCGAGGTTACATAGCTAACGATGTTTGGAGTAGGACAGCCTCAGCTTCCTGCCTCCCAGCCCTAGAGGGGGAATACTGTCAAATACCATATCTAATGTAATTTGATGATAGGGTCACCCACAGAATAACTTAATAACTGATTCTCAATTTCCTTTTCCAAGACCCTTTTCTGAGACATAGAATTGGCACAGTCTCCAAGCTTCTCTGAATCAGAAATATATATTTAGGAGGAATATTCAGAACTAAAGGCTCCTCTCATTTCCCCCCCCCCATACTTCTTCCTATCTCTTTTCACTCTTTTTTCCCTTCTCTCAAACCCACAGCATTTTCCACATTGCCTAAGAGGTGATAGAGTAAGATAGAATGGGACAGAATGGGAAGTAAGGCAGAATTGACTTAGAGTCAAGAGACCTGGGTTCTAATCTGCATTGGCTCTGTCACTATAGGCAAGTCAACTCACATCACTAAACCTTGATTTTCTCATCTGTAAAATGGGACAATAATATTCTAACTATGCCACAGGATTGCTGTGAAAAGTCCTCCTCTGAAATCATCCTCTTGATTTCCTCTTACTTTCAAGTGGTTAGCAACAGAGTTATCTGAAGGCTTGCTGGAGAACATAATTGGTCTTTCGGCTTCCAGTCTAGCTCTGATGACTAATCTGCTGCCTATACTGCCATCTGAGTAATCTTCCCAATTGCACATTGTTGTACAAAGTGGTACACTTTGAGGAAAAAAAATCTTTGTCTTGTACTACTTTGCATCCCAGTGCCTAGTACATTCCTTTGCACATAAAAGACAATTGATAGCTGCTAAATGAATGAATAAATTGAACATGCCCAAAGTCTCTTGATGATAAGGGATTATTCCATTGTCTTCTTTGTATCCCTAGTGGCAAAGGGGAATTAGGTGGTGTGGTGGATAAAGCAACAACCCTGGATTCGAGAGGACCCGAGTTCAAATCTGGCATCAGACACTTACTAGCTGTGTCACCCTGGGCAAGTCATTTAAACCTGTTTGCCTCTATTTCATCATCTGTAAAATGAGCTGGCAAAGGAAATGCAAATCCATCCAGTGTCTTTGCCAAGAAAACTCCAAAAGGGATCACAGAGAGTTGGACTCAACTGAAACAATTCAACAACAGCAAATCCCCAGTAGATAGCGTAGTGCCTGGCGCAATATAACCTGCTTTCGGCCATCTTCATAGGGAACAGAGAGAGTAGGGCATCTTTCTCCTTCAGGGTTCTATCTTTTCTTTCCCAAAAGCCCCTTCAAGTATGAAAGTCAAGGCAAACCCTGAAATTTGGGAATCTGGGTAAACTGTCTGTCTGGCAGCTCAGTTCCCTCCCCCAAGCCTCTCTGCTCCCTGGGTGGGTGTGGCCAAAGGTACCATATAAATATGAATGTGGATGTGAATTAAATTGAATTGAAGAAAGTGCTTCATAAACATTAAATATTGAGTTCTAAATGACCCTTCAGACACTCAGTCATGTGCTGAGATGGGATGCATGTGACCACTAGAACTGGGTTTCACTTCTCAACCTCCAGGATAGCTTGTAGCACAGAAAGACACTTACCATTTGCCAATCATTTTCTGCATGATTTACTCCCAAGAACTCAAAGAAAGAGGCAAATCCTTCATTTAGCCACAAGTCATCCCACCAATCCATGGTCACAATATTGCCAAACCACTGAAATGATAAACAAGAAAAAATCTCAGGATAGTGGAAAAACATACTATAGGTCAGCAGACTTTTATTTATGTTTCTATGTAATTCTGTCATTGACATCAGATAAGATTTTTTACAATCCAAAACACTGATGAGGTGACGAGAACTTTGATTATAAATATTTCCTGGGTATTTTGTTTGTCTTAATTTTGTAATTGCCTCAAAGACACTTCTTTTTTTAAAAAAAAAATTTAAAGACCCCTCTATTTAAAGCTTTTACTCATACAATAAGTGAAGTTCATAAAATTATAGGGAATATCCTTGAAGACCTAGGTAAAGCAAATTTCTTACAACAATAGTGATAAAAATAGTCATAGAAGCTAAAATTTATATAGCACTTTAATTATTGCAAAATACTTAACTATCTCATTTGATCTTCACAACTACCCTGTGAGGTAGTAGTTCTTATTGTTGCCATTTTACAGATAAAGAAACTGAGACTGAGAGAGGTTTAGTGACTTGACCAAGGTCACACAGCTGTTAAGTGTCTGAGGCAGGATTTGAAGTCAAGTCTTCCTTGCTTCAAGTCCTGAACTTTACCCACTAAGTTTTTGTAACAACAACTCATTTTATTCTCTTTATTAGAGACGCTGTACACAGTAGACAGAGAGATAGTTTTATAGTCAGAAAGATCCAGATTCAAGTCCAGCTTCTGATACCTTCTGGCTCTGTGACCTCAGGAAAGTCATTTACTGTCAGACAACTTGCTGAGATTATAAATTGCAAAGACGGTGCTAGCCTTGATTAGTAGAGGGAGATCCTTACTGGTAGTTCTTTCCATACATGAAATCACAAGGCTGGTTAAAAAAAGTCTTCTTTAACATTAGTAAGATTTTTGTAGAGCACAGAAAAAAAAAATCTGAAAATGGGATTTGTGGCATTTATTATTTATTATTTATTCCTATTTTTCCTAGGATTTTTAACCCCTTCCATCTCCCTACTGCCCCAACTACCATTTTGGTGATTCATTACCTGGTGAACGAGTTCATGAGCAACGACGGCAGCCACCCTCTGTTGGTTTGAAGAAGCTGACTCCTCAGGATCATAAAGTAAGTTGGTTTCTCTGTATGTGATAAGACCCCAGTTTTCCATAGCACCAGTGCCAAAATCTGGAATGGCTATTTTATCTAGGGTGTAAAAAAAAGTAACACAGTGTTTTTTCATGTGAAGAGTATATTCTTTTTGTCTGGGCATAATATTTCTTCTCCAACTGACTATAGTGGAGATTACAAAAGGATTCTCCTAAATAGACAAAATCGATCTGTCACTCATTTTAAAAGAATTCTCAGTCATCTCAGTTTCCTTACATTCAAAATTTCCATAGGACTCTTCCCATTGGCTACAGAGATATTAATACATGTTTGAGAGGAATGCCATAGGCGGTTAAAATTCTCTACAATAGGATGGTTTTGTTTGGTTTTGTTTCTGCCCTCCATTTTAAATTTAATTTAATTTTTTATTTGCAGTTCCAAGTTTTCTCTCTCCCTCCACCCTTCCCACTCCCATTGAGATTAAGGCAAGAAATATGATACCTATTATAAGTATGGAAGAAATACGAAACCCATTATACATATGAAGTCATGCAAGACATGTTTCCATATGGTCCAAAAAAAAAATTAAAGCAAGGAAAAGAAAAGAAAAATAATATGCTTCATTGTGCACTGTGAAACCATCAGTCCTCTCTTTAGAGGTGGATAGCATTTTACATTATAAGGCCTTTGATGTTGTAGAGGATCGTTGTATCAACCAGGTTACTAAATCTTCCACAGCTGATTTTTCAATATTGCTGATACTTTGTAAATTATTCTCCTGGTTGTGCTCACTTCACTGTGGATTAGTTCATGTAAGTCTTCCCAAGTTTTTCTAAAATCACCGCCTTTATCATTTCTTACAACACAATAATATTGCATCACATTCATATACCACAACTTGTTAAGCAATTGGGTATCCCCTCAGTTTCCAACTCTTTGCCACCACAAAAAGAGCTGTTATAGGGGGGCGGAGCCAAGATGGCGACTGGAAAGCAGTAACTGGAGTGAGCTCCCCACCAAGTCCCTCCAAAAATCTATGAAAAAATGGCTCTGAACGAATTCCAGAACTGCAGAACCCACAAAGGGGCAGAGGGAAGCAGGACTCCAGCCCAGGTCAGCCTGGATGGTCTCGGGGTAAGGTCTGTCCCGAACAGAACTCCCAGCCCCCAGCCGAGGGGAGCGGAGCTGAGCCAAGCTGAGCCAAGCAGAGCCCAGTGCGCGAGGCGGCGCGGGTGCGGGACAGCAGACCGCGGACCGACGAGACCTGGAGTGGAGCGGAGGGTGCCCTAGCACGCAGAATTACTGAGCTGTGGCATGTACCA
>CM053623.1:279965641-280007008 GCA_028646595.1 Phalanger gymnotis
AGGATACACATGTGGCTTATGTTGAATTGCTTGACTTCCTAGGGAGGGTGGAGGGGAAGGGAAGAGGGGAGAGAATTTGGAACTCAAGGTTTTAGAAATACAGATGTTCAAAAGTAAAAAAGTTTTTTTTTTTTCTCTCATGCAACTAGAAAATAAGATGCACAGGCAATGGGGCATAGAGATCTACCGTGCCTACAAGAAAGTAAAGGAAAGGGGGATGGGAGGGGAATGGGGGGACGGAGGGGAGGGCAAACTGGGGAACAGGGCAACCAGAGTGTACGCCATCTTGGAGTGGGGGGGGGGTGGAAATGGGGAGAAAGTCTGTAATTCAAACGCATGTGAAAATCAATGCTGAAAACTAAACATATTAAAAATAAATTTAAAAAAAAAGAGCTGTTATAAACATTTCTGTGCATAGGACTCCTTTTCCTTTTTCTTTAATCTCCTTGGGGTAGAGGTCTAATACAGGTATTGCTGAGTCAAAGGGTATGCAGAGTTTTATAGCCCTTTGAACATAGTTCCCAATTGTTCTCCAGAATGGCTCCACTCCACAGCCCCACCAATAGATCTGCCCTTCATTTTGAGGAACTTTTCAAAACTTGATTTTCATTTGCATTACATATCTCAGTCTTTGTTGTCTTCCCAAGGACAAGAGGATAAAGTTTTCCCAAGAGAAAGCCCTAACATAGAAACACTGTTGTACCCAAGGAACCCTCTTTTCTCAGCCCTTGTGTTTCTTTGTCACTTTAGTTTCCTATTATTCTAAGGCCTTACCATTCCACTTGGTATTCTGACCTTTGTTTCTCTTGTTCTAGATATATTTTATCAGTGTGGAGGAATGGTGTGGACACAGTTCCCACAATATAACTAACTAACTAACTAACAATCCCACAACTAACTCATCTTTAATTTACAGAGAGTTGCCTGAAACATGAAAGGTTGTGACTTGCCCAATGTCACACACTTCTTCTGTAGCAGAAGCAGGGCTTTTCCTGACTATAGAAGGAGCCTTTTAGCCAGGATGGAACGCTTCCTCTCAATGGACTGCCAATACCATTAGAAAAATGAAGAGTTGGACCAGAAGATCACTGAGGTTGAGTGCCAGCTCTAACCTTCTATGATTCTAATTTCAATCTTTTCTCCAGACTAAACCCTTGTTGATTGAATCAGTTAATGGGAGACAATGGAATTCAGTGGTCAGAGTGAAGGCTCATCTCTGATCCTGACTTTATCCCCACCTCTGCTACCCATGAAAGCTCTGAGACAAAGTTGACTTGACCAAGGGCAGCTTTCCCATTTAATGAACTCATTTCTTTGTACTTAGTATATACTCAAAGAAGAAGCATGGAATCTAATGAATTTTCATTCCATATGAGTCATAGCCTAATTTTCCTTCTCGTTAAAGTAAAGAATCGGGGGCGGGGGGGAGGTTAAAAATAATTAAAAGTCAATTGTGTCTAATAAATCTCCCAGAATGTAGGAAGTTTCCTTTTCTTGTTATCTTTATACCTACAATTGCTGGCAAATATGTGGATTACCAAAAAGGATAGGGCCTAGGTCACTCATTTCATTGGAATAAGGAATTCCAACATAAACAAACTCCAATTTCCATTGCAAGTCAGCACCTTTACAGTAAGGTCTAGTCTTTCAAGAGTTACCTAGAGCATTGAGAGTTTAAGAGACTTGCCCAGGGTCACAGTATATATCAGAAGCAGGACTTGAACCCAGGGCTTATGCACCATACCATGCTGCCTCTAAAAGAAGAAACCCCCAAATGATCAATATGGCATATAACGCCTTTAAATTTCAATTCATATGTGATCTTTAGCATAGTGATGCAGTGGATAGAGCGCTGGGTCCAGAGTCAGGAAGGGATCTGAGTTCAAATCTGGCCTCAGATACTTATTAGTTGTCCTGGACAAGTCACTTACCCTCTGTTTTCCTCAGTTTCCTTAACTGTAAAAGGAGCGTGATAACAGTACCTACCTCCCAAGGTTCTTGTGAGAATCAAATGAGAATATTTTTAAAGAACATAACACAGTACCTAGCATATGTAGTTTAGTCATTTTCAGTTGTGTCTGACTCTTTGTGACTCCTTTTAGGGTTTGCTTGGCACTGGTACTGGAGTGGTTTGCCATTTCCTTCACCAGCTTATTTTATACATGAAGAAACTAAGGCAAACAGAATTAAGTGACTTGCCCAGGGTCACACAGCTAGTAAGTATTTGAGACCAGATTTGAACTCAGGTCTTCCTGACCCCAGGCCCAACATTCTCTCCACTGTACCACCTAGCTCCCTACCTGGTACATAGTAAGCACTTAATAAATGCTTATTTCCTCTCTTCCTCTAACTTCAGGTCTCTTGTGTTTATTATTATAATTAATTATTTCCAGCATGCTTTATTTTTAGAGTGTGATGAATGCACAATATTTTCTCAAAGAATGTTTCCATTTATAGTCTATCCTAGATGTTTGTTCAGAGAACAGAGAGAAATACTATTTAGCTCAAAGCAAGGTTCGTTATTAGTATACCTAGGTGGCACAGGAGATAGAGCTCTAGGCTTGGAGTCAGGAAAACCTGTGTTCAAATCTGGCCTCAGACACTTTCTAGCTGTGTGACCCTGGGTGAGTCACTTTATTCTCATCTGTAACCATCAGTTTTCTCATCTGTAAAATGAACAGAAGAAGAAAATGGCAAACTACTCTGGTGTCTTTGCCACTAAAACCCCAGAAGGGGTCACAGAGAGTCAAACATGACCAAAACAACTAAACAGCAAAAAGGTCCATAACAGACCTTTCATTTGTTTTTTTTTTTTTTTGGAGGTGGGGAAGTCAAGGCAATTGGGGTTAAGTGACTTGCCCAAGGTCACACAGCTAGTAAGTGTGTCGAGTGTCTGAGGCCGGATTTGAACTCAGCTCCTCCTGACTCCAGGGCCATGCTCTACTCACTGCTCCTCCTAGCTGCCTTTATTTATTTTTTTTTTCATTTTTTTTAGACCTTTCACTTGTAAGGTTTTAGAGGGGAGTGAAAATCGGATATCATGCAGGGCAAAGCCGAACCTGGTAAGTTCTTCTATCATGGCTTGCATATTTTGCTTAATAGTTTACAGATTCTGGTGACAGCTATCTGTTCTTTCTTCCCTCACAACAACTGCTAGTCAACCTAGAAATGACACTGGCAAAGAGAAACTCGGCACTGGGAAGCTAGATTGAGCCACACGTGGCCCACCTGCCCTGAGTTTTACTCTACAGAGGGAATCTCAGCGTAGGTGCAAAAACAGAAAGCTGGTTGTTTTTTTCTTGCTGTCCGTACTTTCATCCTCTTTAGATATCTGTATTGATGCTGGAGCTTTTGGGCCTTTCCTAATTATCATTCGGGTCTCCTTCTCACATAGCACTTTCTTGACTTCACATGGTTCTGTTTGTATAATGCTGAGAAACATGGAAAAATATTTATGGCAACAGAATGACATTTTGACTTCAGATTTGGAGTAACTAGAACTTGGTCCTGATTAGTGATGGAAAGAAATAAAGAACATCATTGATTCTGAGCTAGAAGAGACCTCAGAGATCACCTTATCCATTTTACAGAATGGAAGACTGAGGAAGTACCAAAGAGGTCAAATGACTTAAATATTGTCTTTTTTTCCTCATTGCATCACACTGTCTGTCTCTACCATGAGATCATATGATCATAGATTTAGAGCTGAAAAGAGGCCTTATAGGTTATCTATTCTAATACTTAAAGAAATTATCTTTGAGAGGTTGCCCATCCATTGGGAAACAGCTGAACAAGTTGTGGTATATGAATATAATGGAACACTATTGTGCTATAAGAAATGATGAGCAGGTGGACTACAGAAAAACCTGGAAACATTTATATGAACTGATGGTGAGTGAAGAGAGCAAAACCAGGAGAATATTTTACACAGTAACAGCAACATTGTATAGTGACTAACTTTGCTAGACTTAGCTCTTTTTAGCCATACAATGATCTAAGACAATTCCAAAAGATTTATGATGAAAAATGCTGTCTGCATCCAGAGAAAAAACCATGGAACCTGAATGCAGATTGAAGCATGCTATTTTCAGTTTTTTGTTTTTCTTTCTTTTTAGTTCTGATTCTTCTTTCACATCACTAATGTGGATATATGTTTAATATGATTGTACATGTATAACCTATATCAGATTGCTTGCTGTCTTGGGGAGCACAGAGGGGAAGAAGGGAGAAAGAAAAATTTGAACTCAAAATTTTACAAAAATGAATGTTGAAAACTATTTTTACATGTAATTGGAGAAAAATAAAGTACAATTAAGAAAAAAGAAAAGAAAATCAGAGCAATGTAAGAAGTATGTAGAGACACAGTATGTGCTGGATAAACCCATTATCCATTAGTAAAATATCCCAGCACCTAGAGCAATATTATACCCATAAACAAATACTTGCTAGTCAGTTAATTGATTGATTAATGATTACGCTAAGTAAAGAAAATTAATTTTCAATGATAGCAAACTGTTTTAAAACGAGGAAATATGAAATTAAACTCACCTAATTTTGGAAGGGAATAATCCATCGCAAAATACTCTTCATAATAGTCAAATACAATTTTGGTGATGTTTGCAGCATATTCGGCTGTATGTCTTTCAAGTGGCTGAACATAGATTTTGAGCTAATAAAAAAAGAAATATATTAAGGTTATTGTTACTTTGAAAAAGAAAACATAAAAAAGCCCTACACATGAAGTTTCCTCATCTGTAAACGAAGGGCCCTGACGAGACAATCTTTAAGGGGCCTTCCAGATTCCACATGATTTGTTGACTCTGTTGATGGTGTTGTTAAATCATGCATGTAATTATGTATGACTACATGATTTGTTTTGAATTTATGAGAATGATAGATTTCCCTTTTTTTCTTGTCTGGAAGACACATCACCACATAAGTATGATGGTGACAGTGATAGAGGTGATGGCATTAGTGGTGATGATGGTGAAGATGGTGAAAAACAAGAATGAGCTGCACAAGCTCATGACCACAATTTGCATGCTGTGCTGTTTTCAGCTCCCCAGGTGATGTCCTTTGGCAGTTTTGGTGAGCACTGTCCTACCCAAACATAATATTTTGAGTATTTTAACTATTACCTTTCCAAAGTGTCTAATATGCAATGAGCCAGGTTTTCCCAGGGGCTAATGCCTAGGCGGTGTAGTGCGGAAGCTAGGTTGTACAATGGACAGTGCTGGACCTGGAGTCAGGAAGACTCAACTTTCTGAGTTAAAATCTGGCCTCAGACACTTAGTAGCTCTGTGACCTTGGGCAAGTCATTTAGCCCTGTTTGCCATAGTTTCTTCACCTGTAAAATGAGCTGGAGAAGTAAATGGCAAACAACTCCAGTATGTTTGCCAAGGAAACTCCAACTGGGGTCATGAATAGTTCAACATGACTGAACAACAATTCCTCTTTGAGAATAAGCTGTATGAGGTAGCAGTTGTGGCCTTAATTAACTAAATGGCACCCTTGATAATTCCCACTTTCAGACCACACCCTTCAGGCCACTCCCTCCCTCTTCTTTCACAACATCACTAATATGGATATATGTTTAATATGATTGTACATGTATAACCTATATCAGATTGCTTGCTGTCTTGGGGAGGACAGAGGGGAAGGAGGGAGAAAGAAAAATTTGAACTCAAAATTTTACAAAAATGAATGTTGAAAACTATTTTTACATGCTTGGGAAGCAGACCTTAAAGTATATTTTATTAATATCTTGTTTTTATATAGCCTACATTTCCCCATATATTCTTACCCATTCCCATCCTTATAACAAATGAAAAAACAAAAAAGAGGAAAAAGGACAATTCATCAAAACGAACCAAAACATAGAAAATGCCTGATAACATATACAGTTTTCCACACCCAGAGTCCTCCATCTCTGTAAAGCAATGAGGGGAAGTTCCTTCCCATTCCTCTTCCTTGGGACCAACATTGGTCATTAAGATTATGAAGCATTAAGTTCTGTTTGGATTTTGCTGGTGCTGTCATCATCATTGCTGTTTCTCTTTATATGGGTATAGTCATCTCATGTACTGTTTTCCTTGATCTAATTCTTACATTCTGCATGAGTTCATATAGGTCTTCTTGTCATTCATGACATTCATTATATCCGTTATTTTTTACAGCATGGTAATATTATAATAATTCATACACAACAAACTTCTTAGTCATTCTTCAAACAATGCTTATAAACTCTGTAGCTAGGCCTTTGATACCACACTTATTAAACCTTGGAATTTTCCCCTTTCTGCTCCCAAATGTGCATTGTTAAATTTAGTTGTCATGCTAGGTATGTATCTTAAGCTGCTTTCCCTCAGCATCACCCTTTTTGGAAATAAGTGAAGTATCCTGGGATGCTCCATTAACTTTTTAGCACTGCTAAAAATAGTTTCCCTTAAATAATCTTGGTTGGTTTTCCATTCCTAAACTGCCAGGAAACTGAATATTTTCCTCTATTCTTCTTTAACTGTGTCTGTAAAAACTTGCTGTTCTTCCTATTCAAAGAGAACGCTACTGACATCATCAGAGCATCATTCTGTGAGCTATTTTTCCCATAGTGGTGATACAGCTTTGTGCTGATCCCTACACTCTCTCTCACCCAAGCCTCCTTGTGAATGAGGGCATGTGATTTCCCAATGACTTGGCAGGATTAGAGCAGCACTTCGTATTTTGCTAATAAAGCAAAGATAACTATTCTACAGGGGCTTAATGCCATGACTCTGGCCTCCTATGCTAAATAGGCGTGCTCATTTTTTCCACCCACTTGAACGGGTGCAGACCACCTCATCCATTTTCTTTACAATATCCTCCTACTGCAAGTTCTCTTAAAGGTCCAGCTCAGCTGAATATTTCACATCTTTGCCATGAAAGGCTTTTTGGCTGGGTGGGTGGGATTTGTGGGAAAGACAGGAAGTGGTCAAGGGAGAAGCTATTTGCTTTAATGAGAAGGAGAATATAGAACAAAGAGTCAGAATGGCAGTGGGGTCAAAATCGATATGTCGTGTCAATATCAGTTGGTAACTGGAGCTGGAGTTTAATTGGAATCATCAGAGAAAATGCACGTAAAGCTCTTTGCAAACCTTAAAGTGCCATACAAATGTTAGCTTTTATTATCATTGTGTTGCTATTATCAAAAGTAGACTTATTCCTGCTGCCTTTCTAACTACTATTTTCTCCCTCCCCTTGGATACAGGTGGTTCTTCTTATGTCAGTCTATTCTCAAGATGGTGGAATTTAGGCTTTCATTTCTTAGGCAGTTAAGTGATACAGAGTACTGAGCCCGGAGTCAGAAAGACTTCAAATTCTGCCTCAGATGCTTATTGGTTGTGTGACTGCTGCCTGCTTTAGTTTCCTCATCTATAAAATGGGAAGGATAATATCCCCGATGTCCCAGGGTTATTGTGAGGACTAAATGAAAAAATATTTGTTAGGCACTTTGCAAACCTTAAAGTGCTACATCAGTGCTAGCTATGCTTATCATTATATAGCACTACCTCTAGTACTCACAGTAGATAGTTGGTGAGTTTCTGTCAGCAGATCCACTCAGTAAAACTATCTCCCAGGTCATTTTTCACTCTCTATTGACTTGGAGCTTTCTCCAGACACAAACCCCTTCTGCCCCTGCATTTTGGACCACCTTCTGATTGATTGTAATGACCACTTCTGTAATTGGCTGAGCCAGCCCCTCCCCCGCCGCACCCTGCAGGCTATGTGATTACAGCCTATTAAATATATAACATCTCTAGCCAAGCTATACCTTTTTATAATAATTGTTATCTGCATACTTTTTAGAAGCCAAACATACTTTTTATCCACAATGTCATCACAGTATCTTTCATGTGGAAATCCAAGTTCTGCCTATATTCATTTAGGAGCAGAACATTTGGAATCTCAAGCTTTCGACATTAAAACATTCACCAGAGTACAAATGTATTCATTTATACACTGCTCTAGGCTTCTGGGTAGACCGTTCTATTCAAGTCCCTTCTATGATATGCTGAGACTCCTACTTTCCATCTTTTAAGACCCAACTCACTTCCCTTCATGACCTCCAGTGACTCCCTTCTGTCTACCCAATAACATTTAAACGGATTGACATTAAAGGTTCTCCATTACTTGGCACTGCCGCAGCTGCCAAGCTTTATCACACAGTAACACGACATGTACCATCTTCATCCTTAATGCCTCCTGGATGGCTCTATCCATACTCCCATAGAACTCCAACTCGATGTGCATGAAATGGAATTTGTAATCTTTCTCCATAAACCCACCTTCTTCTGACATTTTTATTTCTGATGACAGGCACTATCATTATTCCAGTCACTCAGATAAATTGACATCAACATGGTGCAGTGAATAAAGCATCAGACATGGAATCAGGAAGACCTGAGTTCAAATCTGGCCTCTAACTAAGCAAATCACTGAAAAGGACTGCCTCAGGTTCATCATCTATAAAATGGTGATAATAACAGCACCTACTGTCATATTAATTAAGGTGGGGCTTTTTTGTTCTTTTCTCTTAGGGGATACTAAAGTAATCAAATGCCTTTGATTAAGCCTTACTAAGGTGCAAAACCACAGACCCACACCCTTTTGCTGACTAGGTACTAAATCCCAAGCCAACACCCTTTTGCTGATTAGGTGTGAATCCTTTGGACCCTGAACAGAGTATAAAAACTCAAAGGTTAGCATTTTGTCTGGGGCTCTCACTCATGGAGGAGTGTTGATGTGGAGACTCTGGGCAGCTCATAAACCCAGATGCTGATGCTTTCCTGGTAACTATGAGTTGTGGTCTGGTCTGTTTGAATTATGTATGTTTGCATTTGCTCTGAAGTTCAGGTTGCTGGCTTTTCCTCCTGAACTAAGTGAATGCTCTATGTTGGATTGAAATGAGATTGTTAACCCCTTAACGTTGCTTTCCTTAGTAAAACAGATCAAAAGAACCTGTGCTGGCAGGTCTTGTTGCTGGGCTTGTTGGGTCTTACGCCTCAACAGTAGCTGCTAGCCGAATTATTGCTACACTCTCTCGTGTTATGCTGCTAAGAATTATTAATCAATAAACATCTATTAAGCGCTATTGTTAAGGCATTAATGAATTAATTAAGGCATTGTGCCAAGCACTGGAGATACAAAAAGAACCAAAAGACAATCCCCACCAATTCTATATCCACAATGTTTCTCACATGCATCCACTTATCTGTGCTCGAACTCATTGACCTAGTTTAAACTCTCATAAGCTCTCATCTGGACTCTTGCAGTGGCATCTAATTGACCTCCTGCTCACAGCCTCTCCCCATTGCAAGCCATCTTCTACACAGCTGCCAAAATGATATTCTTAAATTAGTTGTCTGACTGTGTCACCCCACTCAAGAAGCTTCAGTCTATTTCCTTTAGGATAAAATTTGAAATCTTCTGCTTGTGATTTAAATCCCAGTCTTGTTCAAGAGCAGTCTCCTAATTTCTCCCAAATTGTTAGCCCCCATGCCCCAGAGGCACTTAAAACAATATACCTAAGGCGGAGCCAAGATGGTGAAATAAAGGCAGAGACTCATCTGAGCTCTCCTCCCAACCCTTCCAAATGCCTTTAAATAATGACTCTGAACAAATTCTAGAGTGGCAGAACCCATAAAAATATGGAATGAATTTTCCAGGCCAAGAAAACTTAGAAGGTCATCAGGGAAGGTCTGTTGAACCAGGGTGAGAGAAGAACATGATCTAGCACAGGTCTCAGACCAGGCCACAGCAATTGAGGAGCAGGCCTGGGGGCGAATGAATCAGTGGGAGCAGTAGTGGTTCCAGACCTCTCAACCCACAGAAGGTAAGGGAATTGGACAATGGGTCAGAAGGAGATTTACAGGGCTCCCTTTGCTGGCACCAGGGACAGGACTCTGTTGCATTGCCTATACTTGGATCTAGGTTGCAGTCCTGGATCTTAGTCCCAGTGTGAGGAGGAACATTAGCACAACAGAGTTTCCTGCCACAAGGGAACTGGGACCCTGGTCACAGTTTCAGGGTGAAAAAGAATGTGTGTGGTCTCTCACAAACCAGTGCACAGTACAGAAGAGTAGTAAACACACTTCTCCCTAGATCATACCACCTTGGAAGAGCCAAAAACTTACAGGTCCCCAGAATTACCTATGAAAACAGCTGCACAAAAAATCTGAAGCTTGGGACAATGTGTCCTCAACCCTAGAGGTAGAGACCCACTTTAGCAGAGAGTTAAGTCAAGAAGTAGGCTGGAAAATGTGCAAGCAACAGAACAAAATTCTGACTATAGAAAGTTACTACAGCAGCAAGGAAGATCAAAACAGACACTCGGAAGACAACAAGGTCAAAATTCCTACATCCAAAGCCTCAAAGAAAAATATGAATTGGTCTCAGACCATGGAACAGCTCAAAAGGGATTTTAAAAATCAAGAAGGAGAGTAAAGAGAAAAATGGGAAGAGAAATGAGAGCGATGCATGAAAATCATGAAAAAAGAGTCAACAGCTTGGTAAAGGAGGCACAAAAAAATACCAATGCAAATAAAATCTTAAAAAAAGAATGGACCAAATGGTAAAAGGGGCACGAAATTCAGTAAAGACAAGAATGTATAGAATAGATCATCCAGTGACTAGTCCAACTTTGTCATTTTACCATTGAGAAAATTTAGGCCCAGTGAGGGGAGTGGATTTGTTCAAGGTTACTTAGCTAATGATGTTTGAAGTACAACACTCTCAACTTCTGCCTGTGTCTTAGTCTTGGCCAATCAGGATTTGTTCTGATTAGTTTTTTTTTTACCTTAGTATTTTATTTTTCCCAGATTACATGCAAAAATAATTTAACATTCATATTTAAAATCGAGTTCCACATTCTTTCCTTCTCTGCCTACTCCCCTCATTGAGAAGGCAAGCAATTTGATACAGATTATACATGTGTAGTCATGCAAAACATATTTCCACATTATTCCTGTTTTTAAAAAAGTATGCTTTGATCTGTATGGCAGATTCCATCAGTTCTTTCTCTGGGCATAGATAGCGTTTTTTATCATAAGTCCTTCAGAGTTGACTTAGATGATTGTATTGCTGAGAATAGCTAAGTCATTCAGAGCTGATCATCTCACAATATTGCCACTGTGTACAATGGTCTCCTGGCTCTACTCATTTCACTTTGCATCAGTTCACGTCAGTCTTTCTAGGTTTTTCTGAGAGCATCTAGCTCAACATTTCTTATGGCACAATAGTATTCCTTCATGATCATATACCACAATTTGTTCAGCTATTCCCCAAATGTTAGGCATCCTCAATTTCCCATTCTCTGACATCAGAAAAGAGCTGCTATAAATATTTTTGTACATATAGGTCCTTTTCATTTTTGTTTTTTTGTTTTATTTCTTTTAGGATACAGACTTAGTAGTAGTATCGTTGGGGCAAAGAGTATGCATGGTTTTATAGGCTTTTGAGCATAGTACTAAATTACTCTGCATGATGGTTGAATCAGTTCACAACTCCACCCAGTGTCCCAATTTTCCCGTATTCCCTCCAACATTTGTCATTTGCTTTTGCTGTCCTATTAGCCCATCTAATAAGTGAGGCAGTACTTCAGAACTGTTTTAATTTGCATTCATCTAATCAATAGTGATTTAGAACATTTTTTAATATTGCTATAGAAAGCTTTGATTACTTCATCTGAAAACCAACTTCATTTTTTTAAAATCATTTATCAATTGGAAAATGGTTCTTATTTCTGTAAATTTGACTTATTTCTCTATATATTTGAGAGATGAGGGCTTTATAATAAAAATTTGCTTCAAAATTTTTTTTCACAGTTGTGATTCCCTCCATCTTATTACCTCCCCATTTATTCTATTCTCTCCTTTCACCTTATACCTCCTCAAAAGTGTTTTGCTTCTGACTACTGCCTCCCCCAATCTGCCCTCTTTTCTATGAGCACCCCCCTTCTCTTATCCCCTTCCCCTCCTGCTCCCCTATAGGGTAAGATGTTTTTCTATACCCAGTTGAGTATGTATGTTATTCCCCCTTTGAGCCAATTCTGATGGAAGTAAGGTTCAAGTGTTCTCCAACACTACCCCTCCCCTGTAAAAGCTTTATCACCTCTTTTATGTTAGATAAATTTTTTTTGACTTAGGATTAGTGTTTAATGGTCTTGACAAGTATGTTTCTACATGTAATCACCCACATCTTTGTGTTCCTAGGAAAATGATTTACTTAGCAATCCCAATTATGCCACAAGCTAGGCGAGGTTCAGCATTTCCAGTCTTTTCACTCTCTGCATTTCCCCCTTTGCCCAAGTCATCAGGTTTCTCATGGACCACCATAGCATAAACAATGATAGACATTGGTCCTGAAAGTTCAATTACATAATCTGTGATAGATACTGTTGCCACACCATCTTTGCCAGCAGTCACATTGCCAAGGTCTCCAACATGCCTTTCGTCATCATCTGGTCCACCATGTTTTTTGGAATGAGGATTAAAGTGAGCACCTGCATTGGTATATCCTTGAGTGTTATCACAAAATTCATGGACATGGAATCCATGATCTCCTTCAGCTAAACATGTAATGCTTCCCTTGATTTCCATAGGCTTCCCAGACTGCTTTGGCTCGAAGTGGATTGTGCCTTGCACAGGTCGCCCTTCAAAACACACACCGCCTTTAGCATACCTCATGGGCATACAAGCACCCAGCCCTTCCACATCCGAGATGATACCCGGGAAAGAAGAAATGGACGGCTGCCTTGGGGAAAGCAGAACGACCCAAAGAGTGAGGGGGGAAATGCTAACCCACAGGCTATGCAGTAGCTCACTTCTATGTCAGATAATTTACCCCATTCTACCTCTCCCTTTCCCTTTCTCCCAGTGCACTCCTCTTTCTCACCCCTTAATTTTATTTTAGATATCATTCCATCATATTCAACTCACACTTGTGCCCTCTATTATACCCCTTCTAACTGCCTTAATGAGAAAATTTCTATGAGTTACAAGTATCATCTTCCCAGGTAGGAATGTAAACAGTTTAACCTTATTAAGTCCCTTATGATTTCCCCCTTCTGTTTACTGCTTTATGCTTTTCTTGAGTCTTGTATTTGCAAGTCAAATTTTCTATGCAGCTCTGGTCTTTTCATCAAGAATGCTTGAAAGTCCTGAAGTATTATCCTCAGTTTTGCTGGGTAGGTAAATCTTGGTTTTAACCCTAGCTCCTTTGCCTTCTGGAATGTCATATTCCAAGTCTTCCAATCCTTTAATATAGAAGCTCCTAAATCCTGTGTTATCTTGACTGTGGCTCCATGATACTTGAATTATTTCTTTCTGGCTGTTTGTGATATTTTCCCCTTTGTTTGGGAGGTCTGGGTTTCGGCAATAATATTCCTGGAGTTTTCATTTTGAGATCTCTTTCAGGAAGTGATCAGTAGATACCTTCAATTTCTAATTTACCCTCTGTTTCCAGAATATCAAGGGTTTTCCTTGATAATTTCCTGAAAGATGATGTCTAGACTCTTTTTTTTACCATGGCTTTCAAGAAGTCCAATAATTTTTAAATTAACTCTACTGGATCTATTTTCCAGGTCAGTTTTTTTTTCCCCACTGAGCTATTTCACATTGTATTCTATATTTTCATTCTTTTGGTTTGGTTTTGTTGTTTCTTGATGTTTCATACAGTCATTAGCTTCCACTTGTTCAATTCTAATGTTGAAGGAATTATTTTCTTCAGTGAGTTTTTGTACCTCCTTTCCCATTTGGCCTATTCTATTTTTTAAAGAGTTCTCTTCTTAAGTTTTGTGCCTCTTTTTCCATTTAGCCAATTCTACTTTTTAAGGAGCTCTTCTCTTCAGTGAATGTTTGTATATCTTTTATCCATTTAGTTAATTCTGCTTTTCAAGGCATTCTTCTCCTCACTGAATTTTTGTACCTCTTTTACCATTTGGCTTATTCTGTTTTTTAAGGTGTTATTTTCTTCAGTATTATTCTTTGTGCCTCCTTTACCATGCTGTTGACTCTTTTTCATGATTTTCTTGCATCACTCATGTCTTCCCTATTTTTCCTCTACCTCTTTTACTTGATTTTTAAAATCCTTTTTGAACTCTCCTGTGGTCTGAGACCAATACATATTTTTCTTTGAGGCTTTAGATTGTAGGAGTTTTGATTCTGTTGTCTTCTGAGTTTATGCTTTGATCTGCCTTGTCACCATAGTAACTTTCTATAGTCATAATTTTTTATTCTGTTTCTGTTTCTTGACTTTTAAGCCTATTTCTTAACTTTTAATTCTTTGTTAAAGTGGGGGGCTCCACTTCCAGGATGAAGTAATGTCCTAAGCTTCAGGGGTTTTATGCAGCTGTTTTCAGAGATACTTCCAGGGACCTGTAAGTTTTCAGTTCTTCTAAGGTGTTATGATCTAGGGAGAGATGTGTTTACTACTCTCCTGGCCTGTGCTCCGTCTGTGAGCAACCACAAGCACTCTTTCCTGTCCTGTAACTGTGATGAGGATCCCTGCTCCCCTTTGTTTGCAAGCTCTGCTGTGCTAGTGCCCCTCCTCACCCTCAAACTGCCACCCAGGACTGTGGTCCAAAGCCGAGTATGGGCAAAGCAACAGAGCCCTGACCCCAGTGCCAGCAAAGAGACCCCTATAGTCTCCTTCTGATCAGTTGTTCAACCCCTTTATCCTCTGTGGTCTGAAAGCTCTAGAAGCAGCCACCACCGCTGCTGATCTAATTACTCCCAAGGCCTGTTCCTGCTTTGTGGGGGCCCAATCTGCACTAGCACAGCCTGCGCTGTACTGTGCTCTACTCTTACACTGGTGCAACAGACCTTTCCTACCAACCTTCCCAGACGTCTCTGGCTGGAAAATTGTTTCACCTCATCCTTTTATGGATTTTGCCACTCCAGAATTTATCTTGGGCATTATTTAAAGTTGCTCAGAGAGGATTTGGAAGAGTTCAGGTGAATCCCTGCCTTTTCTCCACTATCTTGGCTCTGCCACCCCCATTACTTTCAATTCCAAAATATCCCCCTGAAAACCTGCTCACTGGTCTTGATGTCTCTCTAAAACACTAGGCTCTTTCTTATCTCTCTCTATCATCTCCAGCTATCCTTCTTTCCCCTGAGCCATTTGGGTAGAACATATCTTTCTCAGAATTACTACTGTCTTGGCTTGTGTGACAAAGAATTTTTGTTGTTTCTTTTGTGTTAAAAAAAAATTTAACTCCTCTTCTTCCTCCTACTTTCTGCAATAGCTTTATTTATTACTCAAAGTTCAGATCTTAAGTATCCTCTTTTCTCTTTTTATACCCTTCTTTAGTGGGGCCATCTCTAGTTATCATGATTCATATGTTGCCACTGGACCCAGTTGACTCTGGAGGAGAAAGTGAGGCTGGTGATTTTGCACAGCCCCACCTCACTTAAATCCAATTCGCTTGCAAGTCATAACATCACCTTCCTGATGCTATCATCCTCTCTAAGAATAAAAGACAAACAACAACATGTGAGTAGTATGGGCTGCCCCACTGGGGGCCCAACTGGCCAGGTCTAGTGGAGCAATGCAGGTCCTCCTTTCCTTTCCTCTCCTCTCTTCTCTCTCTCTCTCTCTCCCTTCTTTGGTGAATTGATCCTACTTTACAACTGGGCACATATGTCTATGCTTGTGCTCTCAGATTCTATTACACAATTTTGCCCCTTTCTACAATACAGCCATCTTCCTGCTAGGTATCTTCACTTGGATAGCCTTCTGTTACCTCAAAACTCAGCGTGTATAAGCCCTCTATATTTTCCTCAAGGTTATTTCCTCCTCTCAATTTCACCATTTTCAGTCTGAAGTGAGGAGTAAGATTTAAGAAGACTGGGAAAGGCAGGACAAGACTAGGTTATATGGGTCCCTGAATGCCAAACAAGGGATTTTGTATTTGATCCTGGAGGCAATAGGAAGACATTGGAGTTTGTAGAGTAGGGCAGTGACATCATTTTATTGAGTTGGGGACTGGACCTTCACTTTAGGAAAATCACTTTGGTGGATAGAGTATGGATTAGTGTGGGGAGAGACTTGAGGCAGGCAAACCCACCAGCAGGCTCTTGCAATAATCCAGGCACGTGGTGATGACAGTCTGCACTAGAGTGGGGGCAATGTCATCATAAGAGAGAAGGGGGTGAATTTGAATGATGTCACAGAGATGAAATTGACAGGTTTTGGCAATAGATTAGATATGGGAGTAAAGGACATTGAGAGGTGAAGTGAGCCTGAGAAACTGGGAGGATTGTGCTGCCCTCTTCACTAATAGAAAAGATGGTTTTGGAGGAGTGGAAGAGAAAGATGATGAGTTTGTTTCTGAATGTGTTAAGTTTAAGATATCTACTGGAATCCAATTTCAGATGTCTGAAAGACTCTTAGAGATGCAAGAGTGGAGGTCAGTAGGAGAACCAAGAGAGAATGGCATCCTAAAAACCTAGAGGGAATAGACCATCAAGGAGGAGAAGGTGATCAACAATGTAAAAGGCTGCAGAGAGGTCAAGGAGAATGAAGATTGTAAAAAGCCATTGGATTTGAACTAAAAGATCGCTGGTAACTTTGGAAAGAGAAATTTCGGTGGAATGATGAGGTCAGGAGCAGGATTGTGAGGGTTAATGAGATAGTGAGAGGAGAGAAAGGGGAGGCACCTATTGTAGGCTTTTAACTGGGTCAACAGGTGAGAAAGCCAGGATGAGTTGGCATCAGCTCATGACCACTACCAGAAAACAAACCAACAAAGAATAATCCCTATGACCCATGTGAAATAATGAAGAATGAAATGAACAGAGCCAAGAGAATGTTTTATATAATAACAGCAATAGTGGTCAGAGAATAACTGAACAACTAAACTATTATGATTAAGAATATTGAATTTAACTACAAAGGACATATGAAGGAAGATAATATCCGCCTCCAGAGAAAGAAGTGATTACTAGAAGTGTACATAGTATGGTTTTAAATACATGCGTGTATGTATGTATGTATGTATGTATGTATGTTTGTGTGTGTGTGTGTGTGTGTGTGTGTGTGTGTGTGTGTGTGAAATAGTGGCTTTCTCTAGTGCATGGTTGGGAAAGAGGAAGAGAGATAATTCAAAACTTGAAATGTAATGAAAAAAATTTTAATTTAATTCTTAAATAATACTCATGATTGATTTTAAGTGTGGAGATATAATTTCACCTAAAATCCATCTATTTTGATTTGCAACTTCCACTATCATCCTTAAACCATTACTTATTCCCATTATAAACACTTACATTGGTAACATTCTTTCTTTGTTCATTTTAGGTATTAGGAAAATGATTTTCATATGATATTTGTTGTTGCTTAGTCATTCATGTTCAACTCTGTGTGAAACATACTGTCCATGTGGTTTTCTTGTCAATGATTCTTAAGTGGTTTGCTATTTCTTTCTCCAGTTTTACGCAGGTAGGCAGGGGTCAAGTGATTGCCCCAGGGTCATGTAGCTAGGAAGTGTCTCAGGTTAGATTTAAACTCTGGTCTTTCTGATCCCAGGCCTGGTGGTCTATCCACTGTTGCCACATAATTGCCTCTTCATGTGATATACATAACCACGATTATTTCCTATGATTTCTAAGCCTTTTATTTAACTTTGCCTAGATTCCCAAAAGAAGGAAAGTCTTCAATGGCAAACTGAAAATAATTTATAAAGGGTTCATTTCACCATAAGTCCAATAGATGGATGTAGATGCAATGGAATTAGAGAAGAAAAAGAGCTCTAGCTAGCAAAGAAGACACATCTGTTGTGTAATGAAAGCCAAGAACAATCTTAAATTAAGTTTTCATTGCTATATTAAGCAAGGAAAAGGTCATGGCAATAATCTGCATGACCAACACAAGGTAGAAAAGGTCTTGCTTTTCCCTGCGGTGTTTCATTTTCACACCACACACCGATATTTACTAGGAGTGCCCTTTACTGGGGCTGGAGGTCATCTCAAAGTAGCACTTACCACCAGGGTAAGTAGTGTAACTTGAGTGCAGACACTTGCTCATGGGAAATATGCTTATGGAAAGCCAATTCTGAAGGAGGCAGCTAGGTATCTCAGTGGATAGAGCACTGGGCCTGGAGTCAGAAAGATCTGATTTTTTTAAATTTATTTATTTTTTTAGTTTTCAATAAAATTTTGAGTTTTAAATTTTCTCCCCCTCCTTCCCCTCCGTCTTCTTCAAGACAGCGTGCAATCTGATATAGGCTCTACATATACATTCATATTAAACACATTTTCACATTAGTCATCTTGTAAAGAAGAATTAGAACCAATGGGAAGAACTATGAGAAAGAAGAAACAAAACAAAAAAAAAAAAGAGAGCGCATAGTATGCTTCAATCTGCATTCAGACTCCAAAGTTCTTTCCATGGATGTGGATAGTTTTTTCCATCATGAGTCTTTTGGAGTTGTCTTCAGATCCTTGCATTGCTGAGAAGAGCTAAGCCTATCAAAGTCAGTCATTGCACAAAGTGACTGTTACTGTGTACAATGTTCTCCTGGTTCTGCTCACTTCACGTATCAGTTCATATAAGTCTTTCCAGGTTTTTCTGAAATCTGACTGTTCATCATTTCTTATAGCACAATAGTATTCCATTACATTTATATACTACAACTTGTTCAGCCATTCCCCAATTGATGGGCATTCCTTCAATTTCCAATTCTTGGCCACCACAAAAAGAGCTATTATAAATATTTTTGTGTATGTGGGTCCTTTTCCCTTTTTTATGATCTCTTTGTAATACAGATCTAGAAATGATATTGCTGGGTCAAATGGTATGCACAATTTTATAGTCTTTTGGGCACAGTTCTTAAGTTGCTCTCCAGAATGGTTGGATCAGTTCCCAACTCTACCAACAATGCGTTAGTGTTCCAACTTTCCCACATCTTCTCCAGCATTTATCATTTTCCTGTTTTGTCATGTGAGCCAATTTGGTAGGTATGATGTGGCACCTCAGAGTTGTTTTGATTTGGGTATTTCTAATCAATAGCGATTTAGAGCATTTTTTCATATGACTGTAAATAACTTTAATTTCTTCCTTTGAAAACTGCCCGTTCATATCCTTTGACCATTTATCATTGGGGAATGACTTGTGTTCTTATAAATTTGACTCAGTTCTCTGTATATTTTAGAAAAGAGACCTTTATCAGAGATACTGGTTATAAAAATTGTTTCCCAGCTTTCTGCTCCCCTTCTAATCACTGTTGCATTGGCTTTGTGCAAAAACTTTTCACTTTAATGTAATCAAAGGCATCCATTTTGCATTTCATATTATTCTTTGTCTCTTGTTTGGTCATAAATTCTTCCCTTTTCCATAAATCTGACAGGTAGACTATTCCTTGCTCTCCTACTTTACTTATAGTATCAGCCTTTATATCTAAATCATGTACCCATTTTGACTTTATCTTGGTATATAGTGTAAGATATTGATCTATGCCTAGTTTCAGCCATGCTGCTTTCTAGTTTTCCCAGCATTTTTTTGTTAAATAGTGAATTCTTAACCCAGAAGCTGGATTCTTTGGGTTTATCAAAGAGTAGATTGATATAGTCACTGATTATGTGTCCTGTGTACCTAACTCATTCCACTGATCTGTCACTCTATTTCTTAGCCAGTAGCAAGTAGTTTTGATGATTGCTGCTTTATAATACAATTTAAGATCTGGTGCAGCTAGGCCACCTTCTCTTGTACTTCTTTTCGTTAGTTCCCTTGATATTCTGGACCTTTTGCTCTTCCAGATGAATTTTGTTATTATTTCTTTTAGCTCTATAAAATAATTTCTTGGTGGTTTGATTGCTAAGACCTAAATTTAAATCCAGCTTCAGATATTTACTGGCAGCTAGGTGGCACCATAGTGCACAGAGTGCTGGGCTCGAAGTCAAGAAGACTCATCTTCATGAGTTCAAAACTGGTCTCAGACACTTACCAGCTGTGTGACCCTGTTTGCCTCAGTTCCCTCTTCTGTAAAATGAGCTGGAGAAGGAAATGGCAAACAGAGCCAGTATCTTTTCGAGGAAAACCCCAAATGGGGTTACAGAGTCAGAAACGACTGAAAAGCAAGAACAAATACTCCCTCTGTGACCCTGGGCAAGTCACCTAACCTCTGTCTGCTTTAATTCACTGGAAAAGGAAATGACAAATCACCCCAGTACCTTAGCCAAAAAAAAATTGCATGAACAGTGTGGTCCACTGAGTCAGAAAGAGTCAGACATGACCGAACAACAACCTGAGTGACGACAGTTGCTCATGGCTAATACCCACATTGGACTGTGCTTAATGTATGCTATGGGGACACTGGATTGACCCCTCTACTATGGGTTCCAAATACAAGCTGTAAGTAGAAGATAGTAAAATTTAGGGAAATGTGCATGACTATAACTTGACTATGTGTCCTAGTTTTCTGTTTGACTCGGATTCACAAGGAGCTGGGAAATACCCTTTCTTTCCCTTCAGTGGTAGCAAGAGATACCCTTATCCTATGTCCAAATTTCAGAATGCTCAGTTGTAATAGGACTCACTGCCTTATTGAACAAACATTTATTAAGCATTTCTTATATATGAGGCATGGTACCAGATTCTGGGAAAATATACAAAAATACAATTATTTTTTCTAATTACACGTTTGTTTGTCTGTCATGTCCTCTATCTGTAAATTTCTAAATGACTATGTTTGTTTCTTTTTTGTCTTTGTGTCACTACTAACTAGGAGAGTGGCTGGCACAAGTAGACCTTGACAAATGGTTGCTGATTGACTAATTATCAATTTCTGTGTTATGGTCATCCTGTTCCTGGACTTCTCATACTGGAAGCCTACTATACTCTGCTTCTAGGAGACGTTCCTCTGCTTGGCTATTTCTTCCGAGATACTCTCCATTTTAGGGAAAATATCCAGGCCAGCCATATCTTTATTCCTCTTTCAGCACTACTCTTGAATCTCTAGACTTTTTCTACCATGTCCTTCTCTCCCACCCCCCAACACAATCCCACTTTTCAGCATCTTTTTAGACGTCTTCTTCTGCCAATGGAATATACACTCTTTGAGTGCAGAGATTGTCTTCTTCTCTGCTTGTATTGTATTCCCAGCACTCATCACAGTGCCTGGTACATACTTAATAAATGATGGTTGGCTTGACTTGATGATTACAATGTAACACTTAGGAGTCATGGACTATGCCCCCTGGATTTAAACTTTGAAGCGGGTTCATCATAGCACCAAACTCATAGACACCATTGAGTGACTAGCATTCCTGGCTCTCTGTGCAAAGCTAACTCTCAAGGAAAGAAAGGAATGAAAAAGAAGAAAAAGTTAGAAAATTCCATTCCCCCATCCCAAGCATGTGATATCAAAATATAACTTTTAATATAAATTATAAATATAAATAAAAATGTAACTTACAGGAATTCCTTTAGCTGAAGTTCTGTCCACACTCGTAAATTGATGTACAGCAAAGGCCACCAGGTAGGTGCTCATTGGGACAGACTTCATGAAAATGGTTCTGTTCCATTCGTCATCCACCTGCTCTTCTCTCTTTGGAAAATGAAAAGTCATGGGTTTTTTTGTTATCATCATTTATGCCTAGATCAGACCAATATTTTCCCATTTGTATATCTCTAATGAGAAATTCCTTACCCAAATTAAAGGAAGAACACATGTAATAAATAAAATATTATAGGGAACAAGATTTTTTTTTCAATTTGTCATATCAAGAATGAACACTACTGATATCGAAGGGTTGCACTACCCAAGACAATGAATGGGTTCTTAAGGAAAAATGAAGTGTAAATGGCTCGAATGTTTTATTGTCTTTCCACAGACAGACATTGTGACATAATGTATAGGGAGCTGGCCTTGGAGTTAGGAAGACCTGTATTCAAGTCTTGTCTCTGGACATATTTGTGACACTGTATTGACACGAGATCTCTTTACCTCTCAGTGCACTAAACAACTCAGACTCCAAGAGAAGGTGCCCACTTGTGTTGGGAGATAAAATTTCCTTATCTGAGCACTTCTAATATCATTGGAATTACAGACCCACTCCTGGTCCTATGCTGCACCCTCCCTACCCCCCCACCCCCACCCCACCCCCCACACACACTCACTGACAGAGACAGAGAGAGGACCATAATACAAAAACAAGACTATGCCTCGCTTTGTGTCTTACACAAAGTAGCTCCTCGCTACGTATTTGTAAATTCAGTTGGACTTTCGTAGAAGGGTAATCAATAACCATTTTCCTGAATATAAAGAGCATCTGGCCTCTTCCAGTCTTTGGGGATGCGACAACCTAGGTTGTCTGGTTACTTTGGAGCCAGAGAGGAAATACCATTGCCGAACAGAGATGTAACCGATGTAACCGGAAATTTTATACCTGGGGCAGATACTACAACCATACCCAAAGCAAGTGGCACAAGAGACCGCTGGGAGGGACATCAGGCTGTGGAGGGAAATAGAGACCCCAAGAGGCTGATGATAGGAAGGGGTGCAGACTGTCTATCTCTAAGAACTTGGTGACTGACTTCTTCGTTTAAAATAATTATTCTTTCCTTAAAAGTTAGTGATGCTTTTTTGTTTTTAAATTACCTTCATTTCTCAATATATTTTCCCCCTCCACCTCTCAGAGAGCCATCCATTATAACAAAGTATTTTTTTTTAATTAGAAAAATAATTTTTTCTAAAGTAAAACAAGCCAACATATCAGTCTAATCTGAAAGTATATTCAGAATTTCACATCCATAGTCCTCCACTTCTGCAAAGATATATTCCCATAGGTTTCCTTTAGGGCCAACTTTGGTTATTATAATCTAACAATATTTAATGTTGATTTAAAAATGACTTCGTTTTGATAAATTAAGCACTTAGGTCAACTGTTTCTTAAATATGTGACATCCTCAGAACTTCATTACTGGGAATTTAGGGCAAGGGGGTCATTCCTGGGGGCCATCTCCAGTCATCCTGATGAATATCTGGCCACTGGACCCGGATGGCTCTGGAGGAGAAAGTGAGGCTGGTGACCTTGCACAGCCCTCCCTCACTCAAATCAAAGTCAACTGCAAGTCATGTCATCATTTCCCTAATGTCATGGGGAGAGAGGAGTGAGTGAAAGAGTGTTTGTTCACTCTTTCAGGGTTCCCTATTTCCCCTCAGAAAAGAGGAGTTTTCTTTAAAAAGCAGCAAAGCCACCCCTAGACTTGTTTGGCCCAAGGCTTCTTGGTCATATAAGGAAATAAAAGGTTCCCACCTACACGGAGTCAGTGCCCTCTCTGACTGGCTGCATGTCTGAAGACCATCCTATCACAAAACCTGCCCTACTGACCGGGCTCATTTCCATATGGAGATGAGGGGACCAAAGGAGAGAGAGTTCGAGTCTATAGAAACTATGTCACTATATATGTATCCTTTTTGCATATTCTTGCTGCATTTGGTAGGACAAATTAAGTCTCTCTTTTTTAAACTTTTCAATCCCTTACCAATGTCTGATTTCATCCCAACATAGAATCTAAATTAACAGGTGCTGTCATTAGGCCTGTCCCTTACAGAAGAATTGAAACCAATCCCTCAATCTCAATCCCTGAAAGCATACTTTAGCCCTGGAAGACTTCTTAAGGATCATCTCATCTAACTTCTTGGTTTCAACAAAGACCACAGAGGAAATTATTTGCTCAAAGTCACTAAGGAAGGCCCTCATTGATGTTGAGGTATATAGTCAAATGGAATCCAAACCCCGTATATTCACAGACCAACTGCTGGAATGAACTTTAGAGACAGTCTTGTTGTGTTCAACTCTTCATGGCCCCATTTAGGTTTTCTTGGCAAAGATACTGGAGTGCTTTGCCATTTCCTTCTCCAGCTCATTTTATAGATGAGGAAACTGAGGCAAAACAGGGTTAAGTGACTTGTCCAGGGTCACACAGCTAGTAAGTGTCTGAGGTGATTCGAAGACAGCTTTGTCGAACACTCTTCATTTATGGAGGGAGGAAATAGATATCAGGGTTTATAGTCATAGCAAGGACCGTAGTTCTCAATGGTCTGTTTGCTTTGTCCTCAGTGCACACCTTTCTCAGACATGCTGTTGAAATTTGGGCTCCCCTGGTATTGACAGGGCTCTTCCAGAGTGGGGGATCATGGTCTCATGACTGCAGAAGTACTAAGCAGGAATAAGGGTTTAGTTTATTTGATCCTTCCAGGTGCACCCTGGCCTCACACTCACCCTACCCTACTCCCTCTAATGAGGGCACAGTCTCTGGGAAACCCCTTGAATCTGGAATACATTCTCTGGGAGCCCCCTTGAACTCTCCTTGAATCTTCCAACTAGATCTGGCCTTCCCCTAAGGCCATAAGCCTTACATTATCATTAGGCCCAAACCTCTACCTAGCCTTGCCCACCCTTGATACTATCAATATCCATGCCTTCAGCTACTTCCCACCCTTAATCCCATTCTCTTGCTTCTTGGAGTCTGACCCCATCCTTGTCCCATTAGACAAGGGACTAGACACATTAGACTCAAGACCCTCCCTAAACCCCTCCTCTAGTCACCCCAGACCACCCCTCAATCCTTCCTACAATTTTTGTGTATATAATCTCCATCTTGCCTCCATGAAGGTGCTCAGATTCAATCTAGCTCAGTAGATTGAATCTGGCCCACTTGTGAAAACAGGAGTCACAAAGGGTGGGATTTCTGAAGACAACCCGTTATGGTGAATCTCTAATAAACTTTGTCTTTTCCCTTGGCTGAGAAGGCTCTTTCAGCAGGATCCAGCGTGTTGGTATTTTGGGGTCATGAGCACACCTAGAAACCTATGGTTACCTATCATCATTTTGCTTAAACCTCTTTACCTCCTGGCTCCAGGGAAATTTTAAGCAGCTTGGACTGACAAAGTTTCCAGGGGAAGAAAAATCCTAGAAATAGGGGAAGGCAGAGACATTCCTAGGAAAACATGGCTCTCAAACTGTGGTTTAGGTGCCTATCTCTTTCCCTAGTTTTGCCCCTTTCAAAGTGTCCCCATCCTTCAACCTCTTATTTCAGGGCAAGGAATGCTGAGAGGTGATGGAATCCCTAGGTCTAAAAAAGTATTTTACCACTCATTTCCCAGGTGGTCTACTATCCCCGTCCTACCAATTGTCTTCCCTCTTGCCCAGATTACTGGAATAGGTGCCCCTCAGATGACTCAAATGGAAAGTAAAACCACCACCACCCCTACCCTCACATATTTTTTGGTGGTGGTGGTGGTAGACCATCAATATCGCAGAAGTACATAGGCAAAATTTGTAAATAAACATGGCTATGTTTGGGGTACATACTCAAACTTTTTTTTCTGATTAAAAAAGTTTGGAGACCACTGCCTTATGGGAATAAAATCTCTGTCAATGGTGCTTTATGGCTCCCACCCTTGGGCAAATTTCCCAGTCATTGGGGCAATTAATTGCCTACTAGGGACAAAGCTCAGTTTCCTTGCCTAAATGGAATTGATATTGGAATGTAACCTTGATGGAGGAAACTGTCTATTTGTTTTGTATATCTAGCTCTTAGCACCCTGAGATGGCTCCTTATTAACTTTTAATTGATGAGGGTCTTTCATCCCACACATATTGGATCAAGAATTCCTCTAATGTTTTATCTTACCTGTAAAATATTGCTCTTAATTAATTTTTAAATTAAGTTTTGAAGATTCTGAAATTATAATCAAATCATTACTGCCATTGGTCCTAGAATGGCTGTGTCAGTTTCCTACACTATTACTCCACTCACAATTTCTGTAAATTTCCAAACCAAAACATGCTCATTGATTCCCCTGCATGTGTCATCTCCATCTACTATAATATAATCTTTTTGACGTCAGGGGCTTCACTTTTGTATTTGTATCCCTAGTACTTAAGAGAGTATTGGGCAAATAATAGGACTTAATAAAAGTCTTTTTGTTAATTAGTTATTTAATCAATTCAAAATCTAAACCAATGGAGAGAATATTCACAAGTCTATGGATACAAGGAAACATTGAAGAATTTTAAAGCCCTAGCAGGCAAGGTTAGAGAACCTCCTTGGTTTACATCCAGGCAGTCTTCATGGGTTTTTTATTTTGTTGTTTGCATACTCACCTCTACTGGCATATTTGAAAGTGCACTATATTCTTTTGAATGGACGATAGATATTGTGAAAGTTGCTTTTTTGTTGGGCTCATCAAAACAAGGAAATGATTTACGTGCATCTGTTGGCTCATGATCTGTAGCTGCGATGCTCCTAAGAAACAAACAACCAAACAAAATATATGTCGACTCATCTCAAGACCCCATGGTTCACCTCCTGAGAGAAGACAAATGACATAAACTTTATTCTTAGGTGACTTGGTGTACTAGATAGAGGACAAGCCTAGAAATCAGGAAGATCTGGGTTCAAATCATAGCCTTATACGTAGTAAATGTGTGGCCACGGACAGGGAGTTTCTCACAATAATGAAGCCAAAGGTCCAGATCATTGTGCCCTTAATCCTGCCCAAATGCCTATCAGATAACTGCCAAAGTTCCAGCCCTGAACTTTCTCCTTGATTCCAGTCTCAGGCTCCCACTAGCCTGCGTACATCTCCACTCAAGAGTCCTATTGATACCTCAGACTCAACGTGGTCAAAGCTGACTTTGACATCTGCACCTCCATGCCCCCAAAATAGATTCTCCTCCTGACTTTTCTGTTTCAGTTAATGGCCCCCCCACTCTCCTAGTCATTCAGACCCAAACACCTCATTTTTGACTGCATCATCTCACATTCAATCAGTTGCCAAATCCTGAATGTTCTACTTTCAAAGTATTTCTTACATGTGCCATCTCCTTTCTTATTCCACTCTGAATCTATTGCCCAGACAAGTTTGGTCAACCCCATAAAATTTCATTCCTCCCAGGTTAAGCTCTAATCTCATCTCTAATTTCGTTTCATTACCACCGACTCAAGCCTGGATTGCCATCACTTCCCTCATCCTCCTCCTCACTCTGATTGAAGGGGTCAAGGATGGAGCACCAGACTCCTCCCAATGCCTTGCTTTGTAGAAGTCAGAAACCGGATTTTTGGGCTCATTTTTTATTTCAACTTTTTGAAACAAGATACCCCCACACTGGGTAACCTTTACCCTCCCCTCCACTTTTGTATGTTGTCTCCCCCCATTAAACTGTAAACTCCTCCAGGGAAAGGACTGTCTTTCTTTTTTTATTATATTCCCCAGGGCTTAACACAGAGCCTGGCACACAGAGGACACTTAATAAATGTCAATTGGACTGGACTGGATTGTATTCCATTCTCACTACCAGCACCCTAGTTCAGGACATCCCCTGCTCAAAAATCTTCAACCGTTTCCCATTTCCTACAAAATAAAAGTCTTCTTAGTTTCTTAATCAGGACCCTCCACAAAATTGTCTCAAACCCTCTTTTGTGCTCTTCATCCTCCTCCGTATACTCTATACCTCACCCAGTTTGGACTTGCTTCTTGTTCCCTAAATGTGCCCTGTCAATTTCTCCATTTGCCTATGCCATGTGTTCTGCCTGGATTTCTCTCTTAGATCTGTCAAAAATCTACCAAACCTTTAAAGCCTTGTTCAAATACCACCTTGTTCTTTAAGTCTTTCCTGATCCCCTTTACCCAAAGTGTAACCTATCCTTCCACCATACTTTTGTAGGACTCTGCACCAAATGCTGCAGCTCGAACTCTGAATTGTATTCAAGTCACTTGTGTCTTTGACTTGTGTCTCCTAGGAGATGATAAATTTACTGAGAGTAAAAACTGTGCCATACTTAACTTTCGTATCACATATAATGCTTTGCACATGTCACTGAGTTATTTTTCAGTCATTTCCAACTCTTTGTGACCCTATTTGGGGTTTTCTTGGCAGAGACACTGGAGTGGTTTGCCATTTCCTTCTCCAGCTTATTTTATGGATGAGGAAACTGCTGATGGTTCCAGATGAGAGTTAAGTGACTTGCTCAGGGTCACATAGCTAGTAAGTGTTTAAGGCTAGATTTGAACTCACAACAAAGATTTTCCCCTGACTCCAGGCCCAGTGTTTTATCCACTGCCACCTAGCAGCCCCAACTTACACATAGTGGGCATTCAGTAAGTACATGTTGGATTAAATCAAAATTTTCACAAAATTTTAGCTTAGAAAAGAAATGAAAACTTTGAGAAAATCCTCAGATTAAAGTGTCTGGGGATGGTGCATAAGTAAAAGATTCATTAGGATATTATGGAGACAGCACTGAAATTATAGTCATACAATTTGGCCTCAAATTTCAACTTCATTTGCCTCTGTGACATTGGGTAAATCACATAATTTCTCTAGGCTTCAGTTTTCTTACTGTTTAAATTAAGAGGCTCTTTGAGATGAGGTCTATGGTCCCTTTCAACTCCGAAATCCTAAGACATGGGAGAGAGTGAGGGGAGAAGCATGATTCTTTTTAGTGGAAAGAACAGTAGATATGGAGTTAGCAGACCTGAGATTGAATTCCAGCTCGGATATTGATTAAATCTCTGACTTGGGGCAGACCTTGAATTCTCTAGACTAGAGTAAGAGTTCAGAACAAGGCCCTTTTAGAAGTCTGAGGAAACATGGACCCCTTCTCAGAACATTTTTTAGGGCATAAAATAAAATACAAAAGTAACAAAAGAAAATAAAATATACTGAAACACAATGCTCACTTTTAAAGCTCACAGACCAGAAATTAAATGAAAAATCCTTGCTCTTTACCTTATTTTTAAATGAGAGAATTAGACTAGTTGATTCAGGAAATCCTTTCTAGTTCTAAATCTATGAGAAGATAAACAAGCAATTGATGCCACCTGGTTGAGAAACGAGTAAAGAATCCCAAAGGAACCAAAGCGGGAGAGGCTGTTTCTAACGTTCCTTAGGAGGACTGGACAGGACAGCTGTGTGCTGTCATCATATGGGAGTACATTCCATTGTCTCAGCCCCTCTCCCAAATGCCACATTCCATTTCACATGGTGCTGGGGACAAAAACCAGAGTCTGTTCTATAAAGAAGGCAGTGTTTGGCACTATCCTGCTTATATGTTAGCCATTTGCTTTTCTTCTTAAGCCAGAACAATGAAGAGAAGACCATCAGCCAGATTTTTTTGGCCTCCTTTAGCATATGAATATTAAAGTGTAGTATTTAAGCTTCAAGCTGTTTCAAGCTGTGTGTCCCTGGGCAAATCACTTAACCCCTGCATTCCGGAAGAATCTTTATAAATTACAGAGCAGGCACCAATTTCCTTGTTTTGGTAGAGGGAATTTCCTGGTCAGGAGCTGCCTACACTAATGAGACCCCAGGTTCAAGCCAACACACACACACACACACACACACACACACACACACACACACACACACACACATACACACACACGCACGCACGCACATACACACACGCACACACACCAAACATATATGTATACACATATGCACAAACATGCACATACCACACCACATACAAAATAGTATGAAAAAAATAATCTTCTATTTTTTGTCCGAGTAAATATTCAAAATGGTGCTCCATGTAAGGGAAACCAAATAGATCATTAAAAAAAAAGGCAGAAGAGCCAAAGGAAAGAAGGGCTACCGTTCTCTACATTGATGATTTATAGAAAACTTAGCCCCTTCTTTAGGACTAAGGATTGTAAACTTGTTCCCAAGTTTACAATCAATTCTTGGAGGGCAAAGGCTATGCCGTATACTTTCTTATAGATCAAATTAAGGCATTTATTAGTACTGGATGCCAATAGAAACATCATAAAATCATGTTGAATTTAACTGTAAATATTCACACTGTGAAAAACCTATTTATATTGAGAAATTCAATTATGGTGGCATAGCAATATATGCATGATATATATGTAGAAGGCTCTTCCTCCTCATTTCCACCTACTGGCTCCCCTGGCTTTCTTTAGCTCCAACTAAAATCCCATCTTCTACAGGAAGAATTCCCTGCTCCTAATCTTCGAGCTCTTTGAGACTAGGGACCATCTTTTGTCTCTTTCTTTATCCCCAGTGCTCAGCACACTGCCTAGCACACCGTGCTTGTTTAATAAATGTTTGTGACTGATCGATATATTACCGATATGATCCCATCTCGGAGTCAGAAGACATATATATATACATATACATAAGTGTATGCATGTGTGTATGTGTATGTATGTACATACATACAAGTATACACATGTGATATACATATGCACATTTGTCTATATATAACTACATAACACTGTTCTTCAATATTATACAAAAATTCTATCTATAGCAATAAGATAAGAAAAAGAAATTGAAGAAATACAATATAGGCAATGAAGAAATAAGCTACATACTTAGACATATACATATGTTGCTATGCATGTGTATATACGTGTATGCATGTATGTGTGTATGTATGTATACACATACAGATGCATATGTAGCTTGTGAACTTGCTCTCTGAGACTTTTTTTTCAGTCCTATCTGATTCTTCGTAACCCCATTTGGGGTTTTCTTGGCAGACACTGGAGTAGTTTGCTATTTCCTTCTCCAGCTCATTTAACACATGAGGAAACTGAGGCAACCAGAATTAAGTGACTTGCTCAGGGTCACACAGTTAGTATCTGAAGCTGGATTTGAACTCAGGAAGATGAGTCTTCTTGACTAGAAGCCTGGTACTCTATGCACTATGGCACCACCTGGTTGTCCCTGTCTCTAAGACTATAAGTTACCAATCAGACATTGTTCTACATCAGTAGTGAGATTTTCTCTCCAAGGAATTTATGTCTGAACGATAATAAGAAATGATGTTTTAGAATCTTCTCCCAGCCATGCCCCAGAAATAACAAACATATTCATAAAATGTGGACTGTCTGTCCCTTTCCGACCCTTCTTTCAGACACAGCATCAGCTGATTCTATTTGTGACTTCTAACGGTTCTGCTAGTGGGCTGAAGGTGATGGCAGCCTGAATGGAGGTGACTGTCTGCAGATTGTTGCCAAGGGCAAGCAGACACAAGAATGCAAAAGGCTCAAGGTCAAGGTAATGGACAAAAGAGGAATTCTTTTTGCTTGACTATGCAGATCTAAT
This sequence comes from Phalanger gymnotis, assembly GCA_028646595.1. NCBI lineage: Eukaryota > Metazoa > Chordata > Mammalia > Diprotodontia > Phalangeridae > Phalanger > Phalanger gymnotis. The sequence goes on from CM053623.1 coordinate 279,996,763, forward strand.
GTAAAAATTGTGTTTGTGGTTGTTTTTCTGGCAGTGGGGGGAGAGTGGGAAGGAAAATAAATAAAATTTTGTTCATTAAAAAAAATAAATTAAAAAACCGAAAGAGTGGTTGTTAATGAAATGGAAGAAGAAAAGAAGTTATCAATATTCTTAAAATATTCTCAGCTCTAGCCTGAAAAAGAAGCAGGCATAGTGGGTCAGAGGAAGAGTCAGAAAGACTTGGGATCAAGTCACCACACTGGCAGATGGTCCTTTGACATTGAACATCTCAGTGGCCCAGCAACCTTTTTTTAGGAGATAAATTCCAGAACAGATATCAATTTGTATTTGTAGAAGGAGTGTTCTCCCCAGAATACTAATGACACAGTCCCAGACCAAAATGACTACCACCACCACCCCAAGCAGCTGGAGAATATGCCTTCCTCAAGCCAAGAGAATTAGAGAGACATTCTTCTCAGTCCTCTCTCACTTTCAGTCTCCAAGCTGAGATCTTGAAGAATTCAAGAAGAGAATTATTTTCATTCCCCTCTGAAAGAGGTAGAAGAAAGGTACTGACAGGCCGATAAGGTGGCACAGTGATTAGGACACTAGATGTGGTGGAGTCAGGAAGACCAAAGCTCAAATTTGACCCCAGGCACTTATTCACAGTATGACCCTGGGCAAGTCACCTAACTCTTTCTTGCCTCAGCCTCCTCAACTGTAAAATGGAGAAAATGATGTCTACCTCATAGAGATGTTGTGATATATTTGCATATATATACGTATATATATATATATATCATAAATCATAATATCTTATTATGAAATAAGAATATTTGTAAAGTACTTAAAACAGTGTCTGGCACATGTATAAATGTTTATTTCCTTCCCTTAGGGCCTGATGGCAAGAATGCTTGGCAATGTGAATTATCATCCTGCCCACACCTTGCCCTACAATGTTCTCAAAGAATCCCATATATCTCAGGTTACACATATGTAGCAGCAGAGTGGCCACTTCCAGATTTTTTCTCCAGGGAACAGATTCCAAACTACAGAAGAACCTAGGGGTTACCTAGTCCCACAGGCCATCCCTATGTGTATTTATACAAGTTTCTCCTCTGACCTAAAGGCAAAGAAACAGCCTTTCTAATTTTGTCAAGCCTCTCTTTATCTTTTGTGATTATTCTGATTAAAACCAGTAATTCTGCAGACCTGTCATGAGTAAAGTGGCATATCTAATCACAAGACCAAGAAGATAATTATTTTTATTTCACATAATTGTTACAGGTCATAGGTTCATTGTCCTTTGAAAATGTTTTATCAATGCCTTTTTCTTTTTTGTTTGTTTGCTGTTGATGAGTTATTTCAATTGTGTCCAATTCTTTATGACCCCTTTTGGGGGGTTTCTTGGCAAAGATACTGGAGCAGTTTGCCATTTTCTTCTTTAGTTCATTTTACAGAAGGATCCAATATACACACAAGTCAAGACATCACCCTTGTGATCTCATTAGTCCTCCAACAAAACAAACAGATGAGGAAATTGAGTTAAGTGACTTGCCCAGAGTCACATAGCTAGTAAATATCAGAGGCCAGATTTGAACTCAGAAAGATGAGTTTTCCTAATTTCCAAGCCCAGAGCTCTATCCACTGTGCCTTTTTTTGTTTTATATTACTATAACTTTCCAAATCTCATAACCCCTCACTAGCAAGTATAGTAAAACAAAACAAATCAACACATTAACCCACTACTAGGTATATGCCCCAAGGAGGTCAAAGATAAAATGAAGGAAGGAAGGAAGGGAGGGAGGGAGGGAAGGAGGAAGGAAGGAAGGAAAGAAGGAAGGAAGGAAGGAAGGAAGGGAGAGAGGGAGGGAGAAAGGTTAAGGCTCTTAAGACAACAAAGTATTCATAGTGGCAATCTATGGATACAAAGAACTGGATGCCCACTGATTGGTCTCCTGGCTGGATTTCTCACATACAACACTCTATCATCTCCAAATGATGAGCATTTTGACTGGCTGTCCTCCATGCTTGGATCTCTTCTCCCTATTCATCTCCATCTCCTGGCTTCCTTCAATCTCAGCCAAACTCTTTCCTACTGTGAGAAGCATTTTCCAGTCTTTAGCACTTTTCTTCTGTGATTATTGCCAATTTATCCTGTATATGTCTTACTTGTACAAAGTTTTTCGAATATTGTCTTTCCCATTAGAACATGAGGTCCTGGGGCAGCTAGGTGGTGCAGTGAGTAGAGCACTGGCCCTGGAATCAGGAGGACCTGAGTTCAAATTTGGCCTCCAGACACTTGATACACTCTGACCTTGGACAAGTCACTTAACCCCAATTGCCCTGCCTTTCCCCTCCAAAAAGGGGAGGTGGGGGAGGGAGGAAGAACTTTTGCCTTTCTTTGTATCCCCAGCACTTAACTTAATCCCCATCCTGGCAGAGAGTAGACTAGGGGTGGGGAACCTGAAGCCTCAAGGCCATGTGTGGCCCTCTAGGTCCTCAAGTGCAGCCCTTTCAGTGAATCCAAACTTCACAAAACAAATCCCCTTAAAAAAAAGGATTTGTTCTGTAATACTTGGACTCGAGGTAAAAGGCTACACCCAAGGATCTAGAACGCCACATGTGGCCTCAAGGCCATAGGTTCCCCACACCTGGAGTAGACATAATACATTATGAGTGACTTATTTATTAATATTTAGAATATATATTATGTGTTACATACAATGTATCATTAATACTTATATTACTAATAATTAACAAACATTTATGGGTGGTTTATTACATATATCATTAATATGCATACTGATGCATGGCATTTGTTAATACATATTTATTCTACATAATATATTAATACTTATATTACTAATAATACATATTTATGAGTGACATTTATTGATACTTATGTCACATATTAGTACTTATATTACTAGTACTTACTTGTGCATGATTTATTATCACTTGCATGTTTCATATAATGTATTAATGATCGTATTGCTAATTATATTATGAATACTAAATAAAAACTTATGAGTGATATAATTGTGGTACCTGAATGTGATGGAATATCACTGTTCTGTAAGAAATAAATCTATACAGAAAACAGAGAGGTTCCAATATTGTACCTGTAGCAGAGTAAAGCAGAAGCAGGAAAATAGTCTGCAGTGTTTACCACAATGCAACAGAAAGAGCAACAGATAAATTCAAACTGAATGCTGTGGAATTGTCATAACCAAGCTTGGCCTCCAGAAAGAGAAATGTGAATGGACTTGCCTTCCTTCTTTGCGTAGGTGGGAGACTATGGATACAGATCACTGAATACAATGCCAGAATTGGTTAATATCATTGCTCTTTTGCCAGACTTTTTTTCTTATTCTTTATAGAAGAGATTGTTCTTTGATAGAAGGATGAAAGAGGATTAACTATATAGGGAAATGAAAGTCATATAAAAGAATCAAAGATGTCATTAATTAAAAAAAAAAATTGGCCATGTCTGGCAACCTATGTCTCCTTCTGCACCTATAATCACTGCTGTTATGATTTCTGGAAGGCAAGCTTCACCCTCTGTCCTTTGGAAATGCATTTTGACAGTGGGTTGATCGTAATTCCAAAGTTGTTATTCAATGTTCTTTTCTTATACATTATTGTGGTCATTGTTTAATTTATTCTCCTGTTTAATTCACTTCCTACAAGCCTACATTTACTTTTAAGAAAGTAAATTGATCCATAACCTTTCTGAAACTGTAATCACTAGATACCAAATTTCATTGTAATAAGGCAGAAATTACCAAAGATATGGCCTCCTTGAAAACATATTGGGCATCACAGTCCTTTAAGAAATAAGAGTAAACCACAAGTTGAGTTCAAGATGTAACTTAATGTTCATGTAATTGATTGATGTAAAGTGATTGATGTTGACTGTCATTGTTGATGTAAACAAGATGTAATTTAATGTTGTACAAAATCTAGCCAAGGGCAATCACCTGCTGTGAAAGTTTTCATGTAATAATCCCCCAATACCTTTTTATTTGGTGGAACTTTTTATTTGACGAAAAAATCTAAGGCACAGAGAAGCCAGATGAATTGTTCAGGGTCACAAAGCTACTGTAACTTCTGGAAAGAGTAATCAGAATTCTGTGCAAACAGGACTGAGGACCTCTCGGGTTACGTGCTATCTGAAAATGAGTAGCACTTCAGAAAACAAATTCTAAGAGGCCTTGTTTGGTTTAAAACTCATTTACAAGTATGTTTTCAGATCCACTGTAAGGTAAAGTCATGGAAAATAGCCCTTTAAGAACCCAATGTGCTTAGGTGCTATTCTTAGGTGTGCCTTGAATAATTCTGATGCCACCTGGATTTTCCGAGGTGACAGACTATGGCAGAGGAGTCACTCTACCCTATGTTAATAAGTCATTTGCTCAACCCACTGATTCTTGCCAAGCCTGTGCAATTTATTAGTTCGCTAATGAGAGAAAACACCCCTTCCAACCGCTCTAAAATATGTCAGAACAAAATTATTTTAGAGAGGATTATAAAGGAAAGGATGCCGATGAAGCAAATCAGAGCTACTTAGTCTGAACCGGTTAAAAATAAAAAATCAGCTTTTGCCTATCTTGCAAGTCATCTTATGTACTATTTTCAATGTGAATGCTCATGCTGTGGTCAACCAGAGAGGGACATCAACAATCCAGCCAGCTGAATAGCAACAGGGGGCAAAGGAAGCCATTATAAAAAGAGTTTCCTCTACAGCTGCAAGAGCCATGGAAAAGAACACAGGATACAGGAGATAGGATTGCAGAAGTATCAGACAACTTGGAAATTAGCCCATACAACTCACTCACTTTGATGCTTAGGATCTGGCTTTTTCTGCTCATCCCTGGGAGTAGAATTAGGAACAACCAGTGAAAAGTCGTGAAGAAACAGATTTAGGTTTGACCTAAGGGTGGGGAACCCTTCTTATCAATTGGAGCTAATTCAAGAGTAGAATGAGCTACCTTTGAAGATGATGGGTTTCCCTTCACTGGAGGTCTTTAAACTTACTGTGCTATATTAGGGATTCTTTTTCAAGTATGGGATGGATTTCATGGTCACTGAGGTCTCTTCCAACTCTGAAATTTTGTTATTATCTAATTTTGAGGAAACTGGGCTAACGAGTCGATCTTTTGGTTTTCCCTAGGTCACATAGCTAGTTAGTGGCAGTACTGGCACTAGAATGGAGATGCCCAGATGCTCCGTTCCATGACTGCTCTGATGCCGGGCCAAGTCCAGTGGGGAGGAGAGTGGCCCATTATCTTGAGAACTTGAACAATCTAGACTGTCCAGATCAAAAAACTACAGCAATTTTTGTTTTGTTTTGTTTTTCCATCATGATTTCATGGTGAACCAGGTAACTGTTTCAATTTTAGTTTTCAGCTCACTTTTTCCATGTCGATATAGCTTTAGATTCTGGACATATGATAGCAGATAAACCTACTCTTTTTTTTTCTATTGCTTTCCTTGTTTTTAAGATAAAAGAAATGATAAAAGATAGAGAATCCTACCATTACAAGAAAACACAAAGACAATCTATTCTTCTTTAGAAAGAACCAATCTATTATTAGTTCAGTAGGTCTTTTGGAAGAACAAGTGAATAAGCTAATGTTGACAATTAGAATTTTAACAAATCAAAATTTAATTACATGAGGTTTCGCCTTACTCCCAATAGAAAGGAAAAGATGATAAAAGATGAAAATGGTCAACATTAGAGGGGATATGGAAACATATCACTCTAATATACTGTTGGCAGATTTGTGAAAGTTGGGAAATATGTGAAGAAAATGACAAAAATATCTATATCCATTGAGGCAGAGATCCCACTGCTAAGAATATACCCCAACTAATTTAAAGATTGAAAGGTACTATATACACAAAAATGTTTAAAGCAGCACTTTTTGTAGTAGCAAATCCTCTGAGGCAAAGCAGATATTCATTGGTTGAGGGATGACTAAATAAATTGAGGTATATAAATGCAATGAGATATTATATCTCTGTAAAACATGTTAAATATGAGAAACACAGATAAGCAAGAGAAGGCTTATATGAATTGAGGAAAGCATAACTAGGAAAATAATACATCCAATGACTATAAAAATATAAGTGGAAAAGAAACAAATGAAAAACCAGTATTATGTCATGTAATTTAATCTAGCCTGACCCAGAAGAAAACACAAGAAAATCTTAAAGAAAAAAAAGCTATCTCCTATATTTGCTGAGTCAAGGGATTATGAATATAGAACCATGTATATAATATTAGACTCATTCAAAGTGTTGGTTAGTTTTGGTGAAAGGCTTTTTAAAAATGATTTTGGCTTGATTTTTTTTCTTTTTTTTTCATTTTTTAAAAAAAATATTTATTTTTAGTTTTCAGTATTCACTTTCATAAGATTTTGAGTTCCAAATTTTTCCCCTTCCCTAACCACCCCCGTCCCCAAGAGGGCATGCAATCTGATATAGGCTATACGTGTACAATCATATTAAATATATTTCCACATTAGTCATTTTGTGAAAGAAGAATCAAAGCAAAAGGGAAAAACCACAAGAAAGATAAAAAAGAAAATAGTGTGCTTTGATCTGCATTGAGACTCCATAGTTCTTTCTGTGGATATGGATAGCATTTTTCCATCATGAGTCTTTTGGAATTGTCCTAAATCATTACATTGAAATGCTTTTTTTTTAAAAAAAAAATCTACATTACAAGAGATGACACTGGGAAAGAGAAAGGAGGGGAGGATATATTGGGATATGGAGGTGATATAAACAAAAGATATGGATAAAAAAATTTAAGATAATTTTTTTAAATTTTCGTCTTCTTTTCCTTTATCTTACTTTAGAGGACATATTGTTGTGTCCTTGAAAGCTGATAGAAGGGATTTAGTAGATTTTATCTCAGGAGACATATTCCCTTTCTCACAGGAAAGTTCTTTTTGGAGTTACTCTGTGAGATCTTGTGATGCAATGAGTCCAAATTCCACCACCCCAGGGACTCTGGCTATCAGAATCCCTGAGACATACCCCAGAAGGAATGAGGCATAAAATACTCCAAATAACATGTCTTTCATTAATCTTGACTTTGAGACAGATTTATGACAAGCAAACCCCTTTACTGTTCCCTGGGCCTAAGTCCAGTGGTCAGCCCAAACTGGATAAAAACTCACACCTACACCGAGGAACACTCAACAATTGAAGACAGCCACAAGGTTTCACTCTGCCAGGGTCTTACCTGTTTCTTTTTCTCTCCTTCCTTGAAGTATTTTTTAAAAGGTTCTGCACAAGGAAGAGGAGGAGTTATTTTCTAAATAAAATGGAAGTTCTGTGATATGCTGGCTGCAGATAGTCCCACTGTGGGGGAAGCTAGTGTTTTCCTTAGGGCTACCAGCATCAGCAGCTGCCTTTAGGCAGCTAAGTGGTACAATGGATAGAGTGCTGGGCTTGGAGCTAGGAAGTTTCCTGATGATAACAGCATCTTTCCTTAGAGGGTTGTGTTTAGTTTCATATGAAGTAACATTTATAAAAGCATCCAGAACATAGTAGGTGTGCATATAAATGCTTATTCCCTTCCCTTCCCCACTTCCTGCTTTACAGCTCAGCTGTATTATTTTCCTTGCTTTACTAAGAATATAGTACTCTCAGACACAAATTCTATAAAATTGGAGCCTTAAGGGATCTCAGAGATCATGCAGTTCAATCCTCATTTTATATATGAGGAAACTAAGGGTTAAAAAGGCATAGTGCAGGGGAAAGAGTTAGAATCACTCAGTAAACATTTACTACTACGTGCCAAGCAATGTTCTAAGTGCTAGGGATACAAAAAGAAGTAAGACAGTCCCTCAAGGAGCTCCCCATCTAATGTGAAGTTATGGTTATAGGACCTAGGTTGAAATCCTGTCTCCACTACTTACTTGCAACTTTAGCTGAATCATTTATTCTTTCTGGGCCTCAGTTTCTCATCGGTAAAACTAAGGGGTTGGGCTAGATGGCCTCTGAGATCCTTTCTAGCTTTAACCTTTGAAATCATTTGCCCAATATCATAGTCCTAGGAGTATACTTCAAGTTAATATTTTTCGTCTTTGTATCCCCAGGGCCTGGCACATAGTAGGTAGGTGTTTGATAAATGCTTATTGCCTGATTAACTGAAAACGCCCTCATCATTTTCAGCCCTGAGTGGCTTACCATCCTACCAATTGGGAGGCAGAAAGGGACAAGCTTCCACAGACAGCCTCATTCCAGTGTCTCTTGGGTTTTCATGCTCTCTCTATTTCTCTAAATTCCCTCATCTCTCAGGACTTCACTTCAACCTATCAAGGACAGAATGCTCCCTCACGAATGATACAGAAATACTAAACGGGTGGAGCTTGAAACAAATCTTTCCAAGTCTATTTTTCTGAATTCATCTAGGTATTAAATTAAGGCAATCAAGATACTCACCTGAGGCCCAATTGAGTTGGTACCCACTTCCAAGAAAGGACCTCAGGTCCAAATGTGCTGAGAACAAACCCTGGTTTGGCTTGGGATGGGGGTAGGAGTGGGAGGAGTGAAGGTATGGTACCAATGGACAGAGGAGCTACAGGAGAGGAGCTAACGAAGCAGTTTAACCTGAAAATGAGAACAAGGGCTAATCTAAGAGTCAATTAAAAACCCGATGATTGAGGCTCAGTCCCTCTTCCAATGTTCTTAGTCTTATCTCTGGGTATGATTTTCCCTAGATCATATTCGCTGGATCCAGGCCATTCTGGACTTCTGCTGCATAGCTGTCCCTTGTCTCTGTAAATCTTACCCTGTTTACTAGATGAGGAAAGCAAAATCATCTCCACTGACCTTTCAGCTTTCTCTTTCACTAATCATGGAAGCCTTTAATGCCCTGGGACCTGAAAGGCCTATTTTCGCCCATGACTCATTTCTTTCTCTATTTACTCCATATGAACTGTATTTAATATTTATCATTTTTATTAGGTGTAACAACCAGTGTTATTATTTATAATAACTATTATTTTGGCTAAATAAATAAATGGTCCTTTATAATAGCCTTTACTACTAGCCATCACAGATCTGGAGCAGGAAGAGATTTCAGAGCCCTTCTAATCCATTTCATTCATTTTACCAGTGAAGAAATTGTATTATTTGCCCACTGCCCCATAAATAGTCATCACTAATAATAAGTATAGCTAGCATTTATATAGCACTTACCATGTTCCAGCCACTGTGCTAAGTGCTTTACAGTTATTATCTCATTGATCCTCACAACTGTGGAAGGTGGGTGCTATTATTAGTCTGATTTTACAGATGAAGAAACTGAGGTAAACAAAGGAGAAGGAACTTGCCGAGGGTCACACAGCTAGTACATTCAGGTTTTCATGACCCCACGTCCTGCATTCCATCCATCATGACACCTAACTACTTCTTGGCTCAATCTTCCCAGTGGTAACAGCGTCTCCATTTTGCTAGCCCAGTAGATTCCCTTTTTCTGTCTAAGGGACCAGCTCTTGGTCCATTTAAAGGGGAGAAGTGACCAGCAGACCCTAAGCCCATTGAAACTCCAAGTCATTTCCCGTTACCATGGTTGTTCCTTTCCCAAAGTGCTTTTTGATGATTCATCCTTGAGAATGCTCCAGCTATGGGAGGAGGGTCTTCCAGAATTCTGCCATTATAGTTTATAATACAGAGAAGGCTTTTAACATACATTCAGCAACATACATAATTCCTCCCAAAGGAAGATTAGTATTTCACAATGCTGTCCAACAGAATAGTCAACGATTTCTTGCTGAATACTGCCCTCGGGGTCACGGATTTTTCCCTTCCCTTCTTCTGTGGCTCCATAAATACTTACTGTGTCAGCCAGCTCTTTACAGAACTTTTGTACAGTGTGCAGTTCAGGATATGAACTTTTAAGGGAATCTTATCCCTCAGTCACTATTAACTACCTACTGTTCTAGTTCTCATGCTTATTTCCTTGTGAAGAAGAAGAAGAAGAAGAAGGAAGAGGAGGAGGAGGAAGAGGAGGAGGAGGAAGAGGAGGAGGAGGAGAAAGACAGAAAGAAAGAAAGAAAGAAAGAAAGAAAGAAAGAAAGAAAGAAAGAAAGAAAGAAAGAAAGAAAGAAAGAAAGAAAGAAAAGAAGGAAGGAAGGAAGGAAGGAAGGAAGGAAGGAAGGAAGGAAGGAAGGAAGGAAGGAAGGAAGGAAGGAAGGAAGGAAGGAAGGAAGGAAGGAAGGAAGGAAGGAAGGAAGGAAGGAAG
>CM053623.1:280014924-280047457 GCA_028646595.1 Phalanger gymnotis
GGAGTGCGGTGGCAGACAGGGCCAATTGACCAAACAGTTCTAATATCAACAGGTTAGTGATCTAACAACAAGGTTTATTTATAAATATTAGTACCAATATTAGTACCCATCCCTGTAGATCAACTCATCTTGAGATGGAATTATATTGAGTACATGTTAATTTCTATTCTACTTTAAAATTGTGTTACAAAGATGAAAATTTGAAGATGCAAGACCTTTAACTTTTATGACTGTCATAGATTATGAAACCTGTTCTGTTATATGAAATAATTACGTTGCTCTAATCGCACTCATTCTTGTATTACTTCCCCATACCCCACATACTTCCTCCCCTTATCCCTGGAATCCAAACACTAGATGGAAATTATTGGAGCTTATTAATCAATCTACAATCTCTCTCAGGTGTTGCAGGCCACAACAAAATGAAGACTGGTCAGTCCAAGGAAGATTTTTCAATTTGTTCCAAGATGTTTTCAAAACCACATGTACCGGAAAGCATTGCCAATGTACCATGTAATGTGACAACTGATTAAACCTGATAACTGATTAAACCCGTAGTAAACTTTGGAATCTGTCTGTCTTAAAATGGAACCTGAGAAAGCTTAGGTCATCTTCCTTACAAACCATTTTCTTCCATTTTGTCTTACATTTACAGATTCACCATTGAGGCAAAACTGAGTTTCGGTCTTGCCTTGTTTTTCTCCAGCATAAAAACAATAAGCGGAAAGAAACAAGCATTTATTAAGCATCTTCTATGTGTTAATATTTGTACCAAGCACTTCACAAATATATGTATTTAAATGTAAATCTTTAAATGTAATCTTGGGAAAGAGTTGTTATTATTTTCCCCATTTAACAGTTAATGAAATTGAAACACAGACAGAGGGAAGTGACTTCCCCAAAATCAGTTATTAAGTTTCTGTGACTAGATTTGAACTCAGGGCAGCTGGGTGTCACAATGAAAGGAGCATCAGGCTTGGAGTCAGGAAGACCTAAGTTCAAATCCAGCCTCAGACACCTACTAGCTGTGTGACCTTGAGCAAGCCACTTAAACCTATTTGCCTCAGTTTCCTTATGTGTAAAATTATTAGAGAAGGAAATGGCCAACCAGTCCAATATCATTGCCATGAAAACCTCAAATGCAGTCACGAAGAGTTGGACATGACTAAACAATAACTTCTTTATGCTAGGCCTTAATAACAAGAAGCTAAAAACTAAGGTAGTACACATCTATTCAGAGGCAAATGGTAACTGAACATAATGGGATAATACCAAGCCATGAGAAATGATGAAAGCAATGGTTTCAGTGAAGCCTCAAAAAACACATAAACTAGTGCAGGAAAGTGAGCAGACAAAGAACAATTTATACGATAACTACAACAGCGTAAAAACAAACTTTAAAGGTTCTTAACTCTGACCAGAGCAATGACCAATCACTCTTCTAAAGGACTAAGGAAGTACACCTGAATATGGGGTGATGGACCCAGCGTGCTGAATGAGACATTTTTTTAGACATGAATGATATAGGATTTATGTCAATTGACTGCATATTTTTTAAAAAGGGTTTTGCTATTCTTTCTTTTCTTTTTTTTCTATTGATGGAGAGGGATGTGAGAGGGAGAGAAATTGATTTTTGCTAATTGGAAACAAAAAGTACAATTTTATTTTAAAGAAAGGAAAATAATCTGTTTGGGAGACGGTATTCTAGAGGTTACTATAGAACAGCAGCATGTGGAGACCCACAAGTGTGGTACTGAAGAATTCCAAACCCTGCTTACTTTTAAAAGGTCACATATTGGTGAGGAGAGTTGGGGAAAAGATTGGGGAGAAAGGGTGGACTCTGGAGTTTCCAAGGCAGCCCAAGAAAACTGACTCTCTTCCTTCTCCAAAGCCACAGCCTGGCTCTGCCCCCAAAAGAAGGATGTGGGGAACTTTTTTCGGACTCCATTATAATACTACTGTGTCTTTTATGCCCCCCAAAATGGAAAGAAAAGCTGGGGAAGATTCAGAGACCTGGGCTTAATGTCACCATCCAATGAAGTATGATAAACAGCTCTTCATCTATTTATGACTCAGCCACTGATATGTCACATTGATGGTGACGGTGACCCTTCCTAGCATGTCTTTTAACCTCTCTATATATATCTCAGTTTCTCCTCACTTCTCAAATTATTGTGAAATTTAGCAAGACCCTGTTTCAAAAAGTGTTTCGAAATTTTCAAATTTAAGCCATTCTCATCCATCCAAGAAAGTAGCGTTATTAAATCTTATGAAATTATGTAGAATAATTGCCAAACTCCAGGCAGTTTGGAATAATGCTGAGGACGAGATATCGTCTCTTATGTTTTCCCTAAATACAATAAAAGGCTCTCACTCATTTCCCCCTTGCTGCAGCCTTCCCAGAGCTCTGAAATGTTTTTTGTTGGTATAGACAGTGTGAGAGTTTGTGTCCCATATGAATGGGCAAAATTAAAACCAAATGCGAGAAAGTAGCAGCAGCAAGCAGTGCAGAAAAGCAAAAAAGAGAAAGGGGAAAGCGGGTAGAAATTGGAGTGAGGTAGGAAGAGTTAAAATGAACGTTTACTTGGTTACTCCATTCTCTGTGTAGGTGGTCCGATAGAACCCAACAAGGGAGCCATTCAGCCAGCCTTTGAAGTTCATGGTCAGGAGATAGGTGCTGTCTCCATCATTTGGAGGCAGCTCTTCCTCAGCTTCAATCACCACATACTCCTGCGTTGTGTACTCAAAGCACCGAGTCACTGGGACCTCCTCGCCTGAGGATTTCTTCAGCGTTGGAAAGGGCTCGGTGATCCACGTCTCCCGGAGATGCAGCCACAGGTATTTGGTGGATTGTGTCACATTGATGTGGATGGTGACTGTGCCTGTGTAAATATCCTCTTCCATCATAGCCTTCACCTCCAGGTCATAGTGCACAGGATTAATGTATGTGGGCAGCCGAAAACTCGTCCACTGGCCACTTTCATCAGTACTGGCAGGGCAAAGACTGGCCTCCTGTGTCGCGGGTGTTGAAGGTGCAGAAGTTGAAGATGCGGAGCCTGGGATAGTGGGGGTTTGTCCAGACTGCTCAGATGTCTCACAAGATCTGGTCAGTCCCACTGAAAGTCCTACTATTAATCCCACAGCAACCACCACTACACAGATAATGGCCACATGCGTTTTTCTTATGCAGTACCTCTTAGAAGTCTCGTACTCCAAAGAATTCATCTTGGTTTCCAAGGATAACTATGAACCATGAAAAGGATACCAGATTTCACGACTTTCAGCAGACTTTTTTTTTTCAAATCTGGAAAGGAACTCCAGACCGACGGTCTCTGTTTTCTATTCCCACACCTCCTTTTTGGCCCGCCCATTTTCCTCTCCCCTCACATTCCTATTGGCCACTCGGTTAATGAATACTAACTTGTTGGCAAACATACCCTTCAAGAGAGACGTACTCGTAAACGGGAGGGGGAAAGTGATTGAAAAAGAGGCACTCAGTTGGTGGACGAAGACATCAAAGTCTGAGAAAGAAAACTATTTTTAGGACTACCCTTATAAATGGCAAATCTACATGCCTCCCACTGCCAGTCCTGCGCTGGAGTAAGTTAAAGCAACCTGGAGTGATCGGCAACTGGAAGATAGTTGCATGCCAAGATACTGTCAGCAACTCAGAGAGAAAGAGAGAGATAGAGAAACAGAGACAGACAGACAGAGACAGACGGACACAGATACAGAGACACTGGCGGGAGTGGGAGGGAGAGAGAGAGACAGAGACAGAGACAGAGGAAGAAAGGAAGAAGCAGAGAGACAGAGAGAGGAAAAAAGAAAGAAGAGAGAAACAGAAAGATATAGTGGGAAGCAGACAGAGACAGAGAGATAGAAAGACAAAAAGAGAGAAGCAGAGACAGAGAAAGAAGCAGAGGGGAGAGGGAAAGATGAAGAGGAGAGAGAGAGAGAGAGAGAGAGAGAGAGAGAGAGAGAGAGAGAGAGAGAGAGAGAGTTCCTGCCAAAAAAAAAAAAGGAAAAGAAAAAACTTCTGCCTCCAAGAGTATTCCATTTTCCTCCCTGTTTTACTTTTTATCAGGAAAAAATCTCTTGAATGTGTATTTCGGAAAGTGGAATAAACATACTTTTTTTCCCCAAAACTTTGACAGCAAAACAATCTTTTTTTTTCATATCATGGAATTACTCATATTCTGCTGACAATCATATTGTGGAAAAATTGACTCTGAATTCAAAGGACTCCGGTCCAAATCCCACCCTTGATACTTGTGTGACCTTGGACAAGTCACTTAATTTCTTAGGCCTCGGTTTCCTTATCTGTAAAATATAGGGTTGGCCTAGGTGATCTCTGAGATCTTTCCCAGCTCTATAGCTAGGGTTCTAATATCCCATGTTTACTATCCATGTAACCTTAGTTTCCTCCCCTATACAATGAGTAACCTCTGAGGTCCCTTCCAATTCTAGAGCTATGATCCTAGGACCCTGCAAGTTACTTGTTGAAAATCATTTGCTTTGGAGAGACTTGTTAACTGCTTCTGTCCACAAGACCTTCCAGGTACTAAGAACTCAGTGTTCTTATTTGTGCCTTCACTTTTAATTTTTCTTTTCCTGAAATTGATCTGTCTGTAGCTTGTTTGTACAGAGTTGTTTGAATGTTGTCTTCGAAGTCCCCAAACTTATTTGGCCTACTTCTCCTTTTTCAAAAAAACAATTACTTAGTTCTCCCCCACCCAGAAATCTAGTTTCTTTAACCCTTTAAAAGTTTCTTTTTAAATTTGCATCATTTTTAAGAATATAGTTTTTTTTGAAAATGGCATCTTAAATTTAATAATGTATTGTAAATTTGTGGGTTTTTTCCTGCTTTGTTATTTTGATGATGCAATATTGCATCATATAATTATATAGTATTATATTGTAAACAAGTTATTATATGCACATATTCCTGCTGATGCATGCTGGACTTGATGATAGTAAGCCACACATTCACCTGCCAGAACTTACTTGTTGAGACCTGGTGTTGGACTTGACCACTGATGAGGTATACCTTGGATTTTGTGTGTTTATTTGGAAAATAAACCCTATTACACAACTCTGAAATGTGTATGAATGGTTTTTCAAAATTTTTCTCATCTTTTCCTCTTTCTTTATGCTTCTACCACCCCCTTATTTTTATTCAACTCCCCCCAATTGCACCTGAGGCTACTACCGCCCCCATCATTCCATCACCCCACAGGAGGTGGCATCACCAACTTTGGGAACCTATGCCTTAGACTATAAACTCCTTGAGGGCAGGTACTCTGTGCCAATTACACATAATAGGCACTTTTAATAAATGTTTGTTGACTGACATAAAATATTTCATACATTATGACAGAACCATATTTCAGATCAGTCAAAACAGTATTAATGAGACATTAGATCAAGGGGAAGGGCCAGATCCTTGAGTGGAAGACCTGGGGAAAGGAAAATGAAGAGAAAAAGAGAGGGAAAGGGAAAAAGAAGGCAGAGAAATAGAAAGAGTATAGGTCTTGGTTCTACTGGACATTCAGAAAGGAATCATAAGATTGACAGAAATCTTAAAGATCTCTTGCAGAAAGGTGTCATAGGAATGATGGAAAGGAGGTTGGATTTATGGAATAAGAGGACAGAATTCAAAATCCTGACTTTGCTGCAGACACTTAGGCAAGTCACAGTTCCCTGGGCTCCAGTTTCCTCTTATGTAAAACTCTATAGTCTATGGTCTATAGCCTCTATAGTCCCTTTGTGCTCTAAATATATACATTGCTATGATCCCCAAATCTACTTTCCCTTTTCCTCTCACCACCATATTCAAGACCTGTTGGTTCTACCTCCATTGTATTTCTGATATCTCTCTGATTTCTACTGCCACCACCCTAATCCAGAACCTCACTACCTTGTACCTTGTTGTTCAGTTCATGGGGTTTTCTTGGCAAAGATACTAGAGTGGTTTACCATTTCCTTCTCGAATGGACTAAGGAAGTAAGGAGGTTAAGTGACTTGCCCAGGGTCACAGAGCTAGTGAGTATCTGAGGCTAGATTTGAACCTTCCTCACTCCAGGTCTGATGCTCTATCTGCTGAGCCACCTAGCTATCTACCATGTACCTAGGTTATTGCAATTGCTTTTTAAACAAATCTTCTCTTCTGTTTCATTCATACTTTACACCATTGCCAGACTAGTGTCCTCCCCACTAAGGTCTACTGATGTCCCTTATCTGTTCAAAAATCTTCAATAGTCCCCTGTTGTCTACCCAGTAAAGTTCAAACTCCCTTACCTGACATTCCAGACTCTCCATAATCCAATCTATCTTATTAACCCTTATCTCCTATTATGAACTGGACTGTTATCTTTTCCCTACACACACCCTGTGCTTCCCCACCCCAATGCCTTCCACTCAGGAATGTTCTTTCTCCCCCTTTCTGCCTACCCTTTAAAGTCCAACTCAGATGCCACCTCTTTCTTGAAGCCTTCTTCAATCTCCCTTGTTAATTAACAGTGTATATATCCTTGGACCTTGCACAGTGCTTGGTTTTGTACCTTTTTTACACTTACTGTGTATTTCCGTGTTTTACAATTCTCACTATGTCTTATCCCTTTATTACTCTGCAATCTCCACAAAGACAGGGCCTGTGTCTCATCGAAACTCCACATCTCCCATAACACTTAGCACAGTGGTAAATGCATGTTCAGTGGAATGAATCCAGTTCAACCCTCTTGTTTTATTGAAAAAGAAAATGAATCCCAGAGAAGTAAAGTGATTTGTCCAATGTCAACACAGCTAGAAGTCAGTAGACAATATGAGGTACTAAATCTCCCAGTCTCAAGGGCACCTTGGCAGTGCAGTGGACAGTGGGCTGGAATGATCAGCCCTGCAGAGAGAAGTATAAAATAACACCCCTTCCCCCACCTTCACCACCCCCCTCCAAAATGTGAAAGAAATGACTCTTTCGATCACCCAAGAATGGCTCAAGGGGCAATGAAAATCAATGAAGCCAAAATGAAACAGGTGATTTCATTAACTTTTTATTCCTTTTCTGGACAATCTGATAATACTTAGGACTTTGCTAAGATACAGGGGATGGCCATCAGCATTTCCTTCCTGTACTATTAGCTTATGGCTGCTAGGCAAGACTCACTGCCTTTACCACAGATGTCCGGGTTCATTGATAGAAGTCACTTGAGTTGACCTCAGAACAATTGGAGCCACCTATGCAAGGCCACCTGGCCTAGAGTGCTAGGCCCACACTTGCAAGACTTGGGAATTAAAATGAAATGAAACCATTCAAGAATATGATTGCGGCCTTAGGATATAGGGGGAAAAAATCACAAAAGAACAAATAGCAAAGGATTAATTTTTCTTTTTTTTTTCCCCTGGTTGTTCTCCCCCTGCCTCTATACTAAGTTCCCTTAAAGAACAGTTTATAAACTGAAAGTGATAAAATGCTGAAAAGAATGGAAAATGAATAATTATAATGTATTCTAGCTTTTTCTCGTTTCTGAATTCATTTGTTAGCACTAAATCATTTCTTTGTATACGGAGAAAGTAAAAATAACTTTAGAAAAGCTCTTAATGAGGGTTTGTTGGATGAAGTCATTGAAATAATTTACTTGATGTCCTCAGAGTTCTTGCTAATATGGACTCCTAGCTTCCTATTCTGTTTTGTCTGCAGGAATAATGGGAAAATATTAAACCTTGATGTACTTTTCCTCCACACAGTATGTATGGAAGTTATCAGAGTATTGGGATTTTGCATCTCATTACCCATTGAATTTATGACAAACCTTGTCATCGTCTCAGGTTGTTAATATTCTGAGATGATCAGTTCTTTTAAAGAAATGGCTTGGATTTCCCTAATTGCAATTTGTGAGCTCAATCTATTTGGTTTAGTTTTCCTTTATTGTAAATTAAGTTGTCTTGGATCTGCATTTTTTAGAAGTGTATAGGTTTTGGCTATATTAAAATGTACAAAGTCATTCACTCAATTTGGTTTCCTGCTTGTTGTCTTTTTCATTTCTGTGTTACTGGGTGTTGTTTTTTTTTTCCTTTCCATTGTCTTAATGGAGTATTTCTTCCTTCCTTCCTCCCTACCTTCTTGCCTTAGAGGGTTAGAGCACTGAGCACTTATCAAGGGTTGCTCAGCTAGTATTCGTGGGAGGCAGGACTTGATATCTCATGATGCCTCAGGTCTTTCTGGTGCCCAGGCTGCCCTTTTATCCACTATACCCTACCTCTTTCTCAATGAGATTTACAAGTTCAGCAAAGGACAAAATCTGTGAAATGAGGTAAAATAGAATCCTAACCTTGTATGAAAATAAAAGGCATCAAGATGGCACAATAGATAAAGTGCTTGCCCTGGAGTCATGAAGATCTGAGTTCAAATCTGGCCCCAAACTCTAGCTGTGTGACCCTGAGCAAATCACTTAACCTCTCTCAGCTTTAATTTCCGATGATGAAGATGATGATGATGATGGTGATGATAATGATGGTGGTAGTGGTGGTGCTGATGATGGAGATGATGATGATGTTCCTTCTTTTCCACTCTATTGTGTTTTTCTGGATGTGCAGTTAAGGATCCTAGTTGTATTCTTTAGAGCATACATACACAGAAAAGTATTAAGGATCTCCCCAAAATTATTACCTTGCTAGACAATCCATGGCAACACTTCCATGGTGAACTCAGATAGGAAATGTGGTTCCTAACTCCATAAAGCATTTGACTCCTTATGCTTTCAATAGAGCCATTCCTTACATTAACAACCACTTCAAGATTTGCATTTATTTCTGATTTAAAGACCATATTTTTAATCAGTTTGTAGTTGATAAATAGTATAAGTCTAAGCAGCATGAGGCTATTTCTTAAAAAGAAGGAGGTTTTTTTTCCTATTTTCCAAAACTTTGGTCACTTCATTTATGATGTGTTCAGCAATAAACATATATGCCAGTGAACTTTCTACATATTTAACATCATTGTGTTAAAGGTCATCTGTAATGGTAATTAAGGTGAGACTCTTTGCTGTTCTCTTAAGTGCCTTTAATGATTCTGCCCTTTGTTTGAATGGGGCAGATAAAGAGGGATTTTTGAATGTTTCTCATCCTTAAGACCATCAGGAGTCATTGACTTGTATATGGTGGTACTAGGGATTAACTTTCCCACACCCTAAATGGGATTTTTTACTCTTCTTTGGGTGCTTCTCAGCACTGAGGTAATTAAGTGCCCCAGGGCCCTGAGACTGGTATCTAAGATCCAAGATTGGTGGTTGGCTTTTGGGGCACAATCATGGAAGGAGTGTTGAGACCCTGGGCAAGCTGTAACTGCCCCCCCCCACCCCCACCCCGGCTTTGTAACCCAGATAGATGTCGGTGATGCTCTGGTAACTATGAATTGTGATTTGAATCAGACAAGGTCTGTCTGTTGATGTTTGTAATTTCTGTTTGTATTTGCCTTGAAGTTCAGGAGGCTGATCTTTTCCCCCTGAACTAAGTGATTGATATATGTATATTTAATTAAACTGAGATTGTTAACCGCTTAAAGTTGCTTTTCTTAGTAAAGCAGATCAAAAGAACCTGTTAGCAGCCTTCTGTGTTCTGGTTGTTGCTGGTTTTACGCAGTCACAGTAGCAGCTAGCAAGATTGTTGCTACATCATTGGACTTGTTTTATGCTACAGAGTTCATTTTGTAAGTATGTTCAGTTAATTCTTTCACTCTTAGCTAATGAGACCTTTAATATCTGTGCCTAAGAGAATAAATATGTATGTTCTTGTACTCCTAAAATGCTTCTCCCAAAGACCTGCTTTGGGACTTGGCTTCTAGTAAAGGGTTTCACTTCACCAA
Organism: Phalanger gymnotis; assembly: GCA_028646595.1. Lineage (NCBI taxonomy): Eukaryota > Metazoa > Chordata > Mammalia > Diprotodontia > Phalangeridae > Phalanger > Phalanger gymnotis. Next base: position 280,024,781 of record CM053623.1, read on the forward strand.
CTTGATTAAGCCTATTTTGGTGTGTTATGAATCGGATGATTCCTGTTACCAGTCTAAACTTCCAACAGGACCTTCTCTTCCTAAATTTCTTCATCTTCTCACGAACACTAACGCTACGCCAAGTTGAGCATAACTGTGCAGCACATTTAGTCCTCCTTAGTTCTTCTGATGAGAGCATAGTCTCTGGGAACCCCCATGAATCTGGAATACCATCTCTGGGAGCCCCCATGAACTCTCCTGAACCTTCCAACTAGATCTGGCCTTCCCCTAAGGCCAAAAGCCTTACATTCCTAGCCTTGCCCCTGGTTGTCCAGCTACTTCCCACCCTTGATACTATCAATATCCATGCCTCCAGCTACTTCCCACCCTTAATCCTGATCAAAATATCTGTACCCTAGCCCAGTTAACCTGGGTCTCTCATTGTCTGTCATCTCCAGGTAGCCTTCAGCTATTTCCCCACCCCGGAAGCTGACCTCATCAGGGTCCCATCAAGCTCCTCCTTAGACTCCTCCTCAAGACCCTCCCTAAACCCCTCCTCTAGTCACCTTAGACCACACCTCGATCCCTCCCACAATCTTTGTGTATATAATCTCCATCTTGCCTCCATGAAGGCACTCAGATTCAATCTAGCTCAGCTTAGATTAAATCTGGCCCGCTTGTGAAATAAGACAACCCATTATGGTGGATCCTTAATAAACTTTGTCTTTTCCCTTAGCTGAGAAGGCTTGAGTCAAATTCTTTCAGCAGGACCTGGCATGTTGGTATTTTGGGGTCTCAAACACCCCTAGAAGCATCATTTTTTGCTTTAACCTCTTCACTTCCTCACATCATTTCCTCCTCCAGCTTTCCCAGATGGAGAAATACTTTACACTCTCATGCCTAAAAAAAAAGTAGTTGTGGTAAAGATGGAGGATTTGTTGAAAGGAAAAGGATCATCAACAGAGGTAGAGTTTTAAAAGCAGGAGTGGTGCAGAACCTAGAAACTGGATAACTGATTTAGCAAGTATACCAACCAGTTCAATCCAACTGAATCTAGTCCAGTCCAGTTTAATACAAACCAATCCAATCAAGTCCAGTGCAATCCAATTCAATCCAGTGAGCATTTATTAAGTGCCTACTACATTCAAAGCATCACACTAAACACTGGTGAATGTAAAATCAAAACAAACAATAAACCTTTGCTTGAAGGAGATTACCTTTTCCTGGCTTGATAATACCACTACTACTACTAATAATAATAAATATCACTTATGTAGTACTTCAAGGTTGGCAAAGTGCCAAACATGTATTATCTTATTTGATCTTCACAACAAAACTGAGAGATGGGTGCTGTTATTATCTCCATTTTGCAGACGAGAAAACCGAGGCAAAGAGATGTTAAATGACTTGACCAGGGTCACACAGCAATTAGGTGTCTGAGGTAGGATTCAAACTCAGGTCGTCCTGACTCTGTGTCCATCACTTTTACCCACTGTGCCACCCAGATACTTCTAGACATGGTTACAACATGCAAACAAGTCTATCTATACATGATAATGCATGGAGGAGGGAGAGAGTATTAATAACTAAGGAGATCAAAGAAAGCTTCCTTAAAAAAAGGCACCTGAGCTGAACCTTGAAGGAAACCAGGACCCCACAAAGGAGAGATGAGAAGAGAATGTCTCCTAGCCACAGATCTAGGGAATAGAGTAGCCACTAAAGGGAGAAACAAGTAGCCCAGTTTGACTAAAAGGTAGCATGTATGTAGCGGAGCTAATATGAAAAAATGACTTCACAGAAATGAATGTAAGGCTACTTTGACTTCTTCCCTGACTGCTGTAATCTTAGCTAAAAAGGGCTATATGTATATGTAACAGGCAAACCAGTCTAATCCAGGGTTATTGTTGCTCAGTGGCAACTTCCTTTCCTAATGTGATCAGCTACAGTCATCTCCCAAGGTTCTTTCTTCTAAAGGAAGCACAGGGATAAACGTGGCCGTCATCCAAAGTCAGTGTTGTCCCAGAGATCCCAGAGCTGGGGAACTGCTCCTTGGATGCAGACAGGCATAGCCAGGCTCTACCTAAGCAACACTGACTCATGTGAGAAGAGGAGAAGTAGGGAATTATAGAAACTGGGCAAAGCACCAGGGCAGGTGTGAAAACTGAAATTTGTAGACAAAGACTGAAGTCTTTTGAGTGACTATGAATCTCCTTTATCAGGTCTTTATAATAGGCATTTATATGCCATGTGAAGAAATGGAAAATAAATGATTGAAGCATTTTTTTTTAACATGGGGTAATTTGTTTTGTTTGACTATACATATGTGTGATGGGTTTTGTTTTTCTTTCTCAATGAGTAAGGGATAAAGGTAGGAGAGAAAATAAACAATTAGGAAAATCTGAGTTTTTTAAAAAATTAAATAGTTCATTGAAAAACAAATGGGGGGAGGAGAACAGCTGGATCATACTTGATATGCATAGAAGGAGTCAGTGCTAGAAGCAACATCATTTTGAAGCTATTGAGTCCACCTTTAGTGGCAATACACCCCTCTGTTTTGTGCCTCATTTGCAATTAACAGAGAACCATTGGACCCAGTTATATGTTGTTGATTCTCTAAAGAATCTCATATTATCTTAACATATGCATTGGGGTCACCTTCTTGGGAGAGAGCATTTGAGGTGGCATTTTTGCTCTGCCAAATAAATTCATATATATATATACAAACATATATATGGTATGTATGTATGTATTCAATAATCAGTAAGCATAATGTGATTCTGTGTTCTCTTTGCCATTCAGTCAATTAGGTGATTGTAAAGATGTGGTCTATTGTAGACTATAATCATTTATGAAAGCCTGCTGATTCTCTGCTCATACTCTCATCAGTTTTATACTTATAAAAGGTGTAGCTTGTTCTCAAAAAGATTTTCTTGAGAAGGGAACAGTAACATAGGAGTTGGGAGTTATTGACACTCCCTCGATTGCTTTTTTTGGCTGCTTTTTCCCCACAAGCATTTGGCGTTCCCTGGTCTTTCAGATGTCCTGAGATTTGATCCATCAATATCCTCAAAATTATCTTGCTTCTAGCACTGATTCCCTCTACACATACTTGAGTTTGTCCAGCTGGTCCTACGATTTTTGTTTTCTTAAAAAAGATGTTGTTAAAGCCCAGTAGCAGGAGGTAGAAAGAGAAATTCCATTTAAAATAACTGTAGACATATAAAATACTTGGGAGTCTACTTGCCAAGTCAGATTTAGGAACTATATGAACACAATTACAAAACACTTTTCACACAAATAAAGTCAAGTGTAAACAATTGGAAAAATATTACAGATTTTATGCTCATGTGTAGGCCAAGCCAATATAGTAAAAATGACAATACTACCCAAGTAAATAAATAAATATATGGATGGATATGGATATGTGCCAATGAAACTACCAAAATAATTATTTTATGGAGCTAGAAAAAATAATAATGAAATTCATCTGGAAGAACAAAAGGTCAAGAATATCAAGAGAATTAATGGAAAAAAATGTGGAGGAAGGTAGTCTAGCCATGCCAGATCTCAAACTGTATTATAAAGGAATAATTATCAAAACAAGCAGGTACTGGCTAAGAAATAGCGTGGTGGATCAGTGGAATAGATTAGGTATACAACACATTGCAGTAAATTTTCATAGTGACCTAGTGCTTGATAAACCCAAAGATCTAAGCTTTGGGGACAAAAACTCATTATTTAACAAAAATTTCTGGGAAAACTGGAAAAGAGTATGGTAAAAACGAGGTATAGACCAACACTTCATATGTATACCAAGATAAATTCAAAATGGGTATTTAAACATAACAGATGATACCATAAGCAAATTAGGAGAGCATGAAATAGTTTAGCTGTCATATTTATGAATAAGGGAAGAATTTAGAACCAAATAAGATATAGAGAACATTATGAAATGTAAAGTAGATAGTTTTGATTATACAAAATTAAAAAATTTTTGCACAAACAAAACCAATGCAACCAAAATTAGAAGGAAAGCAGAAAACTGGGGGAAATTTTTTACAATAAGTATCTCTGACAAAGTCTTCATTTCTCAAATATATAGAGAACTGAGTCAAATTTATAAGAATACAAGTCATTCTCCAATTTACAAATAGTCAAAGGATATGAATAGGCAGTTTTCAGACAAAGAAATCAAAACCATCTATAGTCATATGAAAAAATGCTCTAAATTATTGTTGATTAGAGAAATACAAATTAATTAAAACAACTCTGAGCTACCACTTCATACCTATCAAATTGGATAGCATGACAAAAAATGAAAATTATAAATATTGAAAAGGATATGGAAAACTGGGACTCTGATGTACTGTTGGTGGAGTTGTGAATTGATCCAACTATTCTGGAGAGCAATTTGGAACTATGTCTAATGGACTATAAAACTTTGATCCATCAATATCACTGCTAGGTCTGTATCCCAAAGAGATTTTTTTTAAAAAGGGAAAAGAATCTATTTGTACAAAAATATTTATAGAAACCCTTTTAGTGGTGGCTAAGAATTGGAAATTGAAGGGATGCCCATCAACTGAGGAATGGCCAAACAAGTTGTGGTGCACAATTGTGATGGAATATTATTGTGCAAGCAAGAAATGGCAAGCAGGATGATTTCAGAAAAAAAAAAAAAAAACCTGGAAAGACATGAACTAAGATAGAAAGATGAGCAGAACCAGGAGAAGACATAGTAACAGAATATCGTATGGTGAGCCATGAATGACTTACCTATTCTCAGCAATACAATAATCCAAGACAATCCTGAAGGACTCATGATAAAGCATGCTATCTACCACCAGAGAAAGAATTCATATTGCTTGAATACAAACTAGAGCATACTATTTTTCACTTCTTTCTTTCATTATTTCTTTTCCTCTTTCATTCTTTCTAACATAGGCAAAGAAATGAGAGAAAAGGCACGGTTCTTTATTTTTGTTTGTTTGAGTCTTCTTGTACAAAATGACTAATATGGAAATGTTTTACATGATTTAAATGAATTAGACATGAGTTGATTACAGACTCAGTATGGCAAGCTGAATTAAAAAGATGTGAGTCTGAATTCTGCCTTTAACACATTAGTCACGTAGCCTTGTACCACTCACAACCTTTCTTATCCTCAATTTTCTTATCTGTGAAATGGGGAGAATAATGTAATACCTATCAAAGTTTGTTTTGAGTCAAATAAGATTATGTAAGATAAGCACTTTGGAAACCTAAAAGCACCACATAAATGGCATCTATTTTGTTCTAGCCCTATCTATTTTATTCTAACTAGAAGTCTATTTTATTATTTTCCTTACAACTCAAATTCTATTCTTAAGTTCCTATTTTTAGTGTCAGAACCATGTGTAAGGCATCATTTTTTCAATGATTCTGCAAGCTTTCTGATGCTGAATAGTTGATACAGCAGAATAGAGTTATGTTCTCATTGTCTCTAGAAATAGATTTTGTTTCTAGAATGCTGAATAAAAGTATAATTGAGCCATTGAAGTGAATGATTGTGTTCTAAAATACCAATATAAGCACAATCTCCTGATCTTTTTTATTTCCTGAATTATTGGGACAAGATGACTTATTATTGGTACAAGATGGTGCATTATTGGTACAGGATGGTGTGATCACAGTATATATAGTTTCCGAGAGCACCCTTATTTCCATGTGGCCCTAATCCAAAACACAGTTTCAGATTCAAGATATTCTGTGGGTTCATATTCACTCAAATCCATAGGTTACATGCTTCCATTAGTGTTTCTACTCTCTTAAGTCAGCAAGAGGATAGACTTCATTTTTTAAAGATGATATTCAATATCCAAAAATAAAGATCAAAATAAGAAAAGTAGCAGCAGATTATTTCTCCCATTAGCTACAAGATACATGTACATATTATCAGTGAGAAGGCGTGACATATATAAATATCATTCCTGTTAACAACACATGTAGCAAATGTGTCTGGTCAGTATACACACGTGGAAGGAAAAACACATAAGGGCACATAGCCAAGCACACAGAGAAGGAGGCACACATATAAGTAATATATGTGACTAGAGGGCTCATGTGTAGAGAGACCTTCATAGCCAGGGAATAGAGACAATTCACACCTCCAGTGCTACAGGGACACTAATATCTTCTGGTGATATTTTCTTGGGCCTGTTTCCACTGGGCACTGCTCTCTGAGAGGCCCATACCCAAAGACCAAAGCTCATTTCTTGGGGCTACATGACCTAAGAAAGGGGTGAAGAAGGTCTTAGTGTATGACCCTTTTACTTTAGACTTGAATAGGGAGCTATTAAATATTTTTAATGAGAGGAGTGACTTCGTTCATACAGAGGCTAAAATAATTTTTTTTAAGGCATAAGTCTGACTATGTCACTTTTATGGTCAAAAAACTATTCGGTAGATCCCTAAAGCTTAAGTTTTTGTTGTTGTTCAGTCATATCTAACTCTTCGTGACCTCATTTCAGATTTTCTTGTCAAAGATACTGGAGTGGTTTGCCATTTCTTTCTCCAGATCATTTTACAGATGAGGAAACTGAGGCAAACAGAATTAAATGATTTGCCTAGTAACACAGCCAGTAAGTGTCTGAGGCTGGATTTAAACTCAGGTCTTTCTGACTCCCAAATGGCCAAAATTTGCTGGATTATGGAGATGGCATTCCAGAAAAACTTCTGCTTCATTGACTACACTAACGCTTTTGATCATGTGGATCACAACGAAATGTTGCAAATCCTCAGAGAGATTAGAGTACTAGGTCATCTTACTTTTCTCCTGAGAAACCTGTATGTGGGCCAAGAAGCAAGAGTTAGAACCAAACATGGAATAACTGACTGATTTAAGAGCGGAAAAGGGGTATAACGAGGCTGTAGATTGTCACCTTATTTACTTAATTTACATGCAGAGCACATCATGCAAAATGCCAGGCTAGATGAATCAAAAGCCAAAATTAAGGTCGTTGCAGAAGAAATATGAGCAATCTCAGATGACAGCACTCTGATGACAGAAAGTGAAGAGAATGAACATGAAAGAGAAGAGGGTAAAAGCTAGCTTGAAGTTTAACATAAAAAAAAAATAACAAACCTAAGATTTTGGCAACTGGTCCCATCACTTTCTGGTAAACATAGGGAGAAGAAATGGAAGCAATGTCAGATTTTATATTCTTGGTCTCAAAGATCACTGCAAATGGAGACTATAGCCATGAAAGATGTTTGCTTCTTGGAAGGAAAATGTGGCAAATCTGGACAGTAGAGACATCACCTTGATGACAAAGGTCCATATAGTCAAAGCTATGGTTTTTCCAGTAGCAATGTAAGGCTTTGAGAGTTGGACTATAAGGAAAGTTGAGTGCTACAAAATTGATGCTTTCGATTTGTGATGCTGGATAGTAAGAAGATCGAAGCCATCAATTCTTAAAGAAATTAATTCAGGCCATTCCCTGGAAGATCAAATACTGAAGCTGAACCTTAAATACTCTGGCTACATAATGAGAAGACAAGACTCATTGGAAAAGACCCTGATGTTGGGAAAGATGGAAGGCCGAAGGGAAAATGGGACAGCAGAAGTTGAGACGGATACAATATGTCATGGAATCAATGAACACAAACTTGAACAGACTTTGGGAGATAGTGTAGGATAGAAGGGCCTGGTGTGCTATGGTCCACGAGATCACAAAGAGTCAGACATGACTGAATCACTAAACAACAAAACTTTCTGACTCCAGGCCCAGCAATCCATCCACTGCATCATCTAGCTGCCCCTAAAGCCTACGTACAATATACAAACTCTAAGCCTGCTATTAAAGGTGTTCCATAAAGTTTCTCCAACTTATCTTTACAATCTTATTTCACATTATTTTTCTTCATACACTTATGAAGCATTTTGCAAAACTTAAAGTATTATATAACTGCAAAGTACTTACTATTATTTTCATTATTATTATTATTATTAACATATATTCGGGGCAAATCGATCTACCAGCTGTTCCTCAATATTGTTTTTGCCAATTCCTAATTCTTTAGGTTTATACAATGTGGCAACTCTAACTGTAGAAATTCTTAGACTTGCATTCATTCCCCAGGGCGATTTTTCAGACTCTTACGATGTGACATTTTATGGTCATTTCACAGTTGGGGCAACAATTCATACGGCAAAATAATTGTGCCATATGTTATAAGATGTTTTAAACTCATTTTTTCTTGCCAACCTGTTTTCCATTTTTTCTAGCTATTATCATGTAGAGATGCCTTCCTCTAGTGGTGTCTGTTCTTAGATTTATAGAACAAAACTAGGTGACTGATTGTTGCTGGGTCTTGCTTATCTAGTCTATTCTGCTGGTCTGTTTTTAAAAAATCAATCAATAACAACTAACTTTGCTTTTTATTTCTTTATATTTTGTCATCTGGTACTACAAAGATGCCTCTGTCTTACTTTTTTTCCTCCCTCATTATCTCCCTTGAAAGTCTAGACCTTTTTTGTTTCCTCCAAATGAATTTCGTTACTGTTTGATTTAGTTTTACAAAATCCTGTCCTTTGACAGTTTGGTATCACGACAAATCAATAAATTAATTTAGATAGCACTATTTCATCATATTGGCATGACTCAGCCTTGTACAATGAAGGAAGCCTAGCTGTTGAAATTTTCCTTCATTTATGTAATGAGTTTTTTATGGTACAAAGTCCTATTTATTTTGTAAATTTTGCTGTTATTTTTATTGGAATTTTTTTCCAATATTTTTCTTCTAGATTCTATTAGTAATATATTTTAAAAGACAGATAAATTCTATGTATTTTTTTATGCTGCTACTTTACTGAAGCTATTGTTTTGGATAGCCCTTTATTGAATTGAACAAACCATTATATTTTGTTCAAACAGAGATAATTTTGTCTTATTTTTGTAAATACTTTCTTTTTTTACCTATTTTTTAGAATTTATTTTTATTTTTAATTTATGAAGTAAAATGGGCATTTCTATAATACAGTTTAATAATAATAATAAAAATGATTGCATATGAAACTCCAAATCTATTATGTACACTTTGCTATTCCTTTTAAATATACAATAAAGTTATCATGTAAATTTCTTTTTTCCCCTTTTTTCTTCCCTCCTCCCTCACTCCCACCCCTCCCTAGAAATGGCTACCATTAGATACAGATAGGCATATGTATGTAAAATTATTCTATACACATTTCTATTTATCTGTTCTTTCTTTGAATGCAGATGCCATCTATCTTCATATGTCCTTTATTTTTAATTTCTGTATTTATAATAATTGAAATGACTTAATCACTCAAAGTCTTTCTTAAAACAATATTGCTGTTACTGCATACAATGTTGTCTTGGTTCTACTCATTTCACTCTTAACCATTTCATGCAAGTTTTTCAATCTCTGAGATCATTGAACTCATGATTTCTTGTAGCACAGGAGTATTCCATCACAAGCATGCACTACAACTTGTTCAGCCATTCCCCAATTGATGGAGATCCCTGCAATTTCTAGTTCTTTGCCACATAAAGAAAGCTGCCATAAGCATTCCATTCACACTCAAAGTTATAATTACTATTTGTGAATTTCCCTCCATCTTATTTCTACTTACTATTTTCCTTCTCAGCCTCTCTTTTTACCCTATCCTGGTTACCTTATCTTCTTCCTTTGCTCTCTGGTTCCTTATTTTCCCTCCCCTCTAAGAGTCTCTTTTTTATCTTCTTCCCCCATGCTCCTAATCTTAATCTATACACCTTCTAAGAGTCCCTCCTCCACCTTGTCCTCCAGTTTTCTCACCTCTCTACAAATTCAAAAGATTTCCACACATTTCCAGATGTGCACATTGTTTCCTCTTCAACCCAGATGAGAGTAAGATTCCAATATTACTAGCCCTCCACCCCTACCTTTTTCCCTTGTATTAGCTTTTCCTTTCATGCACTATTTTTATGATATAATTGCTTCCTTTTATCTTTTCCTACCCATTTGTGTTTTTTATAATCACCTTATCATGCACAACGTAGCCCTAACCTTCCTTTTAAACTTTCTCCATAATGATGACGGTTTTAAGAATACTGACAACATTTTCATGTATATATTCAGAATCATACTCAACTTTGCTGTGTAAGTTATTCTTGGACACAACCTCAGTTCTTTTGCTCTTCAAAATATAATATTCCAAGACTAACAGTCTTTTAGCATAGAAGCTGCTAAGTCTTGTGGAATCCTGACTGTATTTCTATAGTATTTAAATTGTTTTTTTTTTGCTTGTTGCTTGCAATATTTTCTCCTTAACCAGGGACTTTTGAAACTTGGTTATTTCATTCCTCTATGTTTTCCTCCTGGGGTTTCTTTCAAGTGGTAAATGGTATATTTTCTCTATTTGTACTTTTACCCTCTTGTTCTAGAACTTCAGGGCAATTTTCTTTAATAATTTCTTGTAATATTGTATCCAGATTCTTTTTTTTTTTTTGACCATAACTTTCAGGTAGTCTAACAATTCTTATGTCTTTTCTCCTTGATCTGTTCTCCAGATCAGTTGTTTTTCTAATGAAATATTTCAGATTCTCTTCTATTTTTTTCTAGTTTCATTATTTCTTACTGTCTTACAATGTCATTTGATTCCTGTTGCCCAATTCTAGGTTTCACTTATTTTCTCAATTTCTAATTCTGGTCATATTGCTGTAGCTGTTGTTTCTGGGATTGCACCAACTAAAAATGAAAACAGTATCCCTAATCTTGTTATGAAAGCTTCTACTGTTTATATTTTTTTGTTATAAGTAGATGGATGAATGGATAATTCTGATAACATTATGGAAAGGTAATTGTATTTCTTTTTTTAAGTGTTTTAATATAAATGAGTACAACATTTTGTCAAGAGATTTTTTCTTGTGCTTTAATTGTTTTTATCATTAATATGATTTATCATTTTGTAGTTTTCCTGATATTGAATTATTCTTATGTTCCTGGTATTCATTCGATTTGGTAACAAGGAATAGGACTTTGACATATTTTCAATATATTGTAATAATCTTTTTACTAATATTTTATTTGATATTTTAGAACTAATATTCATTATTAAGTATTCTATAATTTATTTTCTCTGACTTATTCCAAATTTGGTACTAGGATCATATTTATCTCATGTAATGAATTTACAGAGATATCTTCTTTCTCAAGCATTTTAATCAGTTTGTATAGCATTGCTCTTATATGTGTGATAGACTTGAAATATCATTGTTGATCAATATCTTTTAAATTTTTAATGTTTTAAATAATTTTTAAATTAATTTTTTAAATAATTTTAAAATAATTTTTCTTCCTCTCCATTCATTGTGAATTCATCTTTCTCTAATTTTTTTTGGGGGGGTGAAGTATAATTTTAATGTTCTCCCCATTAAAAGTTTGTCTCTTTTGTAAAAAAAAAAAAACAAACCTAGCTCTTAGTTTCATTTATTGTGTCATTAGTGATTTTGATATGGCTAATTCTTCAATCTAGTCTGAATATATTTAGTAGTGTATTCACACAATTCATGTTAATTACTAACAGCTTACATTTTTCCTTATTTTCTCGAACTATGCCTAAGATAATTTATCGAACACTTTGCTAAAATCAAGGGAAACTATAGCTGTAACATTCCCTTAATTTACCAGCTTGATAAACCCTGTTAAAAAAAAGGAAAAAGTAATTCTGACATGACCCATTCTGGATGAAATCTTGCTGCTATTTGTGATCTCTTCTTCCCATTCAAGGTGTTCACTAAAACAAAACACAAGTATGAAGGATATTTGATTTTATCATTACCGGAGAAATTCCTGTGTGAGAGGAGGTTCCCTCCAGCCAAAGGGAGTTGCTGGAGATACATAAAGACTTAGTGGCTTGCTCAGAGTCGCCAAAATAAGTGTCAGAGGCAGGATCTGAATCTAGATCTACCTAACTCCAATGTCAACACTCTGTCCTTGATAACATATTATAAAAGTATGCCTGGAATTACAACAAATACACTGACTAATATTCTGTATAGTAATATACTGTATAATATACTAATATATTGGATAGACTCCATTTCCTTCTTTGAAAATTGGAACAATGCTTCCTTTTCACCAATCCTTCACTTTCTCACACCTCACTACAATCTTTTAAAAATCACTTAAGGTTGCCCAACAATAATATCTGTCTTCTCCTTTACTACCCTGGGATGTAGTTCATCCCATCTGGTGAGTAGAACTCCCAAGGTCACCTAAGCACTCTCACACTCTCTTACCCTTACCTTTATCTCATATCCTCAGTTATCTTGGAAATCAACTCTCTATTTAAGGTTTCTATTCTGTCCTTTCCAGTCCAAAGGCCATTCTCTTATTCATCCACCCTCTCCCAGTGCTTTTTCAGTAAAAAAGAATTTTTTCCTTCTTTCCTTCTTCTTTCCTTCCTTCCTTCCTTTCTTTCTTTCTTTCTTTCTTTCTTTCTTTCTTTCTTTCTTTCTTTCTTTCTTTCTCTCTCTCTCCCCCCCTCCACCTCTATTTACAAAGAAAAAGAAACCATTTGTAATTGATAAACCCAGTCAAACAAAACAAATTAGCATCCCCTATCTACTGACCTCCTCAGCTTCTTTCAAGTCCCAGCTAAAATCCCACCTAAGTCTACTGCCTTCCCCATGTGATCCATCCTGTACAAGGCCTGTGTATACATAGCTGTTTGTATGTTGTCTCTTCTATTAGACTGGAGTTCCTTGAGAGCAGGGACTAGTTTTGACTTTGATTGTGTCACTTAGCAAAGTGCATAGTAGGTCCAAAATAAATACTCAATAATTGACTGACTGGAATTGAGCATGTCCAAAAATTTATCTCATTCTCCATCTTGAATCTATCCCCACTCTGTTAATAGATGAGTATCAGGCTTTTTCATCTGTCTTCTGGAATCACGGAGGGTCACTGCAATGATCAGAATTCTTAAGTCTCAAAGCGCATTCTCTTTGAAAAAGAGAAGCAAAAATGAAAGACAAAATTAATGAGATCTCTTTTCAGCAAGTCTAAGTTTTTGAAAAATCTCTTGTTCATTTATTTGCTTTTTCAAAAACAAAGCCTGCCCTGTCAATATGACTGCAAGCTTAAAAAATAACTTTCAATAAATTCCCTTTTAGATCTTTGACCCCACTTTGCATTTCTGCTGAGGAAGCCCTTCTACACATAGATTTTCCCCAGTTCTTAGTATCAGCAACTGATCTTACAGTCATTGGTCATCATTGCTTCTTTCTCTTAAGCTTTAGTACACAGAATAAAGATGTAACATAGTAATTTCTCAAAAAGAGCACTACATTTGAAGCCAAAGGACCTGGGCTCAATATCCAAGTCTTATAATTACTACCTGAATTAGAATGCTGGATTTGGGTTGACTGGGTCTGGATTCAAATCCTGATCTTGCCACTTATTACTTGTGTGACCTGGGTCTCATCCTCATCTATAAAATAAAGGGGTTAGATTAGATGGCTTTTGGGTTCCTGTCCAGCTCTAGCACTATGTTCCTCATTATTTCTCAACTCTTCACTGCCATATCTATAAAATGAAAGGTTTGGATTAGATGTCTTCTTAATCCTAATGAGGTTCTAAATCTCTGATCTTATGATCCCTTCTAGCCAAAGGTCTATCATTAAAACAGTGAAAACATTTGACATTTGAAAGCATACACATAGCCTACAGTTTTAAAATGTTTCCTATTTTCAAATATTTCCTGCTTCTGAAATTCAGGTCAAATTAACCATAAGGCCATATTTGTGTATCTGGATGAAATTTTAAGAATGTTTGCTACTTTTGGCAATTTTTCCTTCCTAATTGAGAGGCATGAAACAGGATGATGAGTGTGTCTCAAAGGTCACTGGTATCACAGAGGATATTCTGTACCAAGTCCAAATAGAAAAGGTATCTTATTAATGAAAAAGTTTTTCAAATGTTCCTGGATATGCATGATACCATGCCAATTATCCCAAGCCCAAGAAGACTATAAGCCCCACTTAAGGACATCCACATTCATTCAAAATAGGTTGACATAGTCAACTAAGTGGAAAAACAAAAAGGAATTGAGAATGCATGTTTCCCAGATTATGACATGGTAGTTTGATGAGTACGTGCTGCCTTAGTTCATCTGTATGTATATCTTGGACAGGCACTGCAGATGGACGATGAAGTAGGCCCAGAGTTGAATAGAAGGAAGAGATCCAGCTGGACTACATTTGGGAAACTATGTTACATTTTCCGAATCCCAAACTGCTTACTCCCACAAACGTCTCTTTTCTCAGTAACTCAATATTTTCCTTGTGATGCTGTATGCCTTTGAATCATGGAGCATCACAACTCCAGAAGCATCCAAATGAACATAACTCAAAAGACAATGGAAAGACACTCAGTTGGATGTGAGTAGGCTGCAGCATTACTTGACTGTGAATATGTGAGATTCCAGATGAAAGTGAAGGTCAAGGACCTCAATATGACTCAAAAATAGGCTGGCCATGTGCCAAAAGTGAAGGATAAGACAAGGACAGCTAGAAGTCTGTTTGCATATCTTTGATATAAAAAAAGAACCAGAGGAAAGCCTCCAGAGTATTGGCTAGCATCCTCTATGTGGGACTAATGGAAAGACATGGACAAAAGTCTCAGAAGTCAATATACTATGAATGGAGTGCAACCTGCACTAATGGAGGGATTACTCAAAATAGTGAGAACACAGATCCTCAGAAGTATCAAAGTGATTTCGAAACCTGCATTGTTCACTCTGGGAGCATAAATGCCACTTGTTTTAGGTATTACGCAAAGCTTGTTCACTTGTACTTAGTAGGGAAAGGGCTGGGGCTGAGGAATAGACCAGATTGGCATAGGGAATTTCCTCTCCCAATGCAGGGTAGCACTTTATCTGCTACAACTCTGCTCAATAACGGTTAGACAATCTATCCAGGGCACAACAGGAAATGGAGGGCAAACATAATGAATGATAAACCACTGAGGGGAGATACACTTTTCCTTAAACTTCCTTCCAGATTTTCCCCTTACTGATCCTGAAGCCGTATGTGGGCTTTCTGGTCACACAGAGCAAAGAAGCAAAGCAAACAAAAACCTACAACATTTTTCTCCATCTCAATCCATAAGAAGTTTCTTAATTACCTACCTTTTCTCTACTAAGAGAGAGAATCATACTAATCAATGAATCTCTATCCCAGCTTTATTTTGTAAAGATGACAAGAGCAAATATGTTGAGATATTTTTAGCAGTGATGCTGACAGATGCCCACTTCATACATGTGTGTATCTATTCATTCATTCAATAAAAACTTATTAAGAGCCTACTTGGGCAGCTAGGTGGCAAAATGGAGAGAGTGCCAGCCTGGGAGTCAGGAGGACCTGAGTTCAAATCTAGTCTCAGATATTATAGCTGTGTGACCCTGGGCAAGTCATTTAACCCTATTTGCCTGAATTCTTCATCTGCAAAATGAGATGAGAAGGAAGTGGCAAACCACTCCAATATCTTTGCAAAAATAAAATAAAATAAAAACGCCTAATGGGGTCATACAGAGTCAGATATGACTGAAAATATTTAACAACAAGAAGCTACTATATGAAATGCATTGTGTTAGATGCTGAGGGAGGAAAGAAAGAAAGGAAGGAAAGAAGGAAGGAAGGGAGATAAAGAAAGAGTGAAAGAGAAGAAGGAAGGAAGGAAGGAAGGAAGGAAGGAAGGAAGGAAGGAAGGAAGGAAGGAAGGAAGGAAGGAAGGAAGGAAGGAAGGAAGGAGAGAGGAAGAAACCAGTAGGGTTTCTACACCTAGGGGCTGTTAACTAAGGTTTACGGTCTAGTCAGGGAAATAAAATATTAATGGGGTTTCTATCTCCCAGGCAGATAGGTGGACTATAGTAGATAGAGTGCTGAGCCTGGGATCAGGACGTCCTGAGTTCAAATCCAGCCTCAGATACTTATAAGTTATATGACTCTGGACATGTCACTTACCCTCACCCTCAGTTGCTTCATCCTACCTCCCGGGATTGTTATGCAGCTAAAATGAGATCATATTTGTAAAGTGTTTCACACAGCACCTGACACATAGTTAGCACTTTCCTCCCTTCCTCCAGGAGCTTAAAAATCTATACACACACATAATCACAATCTAAAGTAGAGTATAATGATTTGCACAAGAAAAATTCAAGCTGTCATATGAATTTGTATGGATATCTCGGACTGGCACTATACAGATTGGAGGAAAAGGTTAGCATTTCCCTCTAGGGGACAGGTCCAGTAGCCTTCTTGAATCAGGTGTTTTGGGAGCTTATCTCTAAAAGATCATTAAGCTGACTGGAGTAAGGGGTTATTCTGTGGTCATGGAGTCAGGCAAGGCTAATTGACCCAGATGGGGATTGTGCTGTCATGAACACTGTGCCCTAATCAGACACAGGCAAGTTATTCATCAGTATAATTCACCATATTATTTTAAATAATTATAATATATATAATTATAAAATATACAAATAAATATTTGTAGAGAAGACAGTTTTTGAACTAATGCCAGAACAGGAATTGACATACAAAAAATTTAAAATAGTTAGGGGGCAAAGCCAAGATGTCAGAGAAAAGGCAGGAACTTGCCTGAGCTCTCCCCAAAACTTATCAGAACAACTTTAAATAATGCTTCAAAACAAATTCTGGAGTGGTAGCAATGAGGGCATAGTCTCTGGGAACCCCCTTGAATCTGGAATATAGTCTCTGGGAGCCCCATTGAACTCTCCTTGAATCTTCCAACTAGATCTGGCCTTCCCCTAAGGCCATAAGAGTTACATTATCATTAGGTCCAAATCTCTACTTAGCCTTGCCCTTTATAGTCCAGCTACTTCCCACCCTTGATACTATCAATATCCATGCCTTCAGCTACTTCCCACCCTTAATCCCATTCTCTTGGTTCCTGGAGTCTGACCTCATCTGGGTCTCATCAAGCTCCTCCTTAGACTCCTCCTCAAGACCCTCCCTAAACCCCTCCTCTAGTCACCCCAGACCACCCCTCAATCCCTCCTACAATCTTTGTGTACATAATCTGCATCTTGCCTCCATGGAGGTTCTCAGATTCAATCTGGCCCACTTGTGAAAACAGGCATCACAAAGGGTGGGATTTCTTAAGACAACCTATTATGGTGAATCCCTAATAAACTTTGTCTTTTTCTTTGGCTAAGAAGGCTTGAATTCTTTCAGCAGGACCTGGCATGTCGGTATTTTGGGGTCATGAGCACCCCTAGAAACGTATGGTTCCCTACTTATCATTCATTTTGATTAGACCTCTTCAGTAGAACCCACAAAAGGACAGAGTGAAACAATTTTCCAGCCCAAGACAACTTAGAAGGTTGGCAGGAAAGGTCTTTTGGAGCAGGATGAGAATGGAGCACAATCCAACTTTGGCCGTGGCCCAGCAAAGCAACAGTAGGCCTTGGAGGTGACTGAATCAGTGGTGGTACTGGTGGTTGCCAGACCTCTCAGGTCACAGATGGTAAGAGGGTCAGACAACTGGTCAGAAGGAGATTACAGGGGTCTTTTTGTTGGCATCAGGGTCAGGACTCTTGCATTGCCCATACTTGGATCTGGGTCACATTCCTGGATCTCAGTCCAAGGATGAAGAGGAACACTAGCATACCAGAGCTTGTGGCTGCAGGTGAGCTGGGACCCTAGTCGCAGCAAATTATCTGATATAAAAGAGGCATGAAAGAGCTTTTACACTGGAGGGGAAGATGGTGGGGGTGGGGGGGGGGAGCCTTATGCTGATTGGAATTGGCTCAAAAAAGGAATAACACACTCAGTTGTATACCCCATATAAGGAAGTAGGAGGAGAAGGGGATAAGAGAAGGTAGGGATGGCTAACAGAAGGGAGGGCAGATTGGGGGAGGTAAAAGTCAGAAGCAAAACACTTTTGAGAATGGACGGGATGAAAAGAGAGAAAGTAAGATAAATGGGGAAAATGGGATGAAGGGGAATACATATTAATCACAACAAAAAATTTTACAGCAATTTTCTTTGATAACGACCTCATTTCTCAAATATATAGAGAACTGAGTCAAATTTTTAGAATTAAGAGCCATTCCTCAATTGATAGTCAAAGGATATGAACAGGCAATTTCCAGGCAACGTAATCAAAGCCAAAGCTATTTACAATCACATGAAAAAGTTTTCTAAATCACTATTGATTAGAAAAATACAAATTAAAACAACTCTATCAGATTGGCTAATATGACAGAAAAGGAAAATGGCAAATGTTGAAGGGGATGTGGGAAAATTGAAACACTAATCTATCGTTGGTGGAGTTGTAAACTGATCCAGCTATTCTGGAGAACAATTTGAAAGTATGCCCAAAGGGCATACTAAAAGCTATGCATACCCTTTGATCAAGCAATACCACTACTAGATCTATATCCCAAAGAGATTTAAAAAGAAAAACAAAAAGAAAAAGGACCTATATATACAAAAATATTTGTAGCGGCTCTTTTAATGGTAGCAAAGAATTGGAAATTGAGGGGATGTCCATCAATTGGGGAATGACTGAACAAGCTGTGGAATATGATTGTGATGGAATACTCTAGGGCTATAAGAAATTATAAGCTAGATGCTCTCAGAAAAACCTGGAAAAACTTACATGAACTGATGAAAAATGAAGTAAGCAGAACCACCAGGAGAACATTATGTACAACAATAGCAATGTTATAGGATGATCCTCTGTGAATGACTTAGCTACTCTCAGCAATACAAAAATCCAAGACAATTCTGAAGGACTTATGATAAAAATGCTATCCATCTTTAAAAAAAGAACAAATAGAGTCTAATGCAGATTGAAGCACACTTTTTCTTTACTGTATTTTTCTTGTTTTTTTTTGTTTTGTATTTTCCTTCAGGATGACTAACTTGGAAATCTGTTTTACATGACTGCATATGTATAACCTATATCAAATTGCTTGCATGTCAATTGCAAAGGAGAGGATGGAGGGTGAGGGATAATTTGGAACTCCAAAAAATTTTTCAATGAATGTTAAAAATTGTTTTTATGTGTAATTGGGGAAAAATCAAATATTAATTTAAAAAATTCTCTACAAAATAGTTAGAGATGCAGAATATTAGAGAAGAGACCTTAGAGATTATTTAATCTAAGCCCTGAATTTCTCTTACAGTGAAGAGCAACAAGGTGAATGTTGAACTGGAATGAATCAGTAGGTCAGTCAACAAACATTTTTTTAAGTGTTTACTATGTTTCAGGCAAGAGGACTGCATTTGAATTTCAAGTGTCATGGAGAGAGCACTGACCTGGGAGTCAGGAGACATGAGTTATATACACTTGGGTCCACAACTAACCTTCTATGTAACTTGGTGAAGTCCTTAATTTCTTTGAACATTAGAGTCCTCATCCATAAACTAAGGGGTTTGAGCATAGAGAGTCCATAATGTTCTTCAAACGGGTGATCTAGATGGGAAAAACAGAATCCTGAGAGATGAAGTCATTTTCCAAAATAAGCATGACTCAGCACAGACAGGACTAGAACCCAGGTCTCTTTACTCCATGATCAGTGCTCTCCCCACTACATATAAGAAAATAGCACACTCTTGTCTCGGTCAAGAGGACCTGAGTTCAAATCTGGCCTCAGACACTTGACACACTTACTAGCTGTGTGACCTTGGGCAAATCACTTAACCCCAATTGCCCTGCCTTCCCCTCTCCAAAAAAAAAAAAAAAAACCTTTTAAAAATAGACAATTGTTAAAAATGGGGAGACCCCAGTTTTTTTCTCTGTCCTATTTATTTAATCTCTAACAGGGCGGATGGAAGATAGGATTAACATTTTCCTCATTCTGGGTATTGCTTAGGTGAGGGATATAGACTTTTTGTCTAAATTGCCCATGGCTGGGGGTAGTCTGGGTATAGGGATAGTCTCTCTGGCCTACAGTAACTCCATGTCACTCTCAGCTCCTCATTGGAGTGAGCTCTCTTCTCTTTGTAAAGTCCACCTCTCATCAATTGTTAACCAATCAGAGCTGATTGCCACCCTCAGGAACACCCTTCTTCCAAAGGTATATGAGCCATGAGTCTACCACCATGAAGGTCTTTGGCATTCAAGAGTGCCATGGACCTCTTATTTAAAAGGCTAGCATTATTAATAAAATGACTAATTACTCAGAAATTGTATCTCTTTTTTTTTTTAAATTAAAATTTAAATTTTTAAAACACCACATAGATGACCTTTAAAGTCTCTTTCCAGAGACCTTAAATTTGAGAGGCAGTAAGTATGGCAAAATGGACAGAGAGCTAGACTTGGAGGTGGGAAGGCCTGGATTCAGGTTGTGCCCCTGACACATTTGCTGTGCAACCCTGGGTGAGTCACTTAAAATTTCAGTGTTCCAGGCTACTCTCTAAGACCATAATAAGAAAGTGCCCATCTTCATTGGGCAAGGAATTCCTCGCCAGGAACTTCCCACCCCAATAAGTTTCCAAATATGATTTAAAAAGAATATCTCTTTCTTGGGTGACAATTAACTTAGAAGTCTTTAGAAATCATGGAATTTGGCTTGAATTTGAAGTGGAAATTAATCATGTTTTGTAATACCTAATATGAATCTGTTTTATGTCTTGAGGAACTTAGCAGCATACAATGCCTTATGCCACTCAAAGCGATATGGTTCCTTGTGGTCACAGATGCCTCAGTGAGCTGTAACTTCAAGCCTTATTAAAAAACAAATAGAAATTTTCTTCTAATATTCATACTAGAAAGGTATAGTTCCAGTTCTAATGTAACTTACATATAGAATGAGTTCTTTAGGAGATCTTTAAATAAAGAAGAGAATCATTAGGAAAGAAATAGCCATTTACTTGATTTGATCACCAACATTTGTTTTTCCACCGTAAATTGCTTTAAAATATTTTAGTGGTATGAGAACACCAAAAGTAACAATTTAGCACTACTGTATAGAAAAATAACCACAAGGCCTCTCTCCTGAGAAAATGTCACTGGAAAATATACTTCTTGGGGGAAGGGGTGGAATTCATAAGATAGGAAGCCCTGGGGAAGCATTTTTGGGCAGAAAAAAAAATTGGAGATAATAGGAAGAGCAGAGTGAACAAAAGAAGTTCTATTGGAAGTTATATGATAGATTTGCCAGTCCATGTACATTCATCTGTTTTTTCTATTTTACTATGTTATGGATAAATTGTTTTATTTCTTAAGTTCAGAATAAAATAATATTGTTTTTAAGCATTAATAAAAAGGAAATTAAAAGGTGAGTGCTTTGGTGCTAACAATTTCCAAGAGCTGAAGGGTCCTTTGGTCTTTACAGGGTAACCAATGTCATGTCATGCTTTAATACTTGAATTTTTGTTGGTGTATATCCTTCTTCTTGCAAACAAAAATTATATCACCTCTACCATTTGGCTGATGGTCTTTGAGAATTGCTGGCACCAGAAAATACCATCAACCTAGGTGACCAATTGTCTGGTAACCTCTTTAGTTTAGTAGGACCTACTAGTGTTTACCTCTACTGGTATGCCGAGTTTGGGGTGCCAAAGTCACTTCCATGCCATGATGAGCCATTAGAATCAGACTTTAGCAGATAAATTTCATTTCTTAAAATGTTACATTTTGAATTAGTCATTTTTAGGTCAGTGCTTTTAAAAAAAATAATTTATTTTCCCGCAATTACAGGTAAAAAAAAAATAAACATTTGTTGCTTATTTTTTTTTTAAGTTTTGTGTTCCAAATTCTATCCCTTCCTCTTCCCTTGCCTTCCCTCATTCTGACACAGAAAGCAAACTGATATAGGTTCAGTCAAGTAAAAAATTTCCATATTAGTCATTTTGTACAAGAAAACGAGAGAGAGAGAGAGAGAAAGAGAGAGACAGAGAAGGTAAATGAGAGAGAGACATAGAGAAGGAAAATGAGACAGAGAAAGAGAGAGAGAGAGAGAAGGAAAATGAAAAATCTTAAAAAATGCTTCAATGTGTAATGAGATAATATCAGTTCTTTCTCTGGCAGATAGCATGTTTCATCATGAACCCTTTAAGACTGACTTGGATCATGGTATGGCTGAGAATAGCTAAGTCATTCACAATTCTTCATAATACAGTATTGCTATTACTGTGTATGATGTTCTCCTGGTTCTGTTCACTTTGTATCAGTTCATGTAAGTTTTCCAGGTGTGTTGTTAAGCAAAATTGTCTCATTAGCATGGCTTTTGTTTCTTTTGAGTGGAAGTACTTTCAGCTGTTAAGTGCTAAGCCCCAGGCCCAGGGCCCTGTCAGGTGTGAAACCTGTGTGGGTGTGGATTGGTGACTTAGGAGGGGCCAGCTCCGGAACCAATGGTCTCTGGTCATTGAGGCGGGGCTTGAGAACGGCGGCGGCGGCGGCGGCGGAGGGTATGGAAGCCAGAAGCTTCGGAAGCCAGAAGCTGCAGAAGCCAGAAGCTTCGGAAGCCAGAAGCTGCAGAAGCCAGAAGCTGCGGAAGCGGGGCTTACCCGAGTGCGAGCAGGAACGTGAGGCCAGTGAACATGATTTGGCTAAATACTCTCTTGCTTTTCTTTGGCCTCCTGGTTGCCCTTGTGAAATGGGCTTTCTGGGCCTGGAGTCTTTTTGTCAAGATGTTGGAATGGGGAGGCTGGTTCAAGTTTTTGCTGCGGTGGGGCC
>CM053623.1:280053392-280070183 GCA_028646595.1 Phalanger gymnotis
CTGGGAGGTCCGTGTGGGACCGACCTTACCCAGAGACCATCCAGGCTGTCCTGGGGTGGGGCCCTGCTTCCCTCTGCCACTTTGTGGGTTCTGCAGCTCTAGAATTGGTTCAGAGCCATTGTTTTATAGGTTTTTGGAGGAACTTGGTGGGGAGCTCATGCCAGTCACTGCTTCCCAGCCGCCATCTTGGCTCCGCCCCAGTCTATTTTTTAAGGTGTTATTTTCTTCAGTATTTTGAGGGGTCTCCTTTAGCAAGTCATTGACTTGTTTTTCATTGTTTTCTCTCATCTTTCTCATTTCTCTTCCCAATTTTTCCTCTACTTCTCTAACTTGCTTTTCCAAATCCCTTTTGAGCTCTTCCATGGCCTGGGACCAATTCATATTTTTCTTGGAGGCTTTTGATATAGGCTCTTTGGCTTTATTGAATTCTTCTGGTTGTATGTTTTGATCTTCTTTGTCACCAAAGAAAGATTCCAAAGTCTGAGTCTGAATCTGAGTCTGTTTTCACTGCCTGGCCATGTTCCCAGCCAACTACTTGACCTTTGAGCTTTTTGTCAGAGTATGAGTGCTTGTAGAGTAGAGAGTGCTTTGTCCCAAGCTTTAGGGGCTGTGCTGCTGTTTTCAGAGCTACTTCTACTCCACTGTCACCACAAGCAAGCTCTGCCACACGAGCACTCCTCCTCCCCAAGAATCTCCAACCAGGATTGCGACCCAGGTCCAAGCAGGGCAACCAAGCCCTGCACTCCCACTCAGATGTCCACCTTGATTCCTCCCACCATATGGGCCAGGGACTCCAGAAGCAGCTGATGCTGGAGCTCTGCAAGCAGCCACCTCCAACACCCCCATGGCTGGGGCCAGCTCTATTATCAGTTTTCCCACTAACCTGCTCTATGGTCTTTGGTATTTGTGGGTTGAGAAGTTTGGTAACTCTCATAGCTCAATGATTCATGGCTCTAAGGCCTGCTCCAGTTGACTCTTGGTCTGATCTGTCCTGGCACAGCCCACACTGGGCTGTGCTCTTCTCCCAGCACCGTGCAATAGACCCTTCCAAGCAACCATCCAGGCTGTCCTGGGCTGGAGACCTGCTTCCCTCTGCTATTTCATGGGTCCTCAGTTCTAGAATTTGTTCAGAGCCATTTTTTACAGGTGTTTGGAGGGATTTGGGGGAGAGCTTAAGCAAGTCCCTGCTTTCCAGCCGGCATCTTGGCTTGGCCCCAATTTTACCTTTTTTATCTTTTGCAACTATTTCTGTCACTTGGTTAAGAATACACATCCTACCCATAGCTGTGGTTTCTTGTCTAATTTTTTATGTTATGATGTTTGGTATTAAAGTTCTATACTCATTTTGATTTTAATGAGGAATATGGTATAAAGTGTTAGTCTAAGCTTAATTTCTGCAAGACTACTTTCCAGTTTTCCTGGAAGTTTTCAACAAATACAGAATTATTTCCCAAGTAAGTTGTGATTTTTGATTTATTGAACACTAAGTTATTAAGTTCCATCATTTATCATTTTCTGTTGTCTCATCTAATTCATTGATCTCATTCTCAATTTCTTAGCCAAAGCCAAATATTATTAATGACTGCTGCTTTACAATATAGTCTGAGGTTTGGAAGTGCTATTTCCCCTTTATCGCTAATTTTCTTTTGCATTTTTTCTTCCAATTCTAGATTTTTTGTTTCTCCAAATGAATTTTGTTATCATTTTATCAAGTACTATAAAGTGTCCCTCTAACAGTTTGGTGATCATAAATATTAAAAATGCAAATAATCTTTGTGAATAGGATTATTTTCACTATATTGACATGAGTACTGCATATTCCTTCAGTGATTAAGTTTTTCTTTATTTTCCTTATTTCTTTAGGAGCAATTTGCAATTGCAACATACCAGTATTTTGTGCATTTTGGTAGGTTGAGCGCTAAATAATTTATGCCTTTTGTAGTTACTCAGAATGGAATTTTTCTCTGTATTACTGCCTCTTGAATTTTGTTATTATTATATAAAAATTATTTTGAGTTTTTAGAATTTGTTTTTGTTTTGTAGTCAATAACCTTGCTGAAGATACTGTTTCAATTAATACATTTCCTGATTTCCAAGGATTTTCCTAGGATTTACATGCATCATGTCATTAGCATATAAGAATACTTTTCTCTTTGCCTGTCATAAAGCCTTCGATTTCTTTTTCTTCTCCTGTTGCTATAGACAGCATTTCTAGGATTATATCAAATATCAACCATGAGAGTGGGAATCCTTGGTTTACTCCTATGTAAACCTTGGCTTTTTTTTTTTTTCCCAACGCAAGATATGTAAATCTTTTCTGGGTATCAATACTAAGACAATATAGCAGAATAATTCTGACTCTGTCAATCTGATTTTTTTTTTAATTATGAGCTAAGTAATTTTTTTAAATTACTTAGTAATTTTTTAGTAATATTTAGTAATATTTTAAATTATGAGCTAAGTAATTTGGACATTTCTACCACAATGGGTTTATTTAATAGTTTCACATTTAAATTTTCCAGGAGAGACTTTTTAAAAATAAGTTTTTATTGATGTATTCTGTTCTCATATAATTATAGTTATTCCAAATGTCCCTTCCCCTCCCTCTCTCTCTCTCTCTCTCTTCTTCCCCCTCTCCCTTTTTATCTCCCTCTTCCTCTCTCTCCCTCTCCTTCTCCCTCTCCCAAAAAGCCATCCCATATAACAAATAGTATTTTTTAGGGAGGGAAAAAATCAGCACAACTGATCAACATATTGAAAAAATCTGAAAACTTGTATAATGTGTAACACCTGAAGAATGTTTGGAGTGTAGAAGACCTGAGTTCAAATCCAGCACTTACTAGTTATATAACCCTGGGCAAATCTGTCTGAGACAGTTTATCTCAGCTTCCTCAATTGTAAAATGGGGAATGATAATACTATCTGTCTCCCAGGACTGTTGTGAGAATCAAATGAGATGATATTTGTAAAGCCCTTAGCACAGTGCCTGACACACAGTAGGTACTTAATAAATGCTTTTTCCTATCTTCTTTGCCTAACAATGAAATTACAAGTCCCAGCCCTCTTTGCGAACCCACTTATTGCTGGAAAAATGGTGCTTTTAATACAGTTGAGATCTTAATGAAACCCACACTAAACAAAGACCTAATGGCAAGGTTTTTCCTTCATGATTAGTTTTCTTCAATTTATACCCCAGGCCTCCTTGGCTACTTCACTACTTATAATTTCAAGACTTTAGATAATCAACCATGATTTAAAAGGAAAAAAATGTCCTAGGATATACTTGCCCCTGTTTCTGACTTCCTGACTCCCTAGCTGCCTGTCACGATTAGCTGAGGCCAGAAAACACTTCCCACATCAACAGTCGAGGACATTCAGGTCACTCAGTAAGTGACAACTCATGCCTTGTGTTCCAGATCCAGAGGTTTATTTATTACTGTCCTTGTACCGACTAGTGATAGACCTGTCAGAAAAAAGCAGAAGTCAAATAAATAGTAACTGTGCCATTAGGATGGGAGATCATAACTACGTATTTATTAACTAAGGGACATTTTTAAAGGACTTCCTTACTGTGGGGGGAATAAAGAACCAGATTCTTCCAGAGCATAAAATATTGTAGTTGACAGGGAGAGAACACTAAAAGCCACCAGCACTTTAAATGGTGCCAGACCTAATATAGCTTCCAAAGGAGGCCACTTTAAGAGAATTTTAGAACCAGGCAGCACTTTAGAGATTGTCCGGCCCAGGAGTTCTTCATCTGGGATCCACACACTCCCATAGGGTTTGTAGATAGATTTTAGACTGTCCCTGAACTTAGCTGGGGAAAAATTGCCTCTTTATTTTTCAATCATCTGTCACTGAAATTTAGCATTTTTTTCTTTTTTTTAATGAATTTATTTTTTTATTTTTAGTTTACAACACTCAGTTCCACAAGGTTTTGGGCTCCAAATTATCTCACCCTCCCTCTCCTCCTCCCTTCTCTCCCCAAGAGGGCATAGCATTTTTTTTCAATAATGAACATAAGCAACAAACCATTATGCTAAGAAAGAATCCATAGTCCAGAAGGAGACCAAATGGTCAGAGAACCATATGACATGAAAAAGGTAACACCCCAATTTGGGCCAAGCCTCTCATTTTGCAAATTAGGAAATTAAGACTCAGAGAGATTAAGTGAGTTGCCTAAGGCCAAATATCTAGTTAGGACAAGTCTGTGAGTGAAATTCAATTTCCCAGTCCAAAGTTCTTCCCACTGTGATATTCCTCTCTAGACGTTGGCAAGATCAGAGATTAAACCCAGGACTTGTATACCCAAGTTGTGAAGGTTCAAACTCTAGATCAATCGATAACCGTTAGCATGTCAGCTCCTTAAGGGCAGGGAATATTTGTCTTTTTGTTCTTTTTGTATCCCCAATGCTTAGCACAGTGTCTGGCACATAGTAGGCACTTAATAAATGCTTATTGATTGACTGATTGATATTGATAGCTATCCTAGTCAGAGAATGATATAGAAGGCAGCATCTACTTGAAGAAGTATCTGTCCTGCTGAGAATCAATGAGAAGTGAGATAAGGTAGCCTTCAAGCAGGGACAGAATGCTCTACAGCAAGCCCTCTTGTGTCCTCTCTAGAGCTTTCTAGTCCATCTCTGCAGTAGGGCAGATTCTGATGGTAAGCAGTTAAGCTAATTAGACCTTAGCAGAGTCTTATACCTGAAAAGAGGTGATCACTACAGTGGAGAATCTTGCTGAAATCTAGTCCCCTTCTCCCCAATCTCTCAAGCTACTGTAGACCTTTCTGACATATTGCATCGTTTTTATAATAATAATAATAACAATTTAATCACTTGTTTTTGAGTTATTTATATAAATGTTTCATTGTCTTTTCCCACTCATCCACCCCCACTCCCCATTACAATTTCTTTGAAAGCAGATATGTGGGAAGTGTTTTCTGGCCTCAGCTAATCATGACAGGCAGCTAGGGAGTCAGGCAGTCAGAAACAGGGGCAAGTATATCCTAGAACATTTTTTTTCCTTTTAAATCATGGTTGATTATCTAAAGTGTTAAAATTATAAGTAGTGAAGTAGACAAAGAGGCCTGGGGTATAAAATGAAGAAAACTAATCATGAAGGAAAAACCTCCATTTTTTCCCCTTTGTATCCTTAGTCCCTACCACAGTGCTTTGTATACAGACAGTGCTGAATAAATGGTTGTCAACATCAGTTGAACACCATATTAAATGAGTTTTGCCATAAACTCACATACTTAAGTGGATCTTTGACCCCATTGATTTGGGAGTTCCCTCTGATGATATAAATCTTAATCCATCCATGCCTACCAATTCTACATGTCTCTTGTCCACATCTCCCCGCAAAATTCACTACATGGGATCCATCAAATGTGCTGGAGGCCTTACTTGATTTCTATTGACATAATGACCATGGCCACTCACCTGTCATCCCTTGCTCTTGCCACTTGACCAAGAAAGCTTCCCTTCCTGTCGTCATTATATATATATATATATCACTCCTGTTGTTCCTGGGGCCTCCATTTTGGAGAGGGGTCCAGACTCACCAACCTTCATTCTTCTCCTGGCTGTACTTCTGATTTTTGGATGTCAGCATTATGTCTCTGCTGTGGTGTCACTTTGGAACCTCCCTGAGAGTCTCAGGTCCCCTCACTCTGGAATATCCCTTTGCTACATTGTTTCCATTCTCTTTGTGTTGAATTTTCCCAGGGGCTTCCATTTTGGGGAAGAGCCCAGGCCAAATAACCATCAGTTATCTATGGCTCTGCTTCTGACTTACTGTATTTCAACCTCCTCTCTTTTCCAATACTTTTCAGCTCCCTTTTGTGGATTGTCTTTGTATTTGTATCACTAGTGCTGGAAGACAGCAAGGTGCCTCACTCTTCCTTCTTTGCAATATAAAGGACCCCAAAAATGCTGTTTTTTCAGTTCTTTACTAAGCTGAACAGCTCAATTCAGGCAGAAAACAGAAATAACTTTAATGGGAAAATGTGAATAAAAATATATTTCAGCAGCCCTGGATCTGTCTCTTTAAATGGGATTTTACAGCTCACAGCTCTTAAAAAAATTGCTCTTGGATTTAGATAAGAAATTTATGCTGGGACATGATGTTTCCAAGGCTTTCTCCAAGTTATCAGATAATACCTTTATTGTTATTACTCCAAATAAAAATGATGTATCACATAGGATCCAGAAAGTACGTTGATGACCTGGTCCAGCCCTCTGATTTCAGGCGATTAGTTATCTCTAGGAGTTCTTAAACTGAGGTCAATGAACTTTTTTAAAAAATTATTTGATAACTCTATTTCAAAATAATTGGTTTCCATTGTCATACTACGTGTTCTATAATATCCATTTGAAAACATCAGTCACAGGAGGAGACCAGAGGCTTCACCAGGCAATGTGACCCACACACACACACACAAAAAGAAAACTTAAAAACATTTGGTACTAGATTATCCAGAGAAACAATTGTCTGTCTTCTTCTTGAAGATCTTTATGGGTAGGTGCTCAGTAACATCCCAACTCTGTCATTGCCCAGCTTTTCCAATTAATTCCTTCCACTGTATTGTGAATTAATTTTGTCTCTTTTGGAGGACTTGTGATGCCTGGGTTGCAGAGGTGGCAAATTAGAACCTCTTTGAGAGACCTCTTCTGGTCTCTCAATTTCATTTGTAAATTTCATTTCCAGATGAAGAAGGTCTACAGCAGGGCCTTTCCATCAAGAGGTGTCAAAAAGCAACTAATCAGTAAGCATTTGTTGAGCACCAATGCCAGACACTGTGCTTTGTAAGTATTGGGGATTCAAAGAATCTCTAGGAAACAGACCTTGCCTTCAAAGAGCATGTAGCTTGATGGAAGAGACCACATTTAATAAATATGTACAAACTTAATGCAAAATAAATAAAAAGTAATGTTGGGAGGGAGAGCACTAGGTGCTATGGACATAAGGAAATCCTTCATTCAGAAGGTGGTGGCTGAGCTCAGTCTTGATAAAGATAAGGCATTCTTTTTTAAAATTTTTTAATAAGTTAATTTATTTATTTTTAGTTTTCAATATTCACTTCCATAAGTTTTACATTTTTCTCCCCCTCCCTCTCCATCCTTTCCCTAAGACAGCATGCAATCCAATATAGGCTCTACATATACATTCCTATTAAACATAGTTTCACATTAATCATGTTGTATAGAAGAATCAGAATGAATAGGAGTAACCATGAGAAAGAAAAACATAAAACAAAACAAAACAAAAAAAGAAAATAGCCTGCTTTGATCTGCATTCAGGCTCCATATTTCTTTTTCTGGATATGGATGGCATTTTCCATCACGAATCTTTTGGAATTGTTTTAGGTCCTTGCATTGCCGAGAAAAGCTAAGTCTATCACAGTTAGTCATTGCACAGTGTGGCTGTCACTACGTACAATGTTCTCCTACTTCATTCAGCATCAGTTCATATAGGTCCAGATTTTTCTGAAGTCTACCTCCTCATTATTTCTTATAGCACAATAGTATTCCATTACATTCGTATACCACAACTTGTTCAACCATTCCCCAATTGATGGGCATCCCCTCGATTTCCAGTTCTTGGCCACCACAAAGAGAGCTGCTATAAATATTTTTGTACATGTGGGTCCTTTTCCCATTTTTATGATCTCTTAGGATATAGCCCTAGAAGCAGTATTGCTGGGTCAAAGAAAGATAAGGCATTCTAAGATGTGGAGGTGTATTCCAGAGATGTAAAGTGTAAAGGCCTAGAAAGGGGAGATCATTGATGTATCTGAGCAAGAGTAGGATGGCCAGTTTGGTTGGATCACAGAGTGGAGAAAGAATACAGCTAGGTCCCAATCAGTGCAAATAATGAATTCTTAAAAATAGTCGTATGCATTTGAATTTGTACTATATGAAATTATAATTATGTAAAATATGGTAGTTGATTCCAGCCCAATGAAAATATGCAGTGCAAATTCGAATAATGTTCCTACTTCAGAGAATTCATTATTCACACTACTTTGGAATTAGCTGTAGTGTATAATAAAGAAAAATCAACTGAAAAGTTTTCTCTTGTTCTGCAAATGTTAGATAAGCTCTCTGCTGGGTGGGCCACACAGCATTGCTCCCAGTACCTGTTCCTCTCTCCCTCTACAGCCATGCTACCCTGAGTGTGCATAGTATCATCTGCAGCTGAACTCCTAATGCTCTTCTCTGCTGTCAGGGTCACCTTCCTTCAAGCTGCCTCCTTGTTGTCTCCCTCTGCCCAGAGGGCACACTTCTGTTTCCTGCTGGGTACATCTCAACTGTGCCTCAAACTACCTCTGTGTGTGTGTGTGTGTGTATTTGTCCTTCTGTTTCCCTCTGTGACTCTCTGTCTTTCTCTGTGTGTCTCTGTCTGTCTCTGTCTCTCTCTTTCTCTCTGTCCTTTCTTTCTCTCTCCTTTCTCTGTTTCTGTCTCTCTCTGTCTCTCTCTCCTGAACTAGATTTCTCTTCCAGTCTCCCTTTCCCAGCTGTTCTCTCCAACTCCCACCTTCTGAAATAGGGGCAAGTACGGCAGCCTAAAAGGTGCTCCAAGATTGAACTGAACAGAGCTTACTGTTTGATGATTGATTCCAAGGCTCACGTGCTTAGCTATTTAAAGGTCTCCAAGGGGCTGGCCATTTTGTTTTTCTCACCCAATGACCAGGTTTCTTTTCTAATTGAGACCAGAAGCTTGTTTTCACTTTATTATGTTATTAATAGTCTTGGCCATATTTTTACAGTAAAATGTATCTTTATGGATCCATTGTTTACTTTCTGTGAGTATATGAACTGTCCTGGGGGAGGAAATCAATTTTTCAAAGACTAATTAATTAATTAATCCCCTACACACATTCATACACACACACACATATACACATATACACATAGATATATATACTCACACAAAATGTGTATGTATGTATGTATGCTTGTTGTTGCAACAATCTGCTAGCGGCCGCTGAAGGGGTGTAAGACCCACCAACAACCAACACACAGAAAGCTGCCAACACAGGTTCTTTTGATCTGCTTTACTAAGGAAAGCAATGTTAAGGGGTTAACAATCTTACTTTAATCCATTATACAAACATCATTCACTTAGTTCAGGGGAAAAAGCCAGAACCATGAACTTCAGAGCAAATACAAACAGATTACAAACATCAACAGACAGACCTTGTCTGATTCAAATCTCAATGCATAGTTACCAGAGTTTAACCAAGTCCGAACATCCGGGTTTACAAGCTGGAGGGCTCTTAACTACAGCTGCCCGGAGTCTCCACATCAATACACCTCCAAGAGTGAAAGCCCCTGCAAATAGCTCTATTCTAGCTTTTTATACCCTCTTTAGCCATCATCAAATGTCATTTGAGCCACCAGAACTTGGGCTCCTACTATTGACTCTGGTCTTAGCAACTCCCCCACCCCCTTAGGACCCTGAGGGCTTCATACCTTCATAGGCTTAGCACCTAGTAGATAGGTGGTTGGTCCTGGGGTTTAGCACCTAGTAAGACTCAATCAAAGATGCTTAATTAATCATTTTGAGATAGTAAGAAAGTCTCACCTTAATTGAGATTACACTTGCATATATATGCATATATATGGACATATACATATATATGTACATATATTAAAGTAAAATTCAACTAAGCTAAGGGAGTATCTACTTATGGTTTCTGGTCTTCTTTTTGGTCACTGTATTGCCCATCATATGTATTCCTATTAACTCAACATAGTAGGATAGACACATTTTGAAAGTGTGTGCTTTTTTTAGTAGTAGTAATAGCTATGCATTTAAATTTACCCATTGGTGTTGGGGAAACAATGTGGATTTGCAGAATATCTGAAAGAGGTTAGGGAAGGGGGATATGGTGAAATCAGTTATTATGGGTGTCCTAACTATAATGATCACAAAGCAATAAATGTTATAAAATTAAAGTAAATCCCCAAACGAGAAAGGCAAAATTTATATCAACTCTCTATGGTAATTTGATCATCTTCCTTTTAGAAAATCAGCTTTAAAAAAAGAACTAATAGTATTAACTTTGGTTCTGACAGAGGAGTATTTTTGCATTAATAAATAACTATTAGCTTCCTACTATATGAAAGCATGGGCAAAGCACAAAGGAATATGCAAAGAAATATAAAACATAGTTACCTACCATGTAAAAGTTTACCATTGAGTGGGAGAGCTTACCTTTACACACACACACACACACACATTTTAATATCAGTCAATAAATGACAGATATCTGTCATGACTAGTACAGACAGCAAGTCTGGAAAAAGAAGAGCTCATTTTCAGCTGCTGCGTTCAGGGATAGTTCTTGGAGAAGGTGGATGGGGGTAGAAACTGTGTTTTTATTCAGTTAAATTCAATGAAATATCATGTACTTTAATTCAACAAGCTAAAACAACCAAGTTGTAAAGCAGATAGAGTACAGGACATGGAGTTAGGAAGATTTGATTTCAAATCTGTCCACCAACAATTTTAGTTGTGTGGTGGCTCCGTCCAAGTCTGCCTGCCTCAGTTTCCTCATTTGTAAAATGGGAATAATCATAGCATCTACCTCTCATGGTTGTTGAGAAGATGAAATGAGATCATACTTGCAAAGCACTTTGCAAGTATCAGAGCGCAGCAGTAAGCGCAAGCTGTTCTTATAATAATCTTATTCTTATTACAACCTGATGGATGCAATGGAAGGCGTGCTACATTTGGAGTCAGAGGTTGAAGTTTTGTAATTCTTAGCTAATACTTTTGTGACCTGGGGCAAGTCAATTAAGTTCTGTGAGTCCCAGATTCCCCTATTGCAAAATGAAAGTGTTGGACTAAATTAAAGCTTTATAACTCTTATTTTTTTTTAGTACTTGGTGGTTTGCCAATCATTTTCCTCATTGTCAGGAGGTAGTAGAAGAGAAAAAGGATCTTGCTCAAGATCATACATCTAGTAAATATCAAAACCTGGACTTGACCATAGTTATTTGGGTACCAAGATCCACCTGCGTTCTTTCTTTCTCCTGCTCTCACATTGCCTCCGAGACACTAAGTGATCTCCAGCAAGAACAGTGAACCTAGAGCCAGAAAGACTTTGTCTGAATCTTGCCTCGAATTCTTTATTAGGTGGATAACCTATGGCAAGCCACTTAACTGCTCTCAGGCTCACTTTTCTCACCTCTAAAATAGGGATAGTAATAGCACCTAGCTCCCAGGTTGTTGTGAGAATCAAATAAGATTTTACAGAGAGAAAGGGAGAGAGGAGAGAGAGAGAGAGAGAGAGAGAGAGAGAGAGAGAGAGAGAGAGAGAGAGAGAGAGAGAGACAGAGAGGGGGGGGAGAGAGAGAGAGACAGACAGACAGACAGACAGACAGAGACCCAGACAGAGACAGAGAGAAAGAGACAGAGAGAGAGTGAGACAGAGAGAGAGAGAGACAGAGAGAGAGAGACAAAGAGAGAGAGACAGGGGGGGGGGGAGAGAGACAGACAGACAGACAGAGACCCAGACAGAGACAGAGAGAGAGACAGAGAGAGGGGGGGGGAGAGAGAGAGAGAGAGAGACAGACAGACAGACAGACAGACAGACAGACAGACACACACACAGACAGAGACCCAGACAGAGACAGAGAGAAAGAGACAGAGAGAAAGAGACAGAGAGAGAGAGACAGAGAGAGAGACAGAGAGAGAGACAGAAAGAGTCTGCAAACCTTTAAGTGCTATACAAATGCTATTATTATTGTTATTATCATGATTATTAGAAGATCTAAGATCTCTTCTAATTCTCCCATTGAAGATTCTGTGATTCTATTCTATCTAGGCCATTTTCCCAGGAGATGTGATGCACTGGTCACTGAAAAGAAAAAATTAGAGGTCACAGGCCACTAAATGGCACTCATTGATCCATCCCCAGTCTGTCTGTACACTTGTTCACTCTGAATCTAGAGAATACTGGCTCACTTCTTAGTCTTTTTTTTTTTGTAGAGAGGAAGGCAGGACAATTGAGGTTAAGTGACTTGCCTAAGGTCACACAGCTAGTAAGTGCGTCAAGCGTCTGAGGCCGCAGTTGAACTCAGGTCCTCCTGACTCCAGGACCAGTGGTCTACTCACTGCACCACCTAGCTGCCCCAACTGGCTCACTTCTTGATTCCCTAGGTACTAAAGGAGCATAGTATTTAAATGAAATCTGTAAGGAGCTCCAGCCACTCTCTGATATTTGGAAACCCATGAGAGGAAACTCAGGGAAGGGAGCTTCCCTCATCTGAATCAATTCAAGGTGGCTCCACTGTCCGTGCACGTTAAATATCCTTCTCCTGCTATGGTTAATAGAAATAGTTTGTTTATAGAGAAAGTTTACTGAGGAGAGCCTAGGGCTGATAACCAAAACAAATGAGGTAGCAAGAGCATCCAGAAAAAAAAGTAGAGGAGTAGTCAGAGGGATATGAGGAAAATCAAGAGAATATAATAATATGGACAGCAGAGGCAGTTAAAGCATCAATAGTGAGGTGGTAGCCAGAGGTATCACATGCTGAAAAGAGAGCAAAGAAGAATAAAAACCGTGGGAGAAAGGAGCTCTAGATATGCCATTCAAAGGTGTGGGATGATGACCTTTAAATGAGCAGTTTGAGCAGAATGGAGGGAGAGAAAACCTTATTACAGGGTCTTAAAGAGACAGTATTTGCTGAAGTAAAAAGGCTATATATTCTGGACTTAGCCCAGAAGTTTGGCAGTGAAATGGAGAAAGATTAGACTGCAGTTTGGAGTAAGGGGTGAGATGTTTTGTTTTGTTTTTTTTCAAGAAACGGAAAATATAAATTTTTGAAGGCAACGAGAAAGGAACTAGTTAAGGAGAAGAATGAAAATGATGGAGCAAGGAGCATAATTAAAAGAGGAATGTCTTAGAGGAGGCAGAATCAGATGAAGCTAAAAGCACAAATGGTCAGGATTAACCTAGAAAGGATATGAGTCCAAGGTATTAATGAATGTTATCATCTATAACGTAACTTGTAATAAAATAATAATGAATAATAAATATTATTATACATTTAAATATTTAACAACTATTTTGTAGAATATTAGTTATCTGCATGGAAAGTGAAATGTTACTGGAGAAATTTGCGAATATCTAAATGTGACCTTCATATTCATTTTTATGACTGAGTCATTTTTCACTCCAGATTTTTTTCCCTTAGCTGTAACATCCTAGATGAGCAGTTATTTTCCCAACAGCTGTTTCCTTAGTTAGTAACCAGTGACCCTTTGCTAACCTTCTGCAAGCAAGCTTTTATAAGAAAGGGGAGCTAACAACCTAATTAGGAGAACAGCTTAAGAAAATATAAATGATCTTATGCTCCGAAGTACAAAAATGCTTACACAGACAGAAATGGGACACACATATCCCCCTGCACATCAGAACTTGCAAACTTCTGACAAACATTTAGTAAGCTGCATATAGAATAATGACTTTTGAGTCAGCAAAGTTGTTCAGCATTTTATATAAATACTTCTGGAGGGTCAACTTACAAAAATAATTTATTTCTATCCAGTGAATTCTACGTAGGTTAACCTCACAGAGAAAAAAATAAAAACATTACATAGTTTTGATAAAGTCAATCACATTTGACAAGAGAAGGGACTAAAGGAACCCAATAGATATTTCAGGAAAGTGGAGCTTCTTTAAGAAGGAAAGAAAGAAAGAGAGAGAAAAGAAGGAAGGAAGGAAGGAAGGAAGGAAGGAAGGAAGGAAGGAAGGAAGGAAGGAAGGAAAGAAAGAAAGAAAGAAAGAAAGAAAGAAAGAAAGAAAGAAAGAAAGAAAGAAAGAAAGAAAGAAAGAAAGAAAGAAAGAAAGAAAGAAAGAGAAAGGAAGGAAGAAAGAAAGAAAGAGAAAGGAAGGAAGGAAGGAAAGAAGGAAAGAAGGAAGGAAGGAAGGAAGCTACTTTAGGAAAGTGGAGTTTCTGAAAGAAAGGAAGGAAGGAAGAAAGAAACAAACAAACAAACAAACAAAGAAAGGAGGAAGGAAAGAAAGAAATAAAGGAGGAAAGAAAGAAAGGGAGGAAGAAAGAAAGAGAGAAAGAAAGGAAAGAAGGAAGAAAGGAAGGAAGAAAGAAAAAAGGAAGGAAGAAAAATGAAAGAAAAAAAAGAATGAAAAAGAAAGAAAGGAGAAAAGGAGGGAGGAAGAAAAAAAGAAAGAAAAATTTATTTAGTGTTTTCTATGTGTAAGAAGCTATGCCCATAAGTAAAATTTTCTATGGTCAAACTTTCTGCCACCTCATTTTTTCTTTGGTACTAATAGAATCATGAAAAAGGGCAAGGATTAGATAATCACAACAGGAAATTATTCTACAGTTATTTTATTTATATCATAACCACATACACATATTACTTTGTACTCCTTTATCAAGTTAAGATTGATCTGAGGATCATAGATTTAGAGTTACAAAGGACTTACCAACTCCGAATGCAGTCCCCTCCATTTTGAGAATGCTCTAATTGTTACAAAGTTTTTCCTAATGTCAAGTTTAAATTAAGCTCTTTGCACCTTCCTCCCACTGCTCCTCTGAGGTTAAAAAAAAAAAAAAGGCAAGTTTAATCCTCCTCCTCCACAACACAGCCCTTCAAATACTTGAAAATTGCTATCACTCCCTCCCTCAAGCCTTCTTTTCTCTAGGCTAAACATACCAACTTCCATCAGCCAGTTCTCATATATGATATTAACACAAGACCCTTCACCTGATTGTGGTCCTTTAGACACTTTTCTGCTTGCTTTAATTATGGCTCCCAGAGCAGAACCAGGAAAACATTATACACTATTACAGACATACAGTATCTGTGATGACTAACTTTGATAGATTTGGCTCTTTTCTTAGCAATACAAGGTTCTAAGACAGCTCCAAGAGATTCATGATGGAAAAAGCTATCCACATGCGGAGAAAGAATTACAGAGTCTGAATGGAGATTGAGGCAAACTATTTGTTCTCTCTTCTTTTTTTTCTTCTTTTTTAGTTTTGTTTCTTCTTTCTCATGGTTCATTCTATTGGTTATAATTCTTCTTTACAACTTGATTATTGTGTAAATAAATTTAATGTGAAGGCATACGTAGAACTTATATCAGATTACATGTCGTCTGGGGGGGAGGGGAAGGAAAAAGAGGGGGAGAAAATTTGGAACTCAAAAACTTGTGGAACTGAGTGTTCTAAACTAAAAATAAAAAAAAATAAACTTAAAAACCCAGAACCGAACACTATATTCTAGTCAATGTCTGATTGATACAGAAGGACTATAACCTCCCTCTTTCTGAAAGTTACATTTATTTTAATGCAACTCAAAATCTTATTGACTTTCTGAGCTTCCACATAACACTGTCGACTCATGTTGAGCTTGAAGTCCACAAAAACCCTTAGATCTTTTTAAAAACAACTGTAAATTGTCACTGCCACCTCCCCAAATTTAATGCGTGTGAGGATGTATCTCCACTGAATTCTATGCTAAAAAGATTCAGCCCAATGCTCTGACCTGGTATGGTCTTTTTGGATCTTGATTCTGTTGCCCAATATATTAGCTATCTCTTCCATCTTTTAGTCATCTGCAAATTTGATTAGCATTTCATCTATGATTTTATCTAAGTCATTGATAAAATGTTCCATAGCATAGGGCTAAACACTGATCCAATGGAACCCAACTAGAGATTCCCTGCCACATTAACATTTTACCATTAATAGCTTCTCTTTTAATGATTTTAATGGTATCTTATTTTTTCAAATTACATGTAAAGAAATCTTTCAATATTCACTTTTTAAAAACTTTGAGCTCCAAATTTTCCTTCCTCTCTGCTCTCTCCCTCTCCCTAAAATTGTTAACAATTTTATATAAGATACATATGTACAATCATGTAAAACATATTTCCATATTAGTCATATTGTGAAAGAAGAAACATACCAAGAGAAACACACACACACACACACACACACACTAAAGAAAATGGAAATAGTATGTTTCAATCTGCGTTCAGACTACACCAGTTCTTTCTCTGGATGTGGATAGCATTTTCTATCATGAGTCCTTTAGAATTGTCTTGAATAATTCTATTGCTGAGAAGAGCTGTTATTCATAGTTGATCATCACACAATATTGCTGTCATTGGGTGCAATGTTGTCCTGGTTCTGCTCATTTCACTTTGCATCAGTTCGTGTAAGTCTTTCCAGGTTTTTCTGAGATCTGCCTGCTTGTAATTCTTATAGCACAATAGTATTGCATTACATTCATATACCACAACTTGTTCAGCCATTCCCAGTTGATGGGCATCCCCTCAATTTCCAATTTTTTGCCACCACAAAAAAAGTTGCTTTAAATATTTTTGTACATGTAGGTCCTATTCTCTTTTTTTATGATCTCTTTGGGATACAGATCTAGTAAAGGTATTTCTGGATCAGAGGGTATGCACAATTTGGTTGCTCTTTGGGCATAGTAATAGCTACCCTTTGAATCCATCCAGTTATTATTTCATCTAATTTAATTAGCATATATTATATTATCACGTGTAATTGTATTATCCTATGATGCATATATATCCATCTGTAGTAGGAAGGCCGAATTTATGATCTCAAAAAGGATCATATAAATATCTGAATGGTTCGAAATCGTTGGGTATACAGAATTCTCCAAGCAGAAGGCATCAAAAAATTTATTCAGGGCCCAGAGCAACAAATTAGCGAACCAACCTCCCCATTCCAGTATTGTGAACACAAGCCTCCAGGCCCAGTAGGCCCGCCT
>CM053623.1:280070683-280088451 GCA_028646595.1 Phalanger gymnotis
ACACCTGATGGGGCTTTGGGCCTGGGGCTTAGCATTTAACAGGTGAAAGTACTTTCACCGTAAACAAAAGCCAAACTCCTCAAGGGCACCCGTTAAACTAAGCCCATTTTGCCTTACTGGCACACCATCTTCTCCACAAGTATATGAGGTGCTTTATGAAAAACTTGGCTAAGATCTAGGTAAACTATAATCATAGTTTTCCATCATCTATGATTAGTTCAGTAATCTTGTTACAAAAGGAAATTAAATTAGTCTGATGTAACCTATCCTTGATAGAGATTTTTGTAATCAGTGCTTCTCTTCCTATATTTGCTCACCATCCTTTAATGATTCATTTTAAAATCAAATGTCACTGGCCTGTAGTTTGCAGACTTTGTAATCTCCCCACCCCCTTTTCCTTTTTTTTTTTTAATCTGTCATGGAATCAGCTAATTCTCCTGTCAGGTTATCAGATTACTTTTCCAAACACATGAAATTCTAGTGCTACAAGGTACAAAATGGAGCTATGTTTTAATCTATCATTTTAGCTTATAGCTTAATACTTTAGTTGGGCTGGTAGAGTGTGAAATAGTCCAACCATTCTGGAGAACAATTTGGAACTATGCCCTGCCCCTCAAACTATAAAGCTATGCATACCCTTTGACCTAGCCAGATACCATTAGGTTTATACCTCAAGA
This sequence comes from Phalanger gymnotis, assembly GCA_028646595.1. Classification (NCBI taxonomy): domain Eukaryota; kingdom Metazoa; phylum Chordata; class Mammalia; order Diprotodontia; family Phalangeridae; genus Phalanger; species Phalanger gymnotis. The sequence continues at coordinate 280,071,361 of CM053623.1, forward strand.
AGATCAAAGAAAAATGAAAACAGCCCATATGTACAGAGGTATTTATAGCAGCTCTTTTTGTGGAGACAAAAAATTGGAAACTGAGGAAATGTCCATAAATTGGGGAATGGCTGAACAAGTTATGGTGTATGAATGTGATAGGAAACTATTGTCCTGTAACAAAATTATGAAGGAGATAGTTTTGGAGAACATGAGAAGATTTATATAAATTGTTGCAAAGCAAAGTTAGCACGACCAGAAGAACCTATACAGTAATGGCAGTATTGTAAACATAAATCAATTGTGAGTGATTTAGTAACACTGATGATTACAGTGATCCACCAGAATTTCAAAGAACCTATGATGACAAATGTGATCCACTTCAATAGAGAGAACTGATGGATTCAAAGTGCTCATTGAAGTATATATTTTCCTTTCCTTCTTTTGTTTCTGGGATTCTTCTGGGATATATGTGAAAATATGCTTTGCATAACTTATATAATGGATATTATATGTCTTGCCTTTGCAATGGATAGGTGAGGGGTAGAGGAAGGGGGAAAATCTGTAACAAAAATTTTAAAGAAAGTGAAACTGAATTAAAACAGTAAAAAGAAATAAATTCATAGTAGCAAGTTTAATTCATGCCCTAAAGGAAGTCAAGCATCTTCTTCTGGCTCAATAACATGGCTTTATTATCTAGAATTAGAAACAGTTTAGTTAATTATTATAAAAAAAGCAACTATACCAAAAATCTTCTGTTACTTTTAGTTTTAGATGGTTGCCTGGAGGCATTGAGAGGTTAAGTGATTTTCCCTGGGTCAAACAGTTATGCCGGTGGGACTGACTTGCTTCCTACTCTTCTTTCGTCCCTCTCTCAAGACACATACACATTTCTAATAGGCTTTGCACATAGGGAATAGCAGAGTTTTATTCCAGGGCAAGCATATGATGTAAAGATACTGTTCAAAAGACTTTAAAATTTTTATTTTATTACAACTAACAAGCATTTATTTTTCTGTCCAAATTACTTTTTCCACATACATATTTTAAAAAAGAAAGAAAGAAAAAGCAGACAACTGGAACAACAAAATAAATTCCCACATTAGATATACAAATGTCTCATCCTCCCTCTTGCTTCCCTCCCCTCTCTATTAGGAGGCAGGTAACATTCTTCCTCATTTATCCTCTGGAATTGTGGTTGACCATTGCATCGATCAGCATTCTTAAGTCTTTCAAAGTTGTTTGTCTTTACAACATTATTGCTATTGGAGAAGTTGTTCTGATTCTGCTCACATCACTGCATCAATTTATTTCAATCTGAAACCATCCCTTCTGTAGAAAATGATACTCCATTACACTTATGTACCATGTATACTACTGTATACTACAATGTGTTCAGCTATTTTGCAGTTGGTAAGTATCCCCCTCCCTTAGCATCTAGGTCTTTGCTACGAGAAGAAGATCTACTATAAATAGTTTTGTACATATAGGTCCTCTTTCACCTCTTAGAGGTATAGGCCTAAAAGTGTAATTTTTGCATCAAATGCACAATTTGGAGGCTCTTGGGGTATAGCTCTAAACTACTTTCCAGAATGAGTAGACCATAGCTCCAACAACCATATGCATTCCAGTGGTTTTTTTTTTTTTCCTACAGCCTCTCCAAAACTTGTCAATTTCCTTTTTCCTCCTGCCAATATGATGGACACACGGTGAAATCTTTGAGTTGCTTTACTCTGAACTTTTAGTTATTAGTAACTCAGACCATTTTCCATCAGACTGTTGATAGATTTTTTCCTTGAAAACTGTTTTTTCATATCTCTTGATGATTTATCAATTGGGAAACAGTTCCTAAGCTTACATACATACATACATACATATATGTGTAAGTGTGTGTATATATATGTGTGTGTGTGTATACACACACACGTATATATATATATATATATGTATATATATATCAATCAGTTCCTTATCTATCTTCGAAAACAGACCTTTATAAGAGAAAAGTATTGCAAAGTCTACCCCCTCCCCCATTTAACTTCTTATTATATGTGTATACACACACACACACACACATTCCCTTCTTATTAGAGCTGCATTAGTTTTGTTTAGCCCAGGATTTTTGGGAGAGGATAGTGGTGAGGATGCAGGAGAAGGGTGGCCAAAGCTGAGAGTTCCTCCTTGATGCTGTTATTTGCCAGTGGATACTCTTTCCATGTCACTAACAGAGAAACCATCAGGCATGAGTGTTGATGGACCCAACCAATGAGTGTACGGAAAGAAGCATTTAGGGGGCTAAATGGAGTGTTTCACATTAGATGACCAGAAGCTTCAGGAAGTGTTTGTGATACCCCAGATTTTTGCTGTTGGGTGGTGTCCATTACATATGCAAGGATGAGATTGAGAAACCATTTGCTGGTCATGTGTGCATACTTATAGATAACATGAAATCCAGTAGACCTGAAAGACAAACAGCTCTTGCTGTGAGAGAACTCAACAGATATTGCATCTAAATAGCAGCTTTGAATACCTACACATATAATATTTATTAAAGGCAAGATATGAACATATGTCTACCTTCATTCCAAGACTGTCTCTAGACACAACTAGATGATACACTGGATAGAGCTGTCCATCTTAAATAGGAAACTTTTCCTGCTCTATCTTCATTCTAGTGCCTTCCCTCTATTAATTATTTCCTATTTATCTTGTATATAGCTTGTTTGTAGATCTTTGTTTGCTTGTTGTCTCCCCCATTAGATTGTGAATTTCTTTTTTTATTTGGTTTTTTTTTGAAGGGCAATTGGGGTTAAGTGACTTGCCCAAGGTCACACAGCTAGTACATGTGTCAAGTGTCTGAGGTCAGATTTGAACTCAGGTCCTCCGGACTCCGGGGCTGGTTCTCTACTCACTGTACCACCTAGCTGCCCCAGATTGTGAGTTTCTTGAGGGCAAGGATTGCCTTTAACCTCTTTTCATATTCTCAGCACTTAGCACAGTGCCTAGCACCTAGCAAGTGCTTATTGACTAATTGACAAAGTGCTGAGCCTGGATTCAGAAAGACCAGAGTACGAATCCAGCCTCAGACACTCACTAGTTGTGTGACCCTGGGCAAGTCACTTAACTGCCATTTGCCCAGCTTCCTATCTGTAAAATGGAGATAATAAAAGCACCTACCTCCCATGAGTGTTGTGAGGATCAAATGAAATAATATTTGTAAAAAGCACTTAGCAAACTACCTGCACATAACAGGTGCCACATAAGTGTTTATTCCCTTCCCCTCTTCCTTTTTGTCTTTTGTGTTGCACTGTCTCTAATGAACTTCATAAAGATTCTCTTGCAAAAAGTTTTCTTATCCAATAAAATCACAGGTCCAGACCAAAATTAAACAAAAAACTTAAAATAGGGACAATGATACCCATGGTACTTATTATGAGTACAAAGTGAACTAATAGAAAACTTTTTAGTATCATATAAATGTCAGTTATTGTTATTGTGTTTATATAACATTCAGAAAACTGGGTTTGTTCTAACTCAGTCATGTTTAAATCAACAATATAAAACGACTTTCTTGTTAAATAAAAAATAATAAGAAGCATAGATTTATGGAGTGATCAAATATTTATAAGAATATATAGCTATTCAGTGTAGTTCTGCCCTCTAAATACTCTGCCTAATTATCAAGTAATAATAAATCCTTTCGTAATTGTTAAGTGCTCATATTTTAAAAACAAAGCATCCAGTTGATAATGGGAGTTTAGCCTGTAGTAGATGGAACCAATTGCTTACAGAATAATGGCCTCCAATCTTTTATTTTAGAAACTCCCTCAACATCCCTCTTAAACCTACTTCTTTCATAATATGTGGCTACAGTATATGGATGCTGCCATGGGTGTGTAGGTGGATGTTGAGTGGTAGAGATGCCATCATTTATGTGTAAGAACTGTTGGTCAACCTCAAGATGTGGTCACATGAACAACCTGAATGACAGATTGTCAGGGAACCCAAACCTGGATCCTTCCTAGGACTGGCTCTTCTGTGTTGAGTTTGTTTTTTGTTTTGCTTTTTTCTTTCTTTGTTTTTAAATTAATTAATTTATTTTAAGTTTTCAATGTTAACTTCCATAAGTTTCAAATTTTCTCCACCTCTCTCCTCCCCCACCCAAGATGGTATGCAATCTGATATAGGCTCTCTTTCTCTCTCTCTCTCTCTCTCTCTCTCTCTCTCTCTCTCTCTCTCTCTCGCTCTCGCTCTGTGTGTGTGTGTGTGTGTGTGTGTGTGTCTATATATATACATATATATTCTTGTGTCTTGAGTTTTTGATGCTGGTTTCTGTGGTTACTTCTAGATATCCCTTATTGGATAATCCATCTTAGTCCTCTTTTCTTTCCCTGGACACCCAGAAAGATATATCTCTCAATAGTTTGGTTCTGGCCCTGTTCCCAAGAGCCCGTATTATCTTTCTAAATACTCTGTTTCTTCTTCTACAGAAATGTTTGTTTTAAATCATTGTCTATGAGTGTGATGTCTAAACAGGTATAGAACTATTCTAACTAGAACTTTTGGATCACAAAGTTTTGGTAATTCTGCTTCTTAACACAGTGGTATGATTGATAAAGACTTAAAAATTTGAAAGTGTTAGATTTAGAGTCAGAATTTGGAGTCTGGAGTCTTGGAGTCTCCTATTAGATGAGTATATGTAATGGGCACCACCCAACAACAAAAATCTGGGGTATCACGAGCACTTCCTGAAGCTTCTGATCATCTAATGTGAGACACTCCATTTAGCCCCCCATTCTTTGTGAATGAAAAAGAAGGAATGAATTAAGGAGCCTTTAGGAATTGCTTACCATGTTCATTATAATACAGTGCTAAGGGGTGCAGAGTTTGTTCAGAGAAGACTACTTACTACCTCTGGTGTGAGGTCTGCCAAGCCTTTTTCAAGGCTACTTCCACCTTTGGTGTCTACCTGATCCACCCCGTGGTTCCAAGAAGCTTTAGCACACACAACAGCCACACCCCAGAGAGACTGTCTTCACAAGCAGGCTAAGGCTGGTTGACTGAGGGGTCTCAAAACCTTCAGTGAGTTAGGGGGTATCTAAGAAGGGACAGATGAGAACAATTTGCTCCAACAGCAATGAAGACAGCTGAAGCAGGCACTGTGAAGTGCTTAGAGCTTGGTTTGACATCAAAGACACCAAGATCATCCACTGTATCCCAAGCTATCACCAGTCATCTTGACTTTGTCTTGCCACTGGACTTTGATGACTGGAAGAGAGAATGAGGCCAATGACTTTGCACATCTCTGCTTCATTTAAATCCAATTTATACATGAATCCGAAGACATCACCCATACCATTTTACCATTTTTACCTAGTTCAAAGTCCTGTGGCAACAGAGAAGTGATGAAGCAGCAGGTGTGGATACACTGGGAACTGTAGTCAAAACCCTGCACACAAGCGGCCCAGATCATAGGGTTTTCTTCTCACTGGAAGCAGCCGTGGGACTTGGCAAGTCCCTGAGCGTCTGAACAGCCTTTTAAGGATTGCACTGCTCACCTCCTTGTGTAAAGAAGGGGTTAGGCAAAGTGCCTTAAAAATTGCCAGCTTTGCCCAACCCTGGCCTGCTTACTGCAGCAAATGGGTATCCCACCCTGCAGGCAAAACACACACAAAAAATGTACAAAAACTTCTGCAAAGATGATTTTATTCCACTTGCCACTGGTACATGGAATGTGTGCATACTTATAGACAACATGAAACCCAGTAGACCTGAAAGACAAACAGCTCTTGCTGCAAGAGAACTCAGCAGATATTGCATCCAAATAGCAGCCCTGAGTAAAACAAGGCTGGCAAATGAAGACCAGCTTACCAGAGTTAGAATTGGATACATTTTTTTTCTGGAGAGCCCGCAGTGAAGGGGAATGCTGTGAAGATGGTCTAGGTTTTGCAATCAAAACTAATCTAGTCAATAAGCTTGTATGCCCCCCCCAAAAGGAGTGAATGACACACTCATTACAATGTGATTGCCACTTGGAGGAAAGTGCCATACCACCATCACCAGTGTGTATGCTCCCATCATGATGAACCCTGATGAAGTCAAAGAAAAATTTTATGAAGACCTGGAGAACTCATCATCAATGTGCCAAAAGAGAAGAAGTTTATAATCCTAGGTGACTTTAGTGCAAGAATAGGTACAGAATACTAGACATAGTAGGGAGTCCTTGGGCAGAATGGAGTCAGAAACACGAACAGCAATGGTCACTTACTACTGAAGATTTGTGCGTCTCATGACATTCTCATCACCAAAAGTGTCTTCCATTTACCTAAACACAGGGAAACTTCCTGGATGTACCTCTTAGCAAACATTGGCATTTGATGGACTATGTCATTATGAGGAGAAGAGACAGACAGGATGTGAGAGTAATAAAGGCAATGTGTGACACAGAGTACTGGACTAATCATAGACATCCTCTCCAAGTTAAAAATGTGTATTCAACAAAAATGGCAGCCCCAAGGCAAGATGACTACCAAAAGACTTAATGTCAATGGATTCTCCCTGCAGAAATAGTTTATTACTAACTTGGCGGGAAAACTGAGTCAATACATAGTTGACAACAACCAAGGAATGGACAGCTTTCAGAGATTTGATGTACGGCATTGCATTTACTCACCTGGGCCAGAACACGCACAAACATCAAGATTGGTTTGGTGAAAATAAGGGGGAAATTCGGTAGTTGCTAAATGAAAAACAAGAATTCCACATGGTTTACCAGCAGGATATTTCATCTGTCTCTAAGAAGAAAGCATTTAATTCCATCAAAAGTAAAGTGAAAGTGAAGGTTAGAGAGGTACAGGATTCTCGGCTCAATAAGAAGGCAGATGAAATTCAGTTTGACTCTGATCGTACTGCATATGATGCCCTGAAGGCTATATTTTTAATATAATTAACCTTATTTATTTTTAGTTTTCACATTGACTTCCATAAGTTTTTGAGTTTTAAATTTTCTCCCCTTCCCTCTCCTCCCCCCTCCCCAAGATGGCATGCAATCTGATATAGACTCTATTTACATTTATATTAAACATATTTTCACTAGTCATGATGTAAAGAAGAGTTAGAAATAATAGAACTAATGGGGGGAATCACGAGAAAGAAGAAACAAAACAAAACAACACAAGAAGGCTATTTATGGACTGAAAACCCATGATGCATCTCAGCTATTCAGTGCTGATGGAACCACATTTATTAGTGTTAAGGACATGATTCCAGAGAGATGGGCTGAACAGATCCTCATCAATCAATGCTGAAGCCATGACCATATACCTCAGGTTAAAGTCAATCCCTCTCTAGCAGAATTTCCAATTGATGAAGAGGTTTTGAATGCCATTAGACTCCTCTCATATGGCAAAGTGCCTGGTGCTGATTCTATTCCAGCTGAGATTTACAAGGCAGGGGGTCCACTGCTCATACAACAGCTGACAGAAATTTTCCAGGTTATATGGCAAGAGGAGGTTATTCCCCAAGAGTTCAAGGATGCCTCCATTGTCTATCTCTATAAAGGGAAAGGAAATATACTGTCCTGTGACAATCATGGTGGGGGCAGGGGGAGAGTTGTCTCTCTCTTAGTCATTGCTGGTGAGATTCTTGCCAGAGTCCTCCTTAATAGGCTGATCCTTCACCTGGAAAATAATCCTTCAGAAAGGGCCAAGGAATGGACAATATGGTGTTAGCTACCCAATAACTCCAGAAGAAATGCCAGGAGCAGAACAGAGATCTGTATACAACATTCATTTATCTGACCAAGGCCTTTGATACTGTCAGTTGTAAAGGCTCATGGAAGATAATGGAAAAATTTGGTTGCCCAGAGAAGTTAATCAGTACTGTACATCAGTTTCATGATACATTTGCCCAGGTTCTCGATAATGGATTGATGCTCTCGTGCTTTCTCAGTCATCAATGGAATGAAATAAGGCTATGTTCATGTTCCCATGCCTTTTTAGCATGATGTTTTCATACTAAAGTTCTTCAGCAGTGTTGTCAGATGCCTTCTTTTTTTCTTTTTATCCACTTAATAGTATTTTATTTTTTCCAATTACATGTAACGATTGATTTCAACATTCAATTTTATAAGATTTGGAGTTCCAAATTTTTTCTCTCTCCCTTCCTTCCCTCTCCCCTCCCTAAGATGGCAAACATTCTGATATGAACAATCATGTTAAACATATTTCCACATTACTCATGTTGTGAAAAAGAAGTCAGTTGCTTTCAATGAGGAAGAAAAAAGCATCAAGGTCAGCTACCGTACTCATGATAAATTATTTAACTTGAAAAGGCTACAAACCAAGACTAAAGTGGAAGGAGAGTTGGTGCATGATTTTTTGCTCACAGATGAGTGTGCACTCAATATAGCCTCTGAGGCTGAGATGAAACAAACTGTGGATCAATTCTCTGCCACTTGTGCAAATTTTGGCCTGAAAATTAACACTAAGAAAACTGATATTCTCCACCAGCCAGCACCACACCATCCACACATGGAACTACTGGTTGCAACAAGCCAAGAAATTTTTAATACTATGAATAAGTTCACTTACCTTGGCAGTATACTTTCCAAGGAAGTACACATAGTCGATGAAGTTGATGCACACATTGCCAAAACTAGCTCAGTGTTTGGGAGGCTCTGAAGGAAAATGTGGGAGAGAAGAGGTATTAGACTGCCTACCAAACTGAAGGTCTGCAAAGCCACTGTGCTGACCTCATTACTGTGTGACTGTGAAACCTGGACAATAAACCACTGCCATGCCAGGAAATTGAATCGCTTGCATTTGAATTGTTTTAGGAAGATTCTGAAGATCACCTGGCAAGATATGGTACTGAGGTCATTGACTGAGGTCATTTCTCGAGCTAAACTGCCAAGCATTCAAATTCTATACCAGAGAGTGCAACTCTGATGGACTGGACACATTGTGCAAAAAGCAAATGTACATTTTCCTAAGACTATTTTATGAGTAACCCACAGGGGGCAAGCCCTCACATGGAGGTTACAAGAAACAATACAAGGACACTTTCAAGGTGTCTCTGAAGAACTTCGTAATCAATTCGTGACATGGGAGATACTGGTAGAGGACTTCCCGGCATGGTAAACCCACATCAAAAAAGGCTCTGTGCTCTATGAGCAAAGCAGAATTGTAGTAGCTCAAATGAAATGTGATATGCACAAATTTAGAAACATCTCCACTCCAAATGTTTATATGAACTATTCATCCCTGACAAGTGGTAGAGCCTTCCAAGCTCATATTCCAAACTCATCCGTGTTATGTTCAACCACAATTGTGCACACCGTACCTTGACTCCAACATAGTGGTGTCATTTTGGTACTCTTCTAGAATGGACAACAACCAACCAACTACATGAGTGTGTGCATGCACGCATTTTGTTTGTTTGTGTGTGTGTGTGTGTGTGTGTGTGTATGTGCACACATATACAGACACTACTGCAAATCATCATTTGTACTATTTTTCTCTAGGATACTGAAGAAATGCCCTATTTCCCATTGATCTATCAACAAGATAGTTTAGACTAGAGGTCTAGAGATGAATGGATTAACTTCCTCAGGGACTATAGACTGGATTCAGGAAAATACAGGTATAGATATTCAATTTTAGCACCATGGTGAAAAGTGAAGATTCAGAAAGAGAGGAGGAAGTCAGTGGCAGCAAGCCAACAAGCTAACAGAACAATTCTCACAGTTCTCTCTCTCTCTCTCCATCTCTCTCCCTCTCTTTCTGTGTGTGTGTTTCTCTGTCTCTCTCATTCTCTGTTTCTGTCTCTTCACTTCCCCCTTTTGTCTTTCACCTTTAGTCTTTCTTTTAGAACACGGGAAGAATAAGAGGAAGGATAGGAGCAGAGGATATTTCACTTCCCCTAATCTCCACACTCCCATCCCAGGAATCCATAATGACCAACTGTAGAATGATCTCATGGAAATTACCCATGAAGAGCAAAGTCTTTGAGTCAATCAAAGGTGTAGGTCCCATGAAAAGAGGATGCTTATTTAACATCCTTGAGTATACTTTCCTTCCAACGGGAGTCTAACCCATGGGATAGTGCAACAGGTCCTAGGAGATTCTTGGAAAAGAAGGACTCATCAGAGTGTCAAAAGTTTACCTTGGTAAGAACCCTAGTTTCATTTCCCTTCTGAGGAGAATTGATAGACTATTTTAGAGTTTCTAGTTACTTTATCTGTTTACTGGTCTTGAAAAGTGCTTTACATTTGCATTTTCTGGAAGAAAAATAAGGGCTGTCCTACATCAGATTTGTATGTCCTACCTTAAATGCTTATATAGGACTTGGGGGACCATTTTACTCATCTTTGAGGAAAACCTACACAGCACCTATATAAGCATATTGTGAGATTTTTCCCAAAGTAACTCCAGGTGGGATCAAAGAAGTCAAAGAAGAGTCAAAGAAAAAAATTACCTTCTTAGTGGTCACACCCCAGGATTGGGCCTGATACACACAAACAAAAAATTCTTTATGGGGGTTATAGCTATGGGCTACATACACAGTATAGAGAATCATTAGACTCCACAAAGGGTCTTTAGTCTATATATTTGCTTTCTTCCCCAAGGGTATATCGGAAGACAGATATCTTTCATCCTGAAGGTCTGAGGCAATCTTATACTGGTGAAGGAACTGGGATAAAAGGCAAAGAAATGAGAACATCTCACCTGCCCTCTTTCCATCTCTTCCCCTCCAACACACATTTACGTATAAGATACTATTTATGGTTTAAGTGAGAAGGCTAAAGGAGAACATTTACTTAAGCACTGCTGAGAATTGGATGTGATGGGAATTCTGCTAAGTCACATGGAGGTTGATTGAGAATGCTGACATCTTTTCTAAATTTTTATCATTTGCTTAATATCTGCTTATTTTATAGCCAGGATGCCATCTACTCAACAAATAGAGGAGCTTTGAGAGTTTCACCAACTTAATGAGTATGGATGGGAGCCTTTCGTGAGCAGACTTTGGTAACTATCACTATCATGAGAGCTGCTGGAAGAATATTCAGGAAGAATGAGTCACACTGAGAATTTGCCATGTATTTTTCATTGTGCAATTTTCATCTCAAAAGAGATTCAGAGCATACAATTGTATATCAAAATAGAAAAAATGGAAGTAAATTCTTTGGTACTTCCTAAAGCACAGAGTGATATTGGGGGGTGGGGAGAAAGGGGCACTGGACCTGTGATTTTATTGGGCTAGAGACCTTCCTAGGAACAAACTCCCATCTGTGAAATCCTGCTCTGCAAATAATAGCTACAGGAAGGTGTCTCCAGCACTGGGAGAAGTTGTGACTTACCACGTTACCAGTGTTTACTGGAGGTAGGACTTGAACTCAGGTCTCCTGACCATGAAACTTATTTGATATCCACTAGGGAGGAGTATGCTAGTAAATGTTTAACAACTGGCTCTCCAGGGGGAAAGAGATGTATTGTATACAACTTTAAATTTAATCTGCATTAACATTTTCTTCATCACTTTCTTAAATCTAGATACTCAACAAAACAAATCAAGCCCTCATTGGTGGTATTTGCTGTTTTCCATGGTGTACACTAAAATTTAACAATCAACTCTCAAAAGCTGGTTCAAGCTTGAACTAGTGACTAGAAATCACTCTTTATCATGACTGAAAATTCTTCCATGATTCCCCCCTTCTTTTTTTAATCATTTTTTTTAAAATTCTTAACTCAGATCAAATAAAATTAACTCAGTAAATCGTAACAGATCATATACTAAACTGAGATTCTTTCTTATGTGTATATAATACACTTATTACACACATATCATACACTTAAGTGTATATAATACATTACAATATAGATGTATTCAATATGAACATATTGAATATGTATATTCAATGTATAACTTTTAAAGCTGTCCTTGTCTGTTATTATTTCTGACTTTTTCTTTTCTCGTCTGTGTATTAAAAAAATTCTTCAATGGCCATCTTTTTTTTCTTTATCTCTCTTTTTTAAAAATTCTATCCTCAACAACCTTATTCTTCCAACCTCCTGCCCTCAATTAGAAAAAAGAAAAGAACAGAAAAACAAAGCCGCTATAACATAAATTCATAGTTAAGCAAAAAAAAAAATCCCATATTGGCCATGTCCAAAAATAAAAGTCTCATTCCACATCTTGAGTCCACTACCTCTTTGTTGTGAAATGATAGCATGCTTCATCACTGATCTTCTAGAATCATGGCTGGTTTTTGCATGGCAGTTGAGTGGCTCAGTTGATATAGAACTAGACCAAGAGCCAGGAAGACCTGAGTTCAACTGTGACCTCAAACATTTATTAGATGCGTGCCTCTGAGTAAATCACTTAACTTTCTATCTAAAACACACAGGAAAAATGTCACTGAAGACCCAGATAAAAATAGTTCCTCTGGATCTTTGAATCTGTAGAGCACTGTGACAAATGAAAAAGTCTAAAAGAAATACTTTCTGGGTAATTAATATTCAATTTATTAGTTATGGTTAGCAAATAATGAATAAAATGAAGTTAGTGGCCCTCTTGGAAGCCAACAACAAACCTTGGAGGCCATTGTATGTTTAAATACCCTTGAAGTTTGGGTGTTCCTGACAGGTGGAAATCAACTCTGATTAGTTAACAATTAATGAGAGAATGAATATTATAAGAAGAGGCAGGCCTATTCTTATAAGATGCTGGGTGATATAAATGATCTTGTCACTCTTGGAAAAAGAGACTCATCTCAAGCCAGAACACCATACTAAAGAAATCCACCTCTACCCAGTCAATAAAGAATTCCACCCAGAAAAGATGGTGGGGGAGGGGGGGAGGGGTGATTTCTTTGGGCAGGGTCAGAAATGCCTTTGAGATGCTGGACTTTGAGGAAATACAAAAAGGAAAAAACCCTGGATTCTCCCATATTAGTAATTGGTTATTAATAATCTTTTCTCTCAGCACCCAAACTTTTCTCACTGGATCTCTGCAATCCAAATAGAGTTACCAACACACTTGACAACAGGACTACCAGGATCACTTAAAAAAGAAAGAAAACAAAATCGGATGAACCATAACCACATATGGGACTGTGAAAAGGATTTTAGCACTCAAAATTTATTGGAATCAGACCCTAAAAGCTAGACAAGTTCTTCCAATATAATATTTGGAAACTACTGATGGGCCCAGGTACACTATACCCATTCTCTTCTTCACTAAGATTCAGACTTGGGGAGAATGGCCTCTAATTAGAAGAACCTAAGCTTCTCTTCCTCACGCTCTGTGGTTTGTTAAACATACATGCCCCCAGAAGAAAATTTACTTATAACTTACATTCTGGATCATGTCTCCTCAAAAGGGCAGAGTATAGAGGTACTTACTGGAGAATATAAATCAAGCATAGGCTAGGTATTCCTACATACATAGGAAATGCTAAAAGATGCAAAAGATTCATGGAAGTCAATGATTGAAGGATTTAAAAACAGGATTCAGTAACAACATGTAACTACTGTCATGATCTCTTAAAACACTGATCATTAAACTTCATCATAATATAAAGCAGTTAGCAGGACTGCTGATTAGGTATTTTATATTTCTTCTCAGCTCTGCATAATCTCTCCCAAAGTCTATGTCTCTGGGCAAGTCAGACCAGAAGATTGGTCTCCTCCTCTTCTTGATAGGCATTTTCTCCAATACAAAAGCTATTGCCACCCATCAGCCCCACTCATTGTACTCAGGATCTCTGGACCTTTTGAAACTAAAGGATTGCCTCTAATTTTGGACTTGTAACCCCTAAGTACAATGTTTGATCGCCTACTCCAAAAAAGACATGACAGCCAAAGGCCCAGATGAAAACTCAAATAGTTGAGTCTATGATTATGTGCGTGTGTGTGTGTGTGTGTGTGTGTGTGTGTGTGTGTGTGTGTGGCATGCAGGATGGGGTGAGGGGATGGTGAGAAGAGCACTCATCATAGGCAGTTTAGTGACAGAAAGCATACATGTTGTACAGCAGAGTTAAATGAGAGACCAATATGGAAACTGTCTTTCTTATTTTAAATGTCCATTGAGTCATTTGGTGTTTAGGTTCTGCAGCCATTAAAGGAATTGCTTCTCTTATCTCTATCTCTAGGTGGTGCTGAAGGACAATAGCAGCTACTGTATTTCTTAACTTGAAAGACATTTCTCTTTCCCAGCAATGGACAATCGCTTAGGTGAAGCCTTCTGCCCCCTGACTGCTTCTAACTGCCCCAGCTATGACATGAAAAGCTTTTCAGCCCTTTTTCCATGTCAAATTCTTTTCTTAGCCTCCCATATTAGTTTCCTATATATTCAGTAGGTTAAATGAGAGGTTTATGTCTCTCCATAACTAGCTTTTCACTTTAAAATAGTTATAGTTCAATAAATCTCCCCAGTCAAATTGATAGTCTTTTTAAAATCCTGCTTCAGCCTATCTCCAAATGTTTGTTTTCACTTTTTTTGTTTTACCTGCTTTAGTCATAAAATAGTTATATGCAAATGAGATTAGATACTACAATCTCTTGTAGCCCTAAAGTCTTGAACATGGTCCACTTATTCATTTAGTATCCTTGAAACTGTGTTTCTTCATGCTGCTATTTTGACAATTTTTTAAAGTAAAAATTATTTGCCTATAATCATACAAAAAGAAAGGCATAACCCTACTTAATTCACAAGGTGATCTGAGCTTTTATATTTACACTACACTTCATTTTCTGTCCAAAATTGCTCAAATCCTAACTGAAAACTGTGTTTCTTTATCCATACGTTAGCAGATTTTATTAAAACAAAGTTCTTTTCCTGCTCTCTTTAGATATCAAAATATACAACTAGGATAGCAATAACATCTTACATTCTTCGACAGTTAATAATATATCTTCTTTTAACGCCTCTTCCTTTGCACAAAAAAAAATACCTTTTCGGGTCCGTTTCAGCTATAAATTGCTCCATTTTTCTTAAAGGTTCAGCATATCCTATATTTGTAACCAGTAGGTGGCACTGTTTGGCAGGATTCCCAGGTAGAAGGTAGAAAGAAAGAACAAAACAAAACTGAGGATATGTTCAGAAAGCCTCAAGGTGAGGAATTTAACTGGTTCAAAGATTTGGGGAAGATAGTTGTCAGTGGGCAGTGACTAACATGGAACCAATCAGTGGTGCCAATTAGTATTCAAAATGGGATAGTCTGTGTCCATCTGCTCTAAGGTACCTAGCACTGCGTCCCAAGATGCCAAAGCAAGTCCTGAAGGTTCAGTTCTCTGCATCCAAAAGATTACAGGGAGTTAGACTCCTGGAGATGGAGCTTAGTATGAGGACCCAGGAAACCCAGGTTGAGACCAAGTAAGAAGAACCTCCCTAGCCAAAAGCACAACAGGAGATGCAACCTGGCACTGACACAAAGCCCCAATTCAGGAATTAAAGCTGGGGAAATGAATAAATCAAACACCATCCAGAATTTTTAAAAATTCTTATAGATCTATTATAGGCAGAGTCTCAAAGGAAAAAATGTTTTAGTTTCATTTTATTTTTTTTTCCCACAAGCTCTACATGAGCACATAGAAAAAATTGAAACAAGAGATTAAAAACAAAGTGAAAGTTTTGGAATAAAGAATTAGTAGAAGAGATAGCTTAAGAATGAAAATGGTAGAGGGGGGCAGAGCCAAGATGGCAGCTGGGAAGCAGAGACTTGCATGAGCTCCCCGCCAGGTCCCTCCAAAAACCTATAAAAAATGGCTCTGAACCAATTCTAGAACTGCAGAACCCACAAAATAGCAGAGGGAAGAAGGGCTCCAGCCCAGGACTGTAACAGGACGAGTTAGAGCCAACCTCTGCCATCTTTGGACCTCCGCGCCCAGATGCCAACTGAGAAGCCTCATGGCTCTGAGGTATGGGAGGAACAAGATGGAGTCTGGAGGAAGGGTCTCGCCCTTGTTGGCAACATGGTGCCGGGTTCTTTTCCGGATTTACCTGTGCACAGGTGAATCATGGGGAGAGCGCAGGAAGGAAAGGCGAGGAGAATAGGAGGAGAATAGGTGGAGAATAGGCAGAGAGTAGGCGGACCAAGGCAGCCCTAGTACTACGTAATAAAGGCTATAAAAATCTGGTCACTGACTTGATTAAAGGGAGCTGTTCACCATCTTTGCTTCCCGCCTCTTCATTGCCCTCAAGATCAGGCCTTTGCTGGACAAAGGCCTGGGAGTATGGGGTAAGAAAGACCCCTACACAGGACAGCCTGGATTGTTGCTGGCTAAGGTCTATCATGCACAGAGTAGGGAGCAGAGTGGAACAGAGCCCAGCGTGGGTTGCACCTGGGCCAGGAGCCAGGTGGAACAGGCCCTAGTGCCCTGAATCAGTGAGCTGTGGCAGTTACCAGATTTCTTAACCCACAAACAACAAAGACAACAGAGAAGGTTAGTGGAAAAAACTGCAGGAGACAAAGTGAAAAGAGTTCGCAGTTTGGCCACTGCCCTGGGGCAGCAGGGGTGGTGCAGCTACAGAACTACAGCTGCAGTTGCTTCTGGCCCCAGGCCCACCTGGTGGGAGACATTAAGTGGCAGATCAGAGCAGGAGTGCAGAGCCTGCTTAAGATCTGAGTCTGGTCCAGGTTGGTGGTTCTTGAGGGAGGCAGAGTGCTGGTGTGGCAGAGCTGACTGTATAGAAATAGCTCTGAAAACAACAGTGCATAACCGTCAAGCTTGGAACAAAGTACACTTTACTCTACAAGCAGTCATACCCCAATAAAAAACTCAAGGGTCAAGTAGTTGGCTGGGAACATGGCCAGGCAGTGAAAATGGACTCAGATTCAGACTCAGACTTTGGAATCTTTCTTTGGTGACAAAGAAGACCAAAACATACAGCCAGAAGAAGTCAACAAAGTCAAAGAGCCTACATCAAAAGCCTCCAAGAAAAACATGAACTGGTCTCAGGCCATGGAAGGGCTCAAAAAGGACTGGAAAAGCAAGTTAAAGAAATAGAGGAAAAATTGGGAAGAGAAATGAGAAGGATGAGAGAAAACCATGAAAAGCAAGTTAATGACTTGCTAAAGGAGCCCCCCCCCCAAAAAAAAACACACCT
>CM053623.1:280088951-280104372 GCA_028646595.1 Phalanger gymnotis
TCAAAAACAAACACTTTTGAAAAGGGACAGGGTCAAGGGAGAAAGTTCAATAAAGGGGGATAGGTTAGGAAGGAGCAAAATATAGTTAGTCTTTCACAACATGAGTATTGTGGAAGGGTTTTATGTAATGATACACATGTGGCCTAAGTTGAATTGCTTGCCTTTTTAGGGAGGGTGGGTGGGGAGGGAAAAAGAGAGAGAATTTGGAACTCAAAGTTTAAAAACAGTTATTCAAAAAAAAAGTTTTTGCATGCAACTAGGAAATAAGATACACAGGCAATGGAGCATAGAAATTTATCTTGCCCTACAAGAAAGTAAGGAAAAAGGGGATGGGAGGGGAGCAGGGTGACAGAAGGGAGGGCTGATTGGGGAATGGGGCAATGAGAATATATGCCATCTTGGACTGGGCAGAAGGGTAGAAATGGGGAGAAAATTTGCAATTCAAACTCTTATGAAAATCAATGCTGAAAACTAAATATATTAAATAAATTTTTTTAAAAAAGAAAATAAAGGACAGAAAATGGTAAACCACTAAAGTAAGAGAATCCCTCAAATTGGGATAAATGATTCCATAGGAATGGACCAACCAGGAATAAGTGACTCCATAAACCAGCAAGAAATGATTAGGGAAAAAAATCAAAAGATTGAAACAATAGAAGAAAATGTAATATATCTGTGAGAAATGGTGGAAGCAGTTTGTTTCCACAGAGTTGAAAGTATCTCCCCCACTTCCCCCAGCTTTAGCAGAATGTAAGTCAAATGACTGAATAGAACCAGTTCTAATCAGAGCTGTAATCTAGCAGAAATGAGGCTTCTGATCAGGGTAAAAGTTAGAGGGTTATACACGTGCTTAAGGAGCTGTTTGAGGGAGGCAGGACGTGGGCAGTTCAGGGGGTTGCATCTGACCAATGCAGAGCCAGGCCAGAGATTCGAATTAGTAGCCAGTGAAAGGACTGGCATTTGTGTGAGTCCCTTGTACTCCCCTTACTCTGTTCAAGGGATGTACCCATTTATTCAGGAGGAATAAACATAAGATATAATTAAAACTGTCTTGGCCTTTCAACAAGTATTGTTTATTCCTAGACAAAGTATGTTTCTGACATATCTGATATAGAAAAAAAAATTGAGAAAGCAGATCAATGATAGATGATATAAGAATCTGACTCCCTGAAAGCCATAATTAAAAAAAAAACCTGGACACTATATTTCAAAACGGCAGAAATGGAAACTATCCAGATCTATTAGAAATAGAAGTCATATTGGAGATAGAAAGAATCCACCAATCACCTCCTTAAAGGAAGCCTAAAAGAAAAAGTCACAGGAATATTATAGTCAAAATCCAGAACTCTGGAAACACAGAAATAAGCCAGTTAAGTATCAAAGAATGACTAAAGATCACACAAGACCTGGCAGTTCCCACTAAAAATTTGATGAGATATTGGAATAAAATATTCTAAAAAGCAAGAGATAGGCTTATACTTAAGTATCACTTGCCTTGCAAAATCAAGGTTAATCTTAAGGAAACACATGTCCCTAAAGGAAGAGAAAACTTCCAAGCATTTCTAAGGAAAAGACTAAGACTGAATAGGAACTTTAAAATATAAATACAAATCTAAAGAAACCTAGAAAGGTACATTTATTTGAATAATTGGAAGGTATTGTATGATAATGTAGTATTTTAATAGGGGGAGAAGAAATAAGTATCCTTTAGTAACTTTAATGTTTTCCGAGGGTATTGAGGGAGTTAAATAAGAAAAACAGAGATCTGGGGGTTGATTCATCCTGTTTTCAGGCTTTGAAGAAGGGAAAGAGTAGGGAGGGTAAAAGCAGAAATACAGTAATTTAGAAAGGAGGAAGAAGCAGTTGTCGTGGAACCATTTTTCAGAATTGAGATGTATAAGAAGAATATACAAATGTGGATGAAGGAGTGAGGGAGTGAGCGTAAGATCAACCTTATTCTTGCCTGAAATTGGAGGGGAGAGGGAGAAGTTGAAAATGCACATACATAAAGAGTTTGGTATAGAAATATGTCGAACTCAACAAAGAAATAAGGGGAAATGGAGGTGGCATTGAGAAGGAAGATAATACTGAAAAGGGAAGAGTCACAAGTATAATAGTGACTACTGGGTCCCCACAGCCTGAGAGCTACGCGTGTTACATTTCACCCCTCCTCCAGGGTTCTGTATCCTTAAAGGATCATTGGAGGCTTCTAGTCTCTGCCTCAAGTTCCCACTGATTATGTTCTCCTAGGTTTAAGATTCTCCAGCATCTGAATTCCATTTAACTACTTAATAGTCAGATGAGCTTTTAGAAAGGAATGTTTACTTAAAATGTATGCAAGAGCAAACATATAAACCCTCCCTCTCAACACCTGGGGACATAATCCCCCTCTTTACACTATGTCAGTCCCTTAGGGGTCTCCCCCCTTAGACTTGAGCCCTGAAATCTTGGATTCTCAGGGCTTTTCTGATGATCTGGCAGAAATATCTAGCCTGGAATCCTGGCTCTAAGGTCACCATGATTAATCTAGAAATATGTTCTGCATGACTACACATGTATAACCTATATTGAATTGCTGGCCTTCTCAATAAGGGGGGAGGGAGAGGGAGAAAGAGAGAGAATTTGGAATTCAAAGTTTGAAAAATGAATGTTAAAAATTGTTTTTACATGTAACTGGGGAAAAACAAAATGCTCAATTTTAAAAAAAGAATGATGAAGAGTAGATCCCTGTAAGAATGTGAGCACTGGTCTTTAGCATATTAAAAATATAAATGATCTGAAGAAGGAAGTGTTTCAAAGTTTGAAGTCTGAAGATTGAATTTAACTCAAGATGTTGTGGAGAAATGTTCAGAGTTTAAAAGAATGATGTAAGCAAATAGGAAAGTGAAAGAGAAACAATGAATCAATAAGCATTTGTTAATCATTTCCTATGTGCTAGATACTGTATCAGGGGCTAGAGAGAAAAATACAAAAAATAAAGGAACAGTTCCTTCCCTCAAGGAACTTGCATTCTATCAGGAGAAGCAACATGAACATATATAGCTATCTACAACATATTTACCAAATAAATGCCAGTTAATTTTAGGAGGGAAGACTCTTCACCTGCAGGGCATCAGTAAAGGCCTCATGAAGGAAGTGGAGTTTGAGCTGTTATTTAAAAGAAGCTAGGGATTCTAAGAGGTGAGAGTGAAGAAGGAGCGCCTTCTCAGCATTAAAGACAGTTTATACAAAGGTGTGGAAGGAGGTGATGGAATCTTGTGTGTGAGGAGCATCAAGAAGGCCAGCTTTACTAGACCATAAAGTATATAAGGGCAGCTGGGTGGCACAGTGGGTAGAGCACCAATCATGGAGTCAGGAAGACCAGCGTTCAAATTTTATTTCAGACACTTACTAGCTGTGGGACCCTAGGCAAGTCACTTAACCCTGTTTGCCTCAGTTTCCTCATCTGTAAAATGAACTGGGGAAGGAAATGGCAAATCGCTCCAGTATCTTTGCCAAGAAAACCTCAAATGGGTTCACAAAAGGTTGGACACGATTGAAATGAATAAACAATAGAGTATATAAAGGGGAGGAATGGAAAAACCCTGTAAAATTGGGTTAAAGCCAGATTGTGAAGACATTTAAATGACAAACAGAAGGTCTGTATTTGATCATAGGGATAATAGAGAACCACTAGTTCTATACAGGGAAATGTCATGATCAGACCTCAGATATCATTTTGGCAGCAATGTGGAAGACTAATTCACAGACTTAAGGCAGGAATCCAATCATATAAGCCTCAGTTTAGGAAAGTATAAGATAATACTTGTGAGGAAAATCTATTTCAAAGTATGTTGATAGGCTAATGGGCTATGAGTTACCAATTTTGATCTTGGAGAGCAATCCGAAAACATTTCTGAGTTTGGTGACTATATCCCTTTTCGTCAGCTACTCGCTCTGCTTGGTTAACTCCACGAACATCATGCCATCCCCAGGATAAGCTCATCAAGTGAAATCACTCCCTCGTGGGGATTGATTCAGCTTTGATACTCTTCACCATAGGGAACCTATGGCCTTGAGGTCACATGTGGCCCTCTAGGTTCTCAAGTGCAGTCCTTTGACTGAATCCAAATGTCACAGAAGAAACGCTTTTATTAAGGGATAGAGTCTACACCTTCTCTACTCCTTCAGTTGCTTCTCTGTCCCCAGGGAGGCTGGAGGACAGAGTAATTAATGCATCCCAAAGCCTCTTCTCAAGATAGACCTCTGCTACCACCACTACAACTTCCATTTGTGTATTGTCTTCACTCTTGAGACTCTAAGGTCCTTGAGGGCAGGAACGGTCTTTCTTTTTCTTATTGGTATCTTCAGCTCTTAGTTTAATGCTTGGCATATTATGTGTGCTTAATAAGTGTAGATTAACTACTGACTATTGACCATTGAGAAAAATAGACCAAAAAAGATCTACGTATAGTTAGGAAGGCA
The DNA here is from genome assembly GCA_028646595.1 of Phalanger gymnotis. Taxonomy (NCBI): domain Eukaryota; kingdom Metazoa; phylum Chordata; class Mammalia; order Diprotodontia; family Phalangeridae; genus Phalanger; species Phalanger gymnotis. Next base: position 280,093,416 of record CM053623.1, read on the forward strand.
TTACGAACAGGACTTTTGGTCTTAATCTTGCTGTAAACTTCACTTCATTTTCACCTAAACTACAGTGTTTTGTTTGGATTGCCACACCCAAGAAAGATAAAAATAGAGCTGGAAAAAAGCAAGGGCACCTAAAATAATCAAAGAAGTAGAGAGTCCGTCACATGAAGTAGACTCACCACGTTCAGATCCTTCAGCCTAAAAAAGGTGAATGTTGAAGAGGTCATAGGAGCATAGATTTAGGACAGGAAGGGAACTCAGAGCCTAAATAGTCCAATCTCTTCATTTTTCAAATGAAAAAACCAAGGCCCAGAGAGGATAAGTGATTTGTCCAAGGTCACATGGGTAAAAAGTGATGGAGTGAAGATTCGAAGATAGGTCCTCTGAAGACAAATAAAATTATGCAGGCTGTGTTTGACTCTGCTACTAGCTAACTATAAGACCCTGGATAAATTGCTTTATATCTCTGGTTTTCAATTTCCATCTTGATTAGAGGTGTCAAACATTTGGTGGTCTTATTATAGCCAGCAACCTTTCAGAGTGCTGGATCTGATTAAAATGTAACTGGAAAATGTTTAATATAATAAGTAAAAATATAATAGAATGTACATAAATATGTAGTTTTCTAAGGCATTGTGTGACCTGCAGGCCATATGGACCCATTTCTATTTGAGTTTGACACCACAGATCTTGATCATCTCTATGACACCATTTCACTTTCTGAACTCTATAATTCTAGGTAAGCACAGTCTTGTTCATGTAAGTCCAAGAATATTTAGATGAAGAAACATCATTTGATGCTTGAAATAAATAGTTGTTAGTAAAGAAAGCATGCCTTTACACACACGCAAAAATGAAACTTATCCCATGGAAAAGGCACAGAATTAAAACACCAATAAGTCTGAGAAAAGCCTGGGCAAGTCCTTATGACTTGCATATAATAAACAATAAATATTTATTTAATTGAATGGTATAGAACAGAATGGCATATATCAATGTTTGTTGAAGTAAAATGTTAACCATATGATAAAACTAGACAAAATGGCAACTATTTGTAAATATAACTCAACCTGAGGAGTTGATGTCAAGGAGGATAACTATATCATCCCACAAAACATCAGTCAAGGCTCATATTATTAAGATATAAGCTACATGGACCATAAGTGAGACATACTATGAAAAATAATGTAGTCTTATATACAAAAAATAAGAAAGAAAAGCTATAAATCTTCATGAGTGCATCACCAAGGCAATATTCACAGTGGTTGCTATTGCTATGAATATGCCAGCATAGTTCTGAATCACAAAATAGAATCTCCATATAGAAACATTTATTCAGACACCAGAAAGCCAAATCCCAGCACCAGTAAACCAAATACATCACAGCAACAAAGAAGTTAATACATATTATCACAACAGGGAGCACCACCATCCCAAAGCCTTCCCCCTGCTCAGGCCTTCCCACAAAACCTCACAGCTGATTACCTACTGCTTCTGCTCTCTCCCTCCACTCTAACTGCTCTGATCTCACTTTCTCTCAGTTCTGCTTCACTTTTCTTGCTCTAGCCATTCAGTAAGCTCCTCCCACTACATGTGACTTGGGATTCCATGTGATTTAAGCAGGTCACATGGACCTACTAATGGGTGGGAAGATCTTCAAATTAAGCAAAAATACATTAGCAATACAATGAGTAAGTTGATTCAAGGTTCATTAAATTAAGGAATTGAATATCAACTGGATTGAGGAATTGCTTGGGGCCAATAACCCCAAGATTGTGAAACCACTTTAAATTGTATAATCTATGCAGAAAGTTATACTGTTCAGTCACAAAATGTATTTTTCCTTCTTGCTAGTCTGGGCAGAGGTCAGTATGATTATTATACCTCTAGTCATAATTTTCCTAAATATACATTTACCTCTATGAATAGTTAAAAAAGTAACTGCCTCTGATGTTTAGCACATTTACATAAGTATCTCTGCAATTCTTGGCAGATTTAAACTGCCAAGTATATTCAGCATAAACTTCTGTTTATACTGAAAAGGGAAACTGTTTGCTGACTTGCAAATGTTACATTTGCTTCTGTAACAAGAAAATGTAGGTAGCTCATGTTTACTAATGAAAGAAATTACACATCTTGGGAAATAACACCAGACAGAGTTGGCCTTTCCCTTGTGCCTTTTGTATCAGAGTTGGGGTTTAGTATTATACTTTTCCTGAAATCCCACCTCTGTATACTAATGTGTTAGCATATGTTGGAATAACATCATTTTTCATTAATTCTTGAAGGAGACGTAGAGTACCTGGTGGTGCCTCTCGACTTCTTTAATTACCTTCAAGTGGCTGAGAAAATGTCAAATCTACCATTCATGTAGCATTAGCTTTTAAAAAGAAAAGAAAAATCAAGAATTTATTAAACATTTGCTATGGACTCAAGTAGGTACCGTGGATGAAAAAAAAAAAAGTATAAGACATAACCCATGCCCTCAAGATGTCTACATTCTAACTGAGGAGATAAAACAAGTCTCTACAAAATGAATAGAGAATGACTAAAGGCTAAATTTAAAGAAAGTTGAGGCTATAATATTAAATGGCAGCATCATCTCCAATGATTCCTGTGTCCAAGGAAGAGTCATATTCACAGAACTGCATGGTTGAACAGACCTTAGATCCTATCCAGGCCAACCCGTTGCTGAATAAATGCACAAGTGCTCCTTCAGACTTTGCACAAGGACATCCAATGAAATGGAAGCCAATACCTCCCAAGGAAAACCACTCTATAGGATTCCTTAGGTCTCTGATGATGATATTCACTACCTATCATTTAAATCAAGGACCTCTATTCCACTGGACTGGCCACCTTGTCTGCCAAACCCAGGTATGTAAAGGTTTGGTAGGCTGTGCTACCATCAATTTAATTACTGAATTGTTGGAGAGGCCGTATGATATGTGTTAGGAGATCTATGAGTCAGGAATTCATGAGTTTTTCTCTGCTTTTTAAAATCTTTAGAGCCAGTGTTACAGGGGTCTGGCACCTCCACGCAGAGGAAATTGGTGAGCTGCTTCTGGGAGAGTCATAATAACATAACAGAAATGCTGTAGAGATACTGTGGACGATTAAATTCTGGAACTGTTTCCAGTCAGCCAATCACAGTCCCTAGTGAAAGGGAAGCTTGCAGAGGCATTCAAAAAGGCCGTCAATTTCAGCTGCTTGCTCTTTTGCCTCATTTGCTTCTAAGTGACTCCTTTGCTCATGGCATCTGCTAAAAGGAATAGAGTCTCTGCTATATGGAGAATTGTAAGATGATTGGGAGACTGATCCGCAGGAATGGGGGAGTCAGTCCCAGGGAGCAAGGAGTGACCTTTAGAAGTATCTTTGATTCATCTGCCCAGTGAAAGATGAGATGAAGATTCATCCAGCAGCTATGTAGTATTTGGATGTGAACTTAGTGGGACCATTCCACTAGCATGGAAAAGTTGGGTTCCCAGAAACCACCTCTTGCTCCCCTCTATGGTTTTAGGAGTACCCCCCTCCCCAAGGGTTGAGATGTTTTTCTCTTTTAAAAAATTTAATTGTATTTTTTTCAGTTAATAAAAATCTGTTTCTCTCCCTCTCATTTTCTACACCATGGTGGGGGGGGGGGGGAGGCGGGGCAGAGAGGAAGGGAGAGAAAAAAACAAAACTCTCTCTGTGAATATGCATAATCAAGAAAAAACAAATTCTCAAATTGACCACGTCCAATGATCTGTATCTCGAGTCTGTCACTTCTGGACAGTCTTTCTAATTCAATCAGCTCAAACTCTACCCCACCTCTCATATCAATTGTCAATGCCAATTAATGTCTTCTCAGTAGTATTGATTAATATCCCATGCTCAATTTAACCACTTAACATCAACTAAGTGGGTTTTTTAAGGGATATTTACTCAGAAAATGTAGCAAGAACAGAAGTAACAACTCTCCCAAACCTGAGGTATATTCTGCCTTCTATCACTTAATAGCTCCAGAAAGAGGGCTTAGGCTTAACGTGGTTGCTACAAAGCATTCACTAAAGTCATTTTTGAATTCACCATAGCCACTGGCCACGTGCTCCCTTGCTGAAAGTCTTTTAACCACTTGGGAACTCAGTTTCATCATCTAGAAAACAAAGGGGTTAGATAAATGACCTCTGTGGTCCTTTGCTGGTCTAGCTGTATAATTGTACAGACAAACCTCATTTTATTGAGCTTCATAGATATTGCATTTTTACAAATCAAAGGTTTGTGGCAATCGCACATCAAGCACATCTGTTGGTGCCATTCTTCCAATAGCGTATGCTCACATCATGTCTCTGTATCACATTTTGGTAATTTTGATAATATTTCAAACTTTTTTCATTATTATTTTATCTGTTGTGGTGATCTGTGATCAGTGATCTTTGATGTTACTATTATAATTATTTTGGGGCATCATATTAAACAACAAACTTTATCAATAAATGTCATGAATGTTCTGACTGAATGACATGAATGTTTCACTGACCCACCATTCTCCCATCTCTTTCCCTCTTCTTGGGTCTCCCTATTCCCTGAGACACAACAATATTGAAGAATATTATGTAAATTTGCTTGATAAAGCAGGGACAGGTTTTGAGAGGATTGACTCCAAAACGACATTGCATGCTATATAGAAATCTTTCCTGAAAGGAAGAATCAATCTCTGCAGCAAACTTCATTTTTGACTTATTTTAGGAAATTGCCCAGCCACCTCAACCTTCAGCAACCCCACCTGATCAGTCAGTAGCCATCAACATCAAGTCAAGACCTCTAACATCAGAAAGATTACAATTTGCTGAAGGCTCAGATGATGGTTAACATTTTTAGCAATTAAGTATTTTAAAATTAAGGTATGTACATTTTTAGACATAATTCTATAATCCTAATAATATAATACTAACATAATAATTCATAACAGCATTGCACACTTAATAGACTATAGCATAGTGTAAACATAGATTTTTACATGCACTGGGAAACAAAATAATTTGTGTGATTTACTTTATTGAAGTGGTCTAGAACAGAACCCACAATATCTCCATATGTCTATCCTACTTAACTGTAAGACTCCACATTCTAGCTGTTCCTTCCCCTGCTATAAGAGGTAGCAGCAGCTATGGGCTGGGGATCCAGAGGGAATTGAAGGGATACAGCAGCAGCAGAGAACGGTGGCCCAAGGTCAGAATGAACAACAAGCAGGGACTTTGATGATGGCATGGTTCCTTCTTAGAGATGGTACTGCTTCCACTCACCTAGCTCCATGAAGTTAGCTATAATCAGACAAGGTCAAAAGTCCCTAGCACTTGATGGGGGCATGTCTGAGATAGTTGAGATGGAGAAATACCAAAACTTCAGACTTTTCATTTAGCACTATTGTCCCTCATTCCACGCTCCCATACATTGAATGCACTGAGCCTTGACTCTAGAGTTTCTGAATTTGTGACAGATGGCCAGTCTCCTGAAGAAAGTGTGAATCAAGCATCCACGGGAATTGTGGTGGTGTTCTCTTTTTCCTACTTGAAGGAGCACTCAGAATGGACATTGTCTAGAATTCTTGGGTGTAGATCAATTCTATGTCTAGGAGGGGTTTTAGGAGAGCAGTAGAATGTTAACCCCTCATTAGAAGTTTATGTTTTCATTTTTATGCAATATTTCTTTATTATTAAATACTGCTTATTGACTTACTCTTATACTAAGAATAAAAATTCTTTTTCAACATCCCAGCTTGTATGTTTTCCCGTGGAGTAGCAACTCCATTATGCCGTGGTCAGGCGACTAACGCTTGCTGAAACATGTTGTTCGAAAAAAGTCAAAAATGGATACAAAACAAAGTAAACAGAACCACAAAACTAGATATATGATAACTGTTAGCTGTTGCTGTTATTCATCTTTCATTCTTGAAGAAGAAGGATGACATCAAGAGGGTTACTGACGTCTTGACTTGCAAATGAATTGGATTTAAGTGAGACAGAGGTGTACAAAGTCATCAGCCCCAGGGAGGGGAAGACTCAGGGCTTCTGGCAGGAACAATTGCTGTTTACACTGACTCTGACCCAACAAAACCCAAACAACGAGCAAGCCGGAATTGGGCTGGGACCTATTATTGGCCAATCAGTGAAAAACAGAGGCTTTTGTGTTTAAAGGCATAGTCGGGTAGCTCCAATAGGCTTTATCAAAGTCTGCTTTTTCAGAGCTATATTTCAGGAAATCATAAATGAAAACTATTTGAGACGTAAGACTTAATTGTCCCAGTTTAAAAACAACAACAAAGATAGAGTGTGTGTGTGTGTGTGTGTGTGTGTGTGTGTGTGTGGCGGCAACAGAATCAATGGATGTTAGAGGTCTTGGCGTCAGTGAGTGGGCAACGTTAACAATGCTAACAGCAACTGATGGAGGTAGGAAGTTAAACCAACTATAGACGCTCAGCAGAAAAGAGAGCCAAAGATATAGAGGGTAGCTTTGTGCTGTGACAGTTGGGGACTGAAGGACACATAGTCAGTTGTTCATTCTTATCAGAATCTACCGTGATCAAGACAGTGTCCAACAAGTTTAATTCAGCAGTTTCAGGATCGGAGGCAGGATGTATGGCTCACTGTGTATAGTGATAGTATACTGACCCCACAGGTTGTGATCCTTCCTTTCTCAAGAAATTGAGCAGCAGGCTCATCATCATCTACTCTACCATCTACCCCCCAACTGGGGAATCTAGCCCCCAAACCCCAATATATCCTGTGAAGTATAAATGATCAAAATTTATATTTCTTTGGACAGAACACCCACACGTAAGGATACGACTCCCCAGGTGGACAGAGACAGAAGAAAAGAGGGGAGGAAAAGAAAGAAATTGCAGCATCGCTCAACTGTGCCCGTGGAGGCAGGTACTACTATTCATAGATTGTTGTTTGTCCTTCATTCTCAAAGAGGACCAATGACATTAGGCGGGTGATGTCTTGACTTGCCAGTGAAATGGATTTAAGGGAGGTAGAACTGTGCCAAGTCATCAGTCTCACTCTCTCCTCCAGAGTCATCGAAGTCCAGTGGCAAGACATGGGTCAGGATGAGTAAAGATGGCCATTTTTGATAACTACAGCAATTTCAAAAGAAAGAAGAACACTAAAACAATCAAAAATTAATGATGTAAAATTATAATGACTAAGCATTGTGCCAATAAGACATATGAGATGGCACTTACCCTTCTTTTGCAGAGGTAAGGAATTAGGGGTATGAAACATCACATATAATATCAGACTTTTTATATTGCTTGGTTCTACTGGATTATTGTGGATTTTTTTTCTCTCTTTCTTACTCTTCATTGTAAGGAGTGGCTCTCTGGGAGTTGGGGGAAGGATCTATTAAGAAATGTCTATTAAGCAATATAAAAAAAGATCAGTAAAATGCATTTAAAAATAAATAGGAAGGGGACATTTTAGCTAGTGGATGAAATTTTAGAGATCAGTTCTGATGGGTAGATCCACCAGTCCACCCCTAGACAACTTCTGGCACCTCTCTACAGAGACAAATGTATCCTAGTGAGTGTGTTTGTTCTTTGTTTTCAAAGAGGACCCTGACATCAGGGAGATGATGATATGATTTGCAATTGACTTTGATTTGAGTGAGGGAGGCTGGCAAGGTCAACAGCCTCACTTTCTCCTCCAGAGCAATCTGGGTCCAGTGGCAAGACATTAGGAAAACTGGAGATGGCCAAGGATACAGTGATAAAAAGACACTGATTCTCTTGTAATCCTGAAGAACACTGCAATTCTTCTCAGTCAGTGCCTGGGCAAAATGCCAGGGAGAACATGGGACTCCCCAGTGAGTAGCTATCAATACCACCTGGTAGTTAAAAAAAAAAACTCATAAGTTCAGTCCTCATAAATCTCCCTGGGAATATGTGGAGTAGATTTACTTTTAAATGGTTTTAAAAGCTGACATGGTACTTTGGTAGGAAGGCAGGGGTGTTAGGTATTAGGGGAGTCAGGAAAACTAGGGGCAGTGGAAAGACTGAGAAAAAACACCAAAGGTCCTCATTGGTCAGGTCCTGTAGCTTTCTGGTGATAAAAGAATGACCCTTTGGGATAGGAGTTGTTGGGAAAGCAGGAGGACCTCCATTTTCTGTGGGGCCCTGAGCCATGGCAACACATTGGTTTTGAAGAACCTCTGCCCTCAATCCAGAAAGATTCACCAGAGATTCCATTTCTGGAGATCTAAAGCCAAGTCAACACTAGCTTCAGCTGAGGAAGCTGTATCTCACCTTCGGGCAATATGCATAATCCTGGTAAATGGCATTGTAAACCGGATTCTGCAAGAGTATCAGAAAATTGACTTGCACTATAATTTAAGAGGTGTTTTCCTACAAAGAAAAATTTGGCTCAGATTTCAATGGGAAAAAAATCACACTTGAGAATGCAATAAAACTGTAGATTATCATATTAAAAGGAGAAATTAACAAGAATACTAAGTAAGCCAAGTGTTCTGTTGAAATTATAACTCTAAATGGTATCTAAAAGTATGACTTGTCTACAAGATGGGGACTGGAAAAAGTTTTATCTCTTGGAGAAATCCTTGGGGCTTTTGGGAAGCAGAGACAGTCAAAGTCTTGAAAAAACTCCATTCCTGGTAGAATTCCCGATAGTTCTCTCTTCTACTCAGTAGTTTCTTCCTATATCCCTTTAATTCAGTTTAACCAGCTGAAGTACTTCTGTCCATGTCCCCATTCAAATCATTGCACCTCAGCAGAGCAGATGGTCAATAGCATCTGCCTTCCCTGGCATTGATTGATTTGGCCACTGGGAGAATAAGCTGGAATAGTCCCGCTGCAGTCTCCCAAAAGGACCCAAGAATGAGTAGAGACAAGTTGTAGCCCACAAGGCTCTGCATCTGGGGGTGGTAAGACTTCCTCAAAGAAGCCCCAGAATGGTCAGAAAGTCCCAGGATAAGGACTTGCCCCAAGGAGCAGCAATGACCAGTTTGGAAGTACTCAAAGCATGGCACCCCAGGGCCAAGGCCTCTGAGTTTCCTCATACTCTATTATGAGATACAAGAGAGGGCTCTCATAAGCCAGCACAATGACCCTCAAAGATCCAAGGTGGACTAAGCACAGATGATTGAGGTACACACAGGATCCAGGTAGTATAGAGCAAAACCCAGCAGGTCCAACCACTCTACCCAAAGACACAGAGAGGTGAAACCTAGCTCTGGCACAAAGCCTCATTTCAAGAACTAAGACTAAGAAGTGAGTCAACCAAAGAAGGCATTGACCAGTACTGGAAATTACTGTAGACTTAGAAATCTACCAAAGAAAAGAGAAAAAGCAAGAACAATTGCAATCCAAGGCTCAAAGGAAAAAAAAAATGGATTTTTGCATGAGAACAGCATGAATACCCAGAAGGAAGGAAGTAAGAGATAAAAAAAAAATTAAAGTTGTGGAGAGGGAAATGAGAATAACTTGGTTCAGAGAGAGAAACTGGTAAAAATTATTCAAGTAAAAGACTCCCTTGAAACTAAAGTAGACCAAACAGAAATCAATGAATCCACAAGACAGTAACTAAAATATTAGGAGGGGGAATCAAAAGACTGAAAAAAAAAGAAAAGAAAAGAAAATGTAACACCTGATATAAAAAATTATTGATCTGGAAAATAAAAAAAATAATTTAAGAATCATAGGACTTGGCAGAGCCAAGATGGAAGATTAGGGGCAAAGCAAAATAGGTGGCCATCAGTTGGAGAAATCATTGAACAAATTGTATATAAATATAATGGAGTATCATTGTTTTATAAAAATGACAACCTCGGTTTCCTCAGTTTGCCTCAGTTTCCTTGTATGTAAAATGAGCTGGAGAAGGAAATGGCAAACCACTCCAGTATCTTTGTTAAGAAAACTGCAGAAGGGGTCATGAAGAGTCAGACATGATTAAAAATCACTGAGAAGATGGCCGCATGAAAACAGCATCTTACCAGAGCTCTCTCACAAGTTCTGTCAGATTCCTATAAAAAAGTGAATTGGAGCAGATTTGAGAGAGTTAGAAACCGCAAACCGCGAGAAGTCTGAGTGAGGCAAATTTCCCAGCCAGGAGAGTCTGAAAGGCTGAAGGAACGAATCTGTAGGCTAGGAGAGTGCTCGGTGTGCAGAGCTGCTCCAGACAGGACCAAAGCGGAAGCGGCCGGCCAGGAAACCCACGTGGGAGACAGGCTGGTAGAAAGCCAGGTGCCCAAAACCAGTGGAGATCCCCAGGCTTCCCAACACAAGACAGCACTCTGTGGAAGCAACGAGAGACGAGAGGCAGCCCAATGCCACCGACCATGAGATACCAACTCCTGAGGCTTGCAGCCCAAAAGTATGAAACATTTCTTGAACTTCCAGGAGACATAATGGGCAGGTAAACGGTTCTAATCCCTCCCCTCCCCACCCAGAGAATTCCTTGGGGAAAAACAAACAAACAAACAAAAAAAAAACCCACTGGAAAAGAGGAAACAGAAGTGGGGCTTCAGTGGCCATGTAGTGGGAGTACCTGAGTCCCAGAGGGGCAGAGCCAGCAGGGGCCAACACCAGGAGCCCAGACATACTCTTGCTCCCCCAGGGGAAGTGCCAGACACCCAGCTCAAACAGCAAAGAGCTGAGACCATTGCTGAAGAGCAACAGTACTGGATAACAACTCCAGGGGAAGAGGAGATTTCAGGCAGCCAGACCCCCTCCCCCACACCTCAGGAAACTGAAGGCTATAATTCACAAAGCCAACAACGAGACTCACAATCCCCAGAATAAGAAAGCTGGCACAGTGAGCCCTGAGCCCCAAAAGCAGAAATTTATTGTAAAGCCAGGAAAAGGCTAACCAACATGAAGAACACACACACACACAAAAAAACCCGAGGACCATTGATTCTTTTTATGGAGACAGGCAGGATGAAAATACCAATTTGGAAGAGCATA
>CM053623.1:280104872-280132949 GCA_028646595.1 Phalanger gymnotis
TGGGGAATGGCTGAACAAGCTGTGGTATATGCATGTAATGGAATACTATTGTGCTATAAAGAAATGGAGAAGATATCACTGCGTAATAACCTGGAAGAACCTACACCACATAGTGCTAAGTGAGCGGAGCAGAGCCAGGAGAACATTATACACAAGCACAGATATATGGATTCTGTGATGACTAACCCTGACAGACTTTGCTCTTCTCTGCAACACAATATGCAGAGACAGCTCCAAAGGACTCACGATGGAGAGTGCTATCTACATCCAGAGAAAGAGCTATGAAGTATGAATGCAGATCGAGGCACACTTCATGCTCGCCTTTTTCTCCCCCCCCCTTTTTTTTTCTCTCTTTTGTATTTGTTGTTGGGTTGTGTTTTTTTCTTTTCTTTTCTTTTCTTTTGGTTCTGTTTCTTCTTTCTCATGATTCATTCCATTGGTCATAATTCTTCTCCACAACTTGACTAGTGTGTAAATTAATTCAATGCCAAGTTATACATGGAAGTTATATGGGATTCCATGCTATCTTGGGGAGGCGAGGGGAGGAAGGGAAGAAAATCTGGACCTCAAAATTATGTAGAACCCTGTGTTGCAAACTAAAAATAAAAAAAAATCAGGAAGACCTTAAAAAAAAAGACTGAAAACAAGATGTCTTTCCTTCACATATTTCTACCAAGGATGAAAGAAAACAAACATAGGAAATCTGCATGAATTGAGACAAGGCAAAGACTGAGACTAGGAGAATTATACCACTGTATATAAAAACAACACTAAAAGACATTTGAAATCAGATTAAACACAATGACCAATACTGGCTTCAGAGGAAAGATGGTGAGGCTGAAGATTGTGGCAGAAGATTGGTGGCTCTGGAGTCTCAGAGTCACCTCTGATGCTGTTACCTTCATTTTCCTAATCTGTAAAATGGGAAGGTTAGACTAGATGACCTCTGAAGCCCTTCCTACTCTCTCTCTATGATTCTATGAAACATCATTCTTCATTTAGTAGATAAATGGGACACCACAGATGCCAAATCTAGTTTATGTTGCTTGATATAATCATTGCATTGGTTATTTTTCTTTGTGACAAATGACGTTTTTATGAAGGTGGTAGGGAAGTATATCGGGAAATGTCTATGACATAAAATACAAAAGATATCAATAAAACTAATCAAATGATTAATAAGCACTTATTAAGCACCATGTACCAGGCACGGGGGTAGATGCAAGGGATATAAAGATAGAAATGAAACAGTCTCTGCGATCAGGTAGCTTAAATCCTATAGAGAGAAACAACTTACACACAAAATAAGTGTATACATCTAGGACCCAATTAGTGTGAATAAAAAATTCCCCATAGTGGTTGCATTATTCAGATTCATGATGCTTGCTTCCATTGGACTTTAAACAATGACCATAAATTACATGGGTAAAACTTCTAGTAGTTTGAATTCAAATACATGTGACTACTTCAGAGGAATGAATTTGTGTGTGTGTGTGTGCATGTGTGTGTGTGTGTGTGTGTGTGTGTGTGTGTGTGTGTGTGTGTGTGCTAATTGGGACCTAGTTTCTATATAAACGTAATAAGGTGGGGACAGCACGACTGGTCAGTGAGAGCAAGTACCAATCCATATGGAGGCTTATCGTAGTTCAGTCATTCTTAGTTATGTCCAACTCTTCCTGGCCCCATTTGGAGGTTTTCTTGACAAAGATGCCGGGTGGTTTGCCATTTTCTTCTCCAGTTCATTTTACAGATGAGGAAGCTGAGGGAAATGGGGTGAAGTGAGTTGCCCAGGGTCGCACAGCTGATAAGTGTCTGAGGTCAGATTTGAACTCAGGAAGGTGAGTCTTTCTGACCTTAGATGTAGATGCTCTATCCACTGTGCCACCTAGCTGCTCAGTGAGCTAGATAGTAAGGTTGAATCAGTGAGCCTGATTCCAGAAATACCTGATGGGGGGCCAAGGGGGGACTGCTTCTCCTTCTGGATGTTTACTGTGGGCTTACTTTATAGTTATGAAAAACCTTTTCTGTGGCCGCTGAACTAGAACTGAGTGTACATATAAAATATTCAAGAGGGCAATCACTCATTCTCTTCTCTGAGTGAAAAAAGTGAAAAAAGGCTGTGGGCCTTCGGGGGCAGAATGAGGTAGAAACGACTTGGGAGTTTGGGTAGAATTAGTGGTAGAAGCGGAGATCTGCTGAAGTTGCCTTATCTCCCCATCCTGCTGCCATGTAGCCATTAACTTATAGTGCCACTGTTTCTTCCGTCTCATGTTTATTCTTTTCTGATCTTAGGTGAATGAATATTAGAGACAGAAAACAGCAGGTTACTCAAAGGGCCCCTTACTGCAGCAGTGGTAGATGTTAGGTGAGAAATCAGCACTGAGACACGACCTTCTGGACCCAGCTCAGCAGTGAATCAATTTAGCAGCCAAAACATGGTGTCCAGCAAGCTCATCCATAAATTATGCCATATTCAAAAGGGGTGTGATAGAGGTTTGGAGAAGGTAGAAAAGGACTCCCAGAGCAAGGAGGAGGAAGGAAAAAAAGAATTCAGCAACAGATTGCAGAATGTAAGTTCTCTGAGGGCAAAGGCAGAGATTCTTTTTGCTAGTGTTTATATCCCCAGCATTTAGCATAATGCCTAGCATATAATAAGAATTTAGTCAATGCTTATTGAATGACTTACTGGTACAGTAGAAAGCTCATGGGCTTTAAGAAGCTCTTTAGAAACTCCAAGAAGACTAGGAACCAATCCAACCTCCGACCTGAGTGATCATGGGCAAGTCACTTCATTTTCTTGGGCTTCATTTTCCTCATCTATAAAACAAGAGAGTTGTGCAATATCAAGGATGCTTAACTTGGGGTCTGTGAACTTGTATTTCCTCTTTTTTTCGGGGGAAGGCAGGGCAATTGGGGTTAAGTGACTTGCCCAAGGTCACACAGCTAGTAAGTGTGTCAAGTGTCTGACACCGGACCTATATTTCTAAAACAAATATTTTGATAACTATTAAAATTTGGAGATTTCAATATCTACTATAACTGGTTTTCTAAACAATCTTTTGTATTTTATTTTATTGATTTGTAAATATGATTCTGTGTAGGGTACCACAGGCTTCAGCAGACTGCCAAAGGGGTCATTAACACACACAAAAAGAATAAGAATTCTTGGACTAGATGGGTTCTAGATTTATGTAATGCTATACAGGCATACCTCATTTTTTTTTATGCTTTGCTTTCTTGTGGCTTCGCAGATATTGTGGGATTTTTTACAAATTGAAGGTTTATAGCAACCCTGTATCATGCAAGTTCATTTTTCCAACATGTGCTCACCTTGTGTCTCTGTGTCACATTTTGATAATTCTCACAAAATTTAAAACTTTGTCATTATTAGTATATCTGTTATGGTGATCTGTGGTCCGTGATCCTTGGTGTTGCTGTTGTGATTGTTTTGGGGCAACACAAACCGTGCACATATGGGATTGAACTTAATTGATAAATGGTATGTGTGTTCTGACTGCTCCACTCACTGGGTATTATATCCAGTGTCTCTCCCACTCCTCAGGCCTCCCTATTCCCTGAGACACAATAGTGAAATTGAGCCAATTAATAACCCTACAATGGCCTCTAAGTGTTCAAGTGAAAGGAAGAGTCAATGAATGTGACAAACTCTCATTGTTGCCTTATTTTAAGAAATTGCCACAGCCACCTCATCCTTCAGCAACTACCACCCTGATCAGTCAGCAGCCATCAACATCAAGGTAAAACCTTCCACCAGCAAAGATTACGACTCACTGAAAGCTCAGCTGATGGTTAGCACATTTTTTTAGCAATAAAGTATGTTTTAATGAAAGCATGCACATTTTTTTTGACATAATACTATTGCACACTTAATAGACTATAGTATAGTATAAACACAACTTTTATGTGCACTGAGAAACCAACAAGTTTGTGTGACTCACTTTATTGTGATATTCACTTTATTGCAGTGGCTTGGAACCAAACCTGCAACATCTCTGAGATATGTCTGTAACTGATTGAGCATGACAGTATATATAATGTTCCACACTCAGAGTCTAATGTGAGGTTTCTGAACTCAGCTAAGCTGGTCCTAACTCAATAGACACACAGTCTGTCTCTGATTGGAACTTGAAGTCTCTCCTCCTTGGGAGGCGCTGCCCTAACTCATTCTCGGCTAGCACTTATAATGTTGGAGAACCTGTGGTCAGCTCCTTGCCGGGATGAGGCAACAGAGGAACACCTTTTTTTTTGATTTTATTTTTAATTTATGGAATAAAACAAACATTTTCATAACATAGAACGATAAAAAGATGATCGCACATGAAACTGCAAATCTACTATTCACGACTTGCTGTTCTTTTCAAATATATGACAAAACTATGTAATTTTTTTTCATTTTTTTCCTTTCCCTCCCACCCCACCCTAGAGATGGCTACCATTAGACACAAATAGGCATACATACACATATATGTAAAATTATTTTATACATACTTCTATTTATCAGTTCTTTCTCTGGGTGCAGATAGCATCTTTCTTTATATGCCCTTTATCGTAAATTTAGATATTTATAATAAACAAAATAATTTATTCACTCAAAGTCATTCTTCAAAGAATATTGTTGTTGCTGTATACAATGCTCTCTTGGGTCTGCTCATTTTGATCCTCATTATTTCATGCAAGTCTATCTGTACTTTTTTTTGGTAAATTTTTTTTATTTTAAATTTAAATACAAAATGAGAAAAGACAAAAAGAAAAAGGTTGCCATGTACACAGCAGACCATAAGAGAGGATTCAATATAAAACAATAAATTTCCACTTCAAGAAAACCCACATAATAAATACTACACATTGTTTTCAGACCTGCCCAGCTTTGCTTTCTTGTTGGTTTTCTTTGGTTCTCTACTGTGTACTTTTTACTTATTTTTCCTCTCCCCCTCCCACCCTAAAGAAGGCTACAATTAAGCATGGATTTGGATAGATAGATAGATAGATAGATAGATAGATAGATAGATAGATAGATAGATACACACATACACACATATGTTATATATATACACATACATAGATATCTCTACACATGCACATATACACTCATAGCCATATATATAAGACTCTACTATGCTTATTTCCTATCATCTGTTTCTCTGCTATGTGTGTTTTTCTAAGATCATCGAGCTCATCATCATCATGTCTTACACCACAGCAGCATTCCATCATAATCATATACCACACTTGTTTAGCCCTTCCCCAATTGATCTTTAATGATGATGAAAACCACATTTTAAAAGATTAATCTGATGGGGCTATGCAGAGTGGATTTTATTAGGGGAGAAGTAGAAGACAGGAGCCAGAGACTATCTTGATAAAAGATACAATTAGTCGTAGAAGAGATGGCTAATGGAAACACAACTAATGAATTTGCTACAAGTTCTTTCTTCATTCCAGATTGAGCTATTTTTTTTTTTAGCATGTTGTAAAGTAGATGAATTTCCCATTAAATGTTAATGCTTTGCCTAATGGATAAGACTCAACATGCTAATATCGGCCATAAAACTTATTAAAATGTCACTGGTGAATTTGCTTTGAATGGTGTCTGGGGCCAGATATGCTGATTTTGCAGGTATGCCCCCATTTCAGTTCTGCTAACGGCAGGAGACATCTGTTATAATAATCCATCCTCAATGACAGTACAGTTAATGGAAAGCCTAAGATTCTTAAAGGACACTTTTATTATCTTATTCATCAGGTTTATGGATACAGTGTCTTTCTTCAAATCTTTAGTTCTCAAAATGCAACCCTATCAATGAACGTGCATATATTAAAAGAATTAACAAAAAAAACCCGCTCTTTAATAGACTAGAAATAAAATTTGGCAAGGGAAAAGAAAACAGATCCAGGAGAGGTCAAGTAGAGGGAGCAATAAGGTAGGAAGGAAATATCAGCCATGACATATTGCCTTAATAATACATGAACAAATGTTGAACTATATCATAAAAGTCACTATTAGTGGTTATTAAATGTACATTATTATGGCATAACTGAAAAGTAAAAAAAAACATATTAAAGAGTGTTAAGTAAGAGGAATTCATCACTGAAGGGATGCTAAGTAAGCAAGCCACTTTGTCTCCTAGCACTATCAATTTCAATGTACATATTATTTCTTGATAATTAGTCAATCAATATACATTTATTAACCATTGACTGTGTGAAATACACTAAACACTGAAGATTCAAAGGCAAAAATCGTAGTCCCTGCACTTAGGGAGCTTATGTTCTATTTATGGAGACAATGTGTGTGTGTGTGTGTGTGTGTGTGTGTGTGTGTGTGTGTGTGTGTGTGTGAGATAGATGCAGAGAAAATAACAAGATGACTTTGGGGGAGGGGTGGCAGGAGGAAAAATCAGAAAGGCTTCATAGAGAAGGCAAAGCTTGAGCTGCCTCTTGACTGAAGTTTGGGATACTGAAAGAGATGGAGATAGGTGTTAGAAAGAAGGCAGCCAGCACAAAGTAGATGCAATGTTAAGAACGAGAAATGTTGTGTATGAGACTAGCTTGGATCCAGTACAGCATGTGTGGAGGAAAGTAATTTCTAATATGGATAGAAAGGTAGATTGGGAAGGGCTTTAGATGTCAAATAGAGAAGTGTATAATTGGATTCTAGAGGAAACAGGTAGCTACAGGATTATATCAAGTAGGGTAGTGACATCATGGTGTCTGCTGTATTTTCAATCATATGTGTTTAATGTTTTTAAATGTAAAGAAGATGAGTGTAAGGGGGCAAAATTAATGCCTATTTAAAGACGTGCAATGAAAGTCAACCTTTTTTTGTTCAAGAGACTTAAAAAATTGTTGGATGCTAGAAGCAAAAATAAGGCTTGTTATTGGATCAATGTAGATGAAAACATATTTACTAAATTATTCTTCACGATAACTCCAGAAATGGAATTTAATTGCTCCTTTTTAATAATTGAAGAGATATGTACTTCTTCCACCTATGGCATAATTAAAGTAATACTCATTATATGCAGTTGGCCTAAGCATAAATTTTCTAACTCATCATTTTTGCATATCCAGTAATTAGGAGATTGGTTTAAGTATCTTTGATCACTTACTCAAATTCCTCTTTGGGAAAAAAATTTTCCTCAAATCCTGCAAAAAATTTTATGATAAATAAAACTAATAACTGATTCAAACGAAATCAGTGTTTACCTCTGTAACTTGTCATTCAATCATTTTAGTCACGTCCAACTATTTATGACCCCTTTTCGGGGTTTTTTTTTTGGCAAAGATAGTGGAGTGGTTTGCCATCTCTGGGTCATTTTACAGTTGAAGAAACAGAGGCAAAAGGGGTTAAGTGACTTGCCCAGGGTCACACAACAAGTGAATATTTGAGGTTGGATTTGAACTTAGGTCTTCCTGACTCTGGGGCCAGTGCTTTATCCACTGCACCACCTGGCTGCCCATATATACACACATATGTGTGCACATACACATCTTACTATTATTTTAAAAAATTTCTTCTTTTAAAGGTTTTATTAATTACTTTTGTTTCTATATGTTTTTTCTGATATACCCCTTTTCCCATTAGTCAATGAATCAACCCAAAAGCATTGATTAAACACCCACCTAGGAACTGTGTCAGGTGGTGGGTACATAAAGGGAAAAAATGAAAGAATCCTTGACCTAAAGGAGGCTATGGTTTGCTGAGGAAGACACCATAAGAAGACACCATATATGCGAAATAATATTTTAGGATTCTAGGATAGATTTAGATCTATAAGGAAGCTTAAGGAAGCGTGCGCTCTCTCTCTCTCTCTCTCTCTCTCACACACACACACACACACACACACACACACACACACACACACATTGCCTCCATAAGAAGGCAAGGAAGTCTTTTTCTGGATTTTGCCATTAAAAGTCAAATCTAACTCCTTCATTTTACAGATGAGAAAATGGAGGCCCAGACTGGTTAGGGGACTGTCCCAGAGCCACATAGCTAGTAAGTAGCTACAAGGTGCATTTTATTATTTTTTTTTAAATAAGGGTTGGCCCTGGTTGTTGGGAAGGGATTAGGAAATGCTTCATGTGAAAGGTGGCAATTGACCTGAGTTTTGA
Source organism: Phalanger gymnotis (assembly GCA_028646595.1). Taxonomy (NCBI): domain Eukaryota; kingdom Metazoa; phylum Chordata; class Mammalia; order Diprotodontia; family Phalangeridae; genus Phalanger; species Phalanger gymnotis. The sequence goes on from CM053623.1 coordinate 280,113,009, forward strand.
CAGAAATTAGGGATTTATAGAGGTGGAGGTGAAGGAATATACTCCAGGCATGGGGAGTAGCTGGGCAGAGGCATAGAGATAAGAGAGAGTGTTCTGAGAGAACACCAAGAAGGCCAGTTTGTTTGAGCTACAGAGTATAGGAAATGGATTCTTGCCCTGGATAAGATGGTAGAACTGAGACCCTGCTCTGCTTCTGGAGTCTGTGACACACTTCTGCTGCTTGCTTCTGAACTTTCTTCTTTCTCAATATGCCACCCTGGCCTCTCTACTTGGGAACACTATGACTGAGTTAGGATTCCCTTCCTGTTCCACCCTCGATCTATGACTCCAAACTGGAGTAAGCAACAAAGTTATCAGTTGACACCTATCCCCAACATGGTGCCCCAATGTGGGTCTGATGGTACCCCAATATTGATCTGTTGGTACCCAGGTATTGTCTGGGACATCGTGCGCTGGTGTACAGCCTCTTCCTGGGTACTAGAGGGACCCATTGGCATCCTTCTGATTGGACCCAGGGCCTGGAGACCCCCATTTGTGTCCCCATGCTGATTTGGGCTGAACAAGGACTCACTGTGTCTTTTTCTGGATTTCCCCATCAACATTAGGTCTGATACGTTTTCTAGATCCATTTCTAGAGGCTTTGTGGATACTGCTTTCTGCCACTCTATCAACTTACCTCTACTTCTAAATATTGCTTTAATGAAAGATTTAATTCTAAAGAACAGTTCATAAAATACTGATAACATTTTCACATATATGAAGTAAACAGTTTAACCTTATTGATTCCCTTATGATTGGTCTTTAATGTTTATTTTTCTTGTGGCTCTTACATGTCAAATTTTCCTTTAAGTTCTGGTCTTTTTGTCACAAATACCTTAATCTTTCAGTTCATTCAATGTCTGCTTGTTTTTGTTTTTGTTTTGTTTTGTTTTGTTTTTCACTCAGAATTGTACTTGATTTTGGTGGGTAAGTCTTTGGTTGTAACCCCAGTTCCTTTGCTCATTGAAATACAATGTTCCAAGATCTAGTCTTTTATGGTAAAAGCTACTAGGTCTTGCATAATCCTGATTGTTACTCTGCAGTATTTATTTATTTTTTCCTTTTGCTTATATTTTCTACTTAATCTGGGAGCTTTGAAACTTGGCTATGATATTCCTGTAAATTTTGATCCTGGGATCTTTTTCAGGTGCTGAGCAGTGGTTTTTTTTTTGTTTTTGTTTTTTTCTATTTCTACTTTACCCTCTTGTTCTAAAACTTCAAAGCAGCTTTCCTTAGTAATTTCTTATACTATTGTATCAGGATTCTTTTTTTTTAATCATAATTTTCAGGTAGTCCAATAGTTCTTATATTGTCTCTAGAACAGTTGTTTTTCTGATATACTTCACATTCTTTTCTCTTTTTTTTCATTCTTTTGATCTTGTTTTATTATTTGTTGTCTTGTAATGTCATTCACTTTCCCTTGTCTAATTCTAGTTTTCAAGAAGTTATTTTCTTTTTAAGTTCTGGGATCTCTTTTTCCAACTGATTGACTCTTTCTCCTTTGCTTACTCATTTTTACTTTTGTTTCTTTCTATTTTATTTTTAGCAACTTATTATTGTAGTCAGATTCTAGTCCCAATGTATGGATAATGGTGCACCAGGCCTCAGGTAATTCTTACTGTTATTTTTTGAGCTCTGTTCAAGGACCCAACCTCAGACACTCCTTCTACCTCAAAGTCATGGCTAGGACCCCAGCCATGCTGCTGTCCCACCACCATCACTTGAAGTCCCTCCCAGGGCTGCAAACTTCAGCTCTCCCCTTTGCCCTGAAACCAAACTAGTGACTCTACTCTCTTAAAAGTGCCCACAGCCAGCAGGTCCCTGCCTGCTCTGCTATCCCCCTTCATATATGCTTGCTTCTCACCCACAGACACAACCCAAGACTGTAATCTGTGTCTGGTCAGCACAGCTGTGCCTGGTGTCCTGCAACAGTGGAGGGTTCTTCAGTCTCCCCCTACTCACCCACACAATCCCCCCATTGTTCATTAGGTGAAGTCTCCTGAGGCCTAGGTTGCTTCCTGACCCAGCTGCACTCAAGGCTTGTTTTTATTGACTTGTCAAGTCAGCCTGAAGTTGTTTGTACTTCAGTTAGGCAGAACCTCTGCTCCTAGAGGTCCAGTTTTACCTGAGGTCCTCTCAAGTTGGCTTAGGAGGACAATTTCTTTACTCCAACTTTTGTTTATGTTCATTTTGAGGCAATGTTTTGTCTTGTTTGGGGGAAAAGTTTGGAGAGCCTGGAATTTTCCAACCTATTCTGCCGTCTTCTCATATTTTTTCCATTCTTATACTGAAAAGTGAAAAAAACACTCTATGATCCAGATATGCTGGCCTACTTGATTTTTCTCAAGAGAGTAACATATCTCCTTAGCTCATGCACTTTTATAAACTGTCACCCATGCCTGACATGCTCTCCCTCATCATCTCTTATTTTAATCATGGCTTTAAGGTAGCCCAATAAGTCTTAAATTATCTCTCCTGAATTTTATTTTCTAGGCCAGTTAGACATTTTACATTTTTTCTATTTTTTTATCCTTTTGATTTTGTTTGATTGATTCTTATGTCTCATGAAGTTATTGGCTTCCACTTATCCAATTTTAATTTTTAAAAAGTTGTTTTCTTCAGTTACCTTTTTTCCTCCCTTTCCATTTAGCCAATTCTACTTTTTAAGAAGTTATTTTCTTCAGTAAATTTTTGTACATCTTTTGCCATTTTTTTGTACTTCCTTTGTCAACATATTGATTTTTATCTCCAATTCTCATGTAGGATTCTCATTTCTTTTTCCAGTTTTTCTTCTACCTCTCTTATTTCTTTTTTAAAGTCCTTTTTGAGTTCTTCCAGTTCTTTTAGAGCCTGGGACCAAATCTCATTTTTCTTTAAGGTCTTTGTAAGACAGGACTTTTAACATTATTGTCTTCTTCTGAGTTTGTGTTTTGATCTTCTTTGAAACCATAATAACTTTCTATGGCCTGGTTCATTTTTTGGTTTTTTTGTTCATTTTTTTCCATCTCTTTGTTTACTTTTAAAGTTGAGCTCTGGTTCTGGGGTTGAGGGGACATTGTCCCAGGCTTCTTGTGCAGGGAATTGCTGGCCTTGGCTTCTAACTTAGAGTTGTGCTGGGGCCACGGTGGGGGGGGGAGGGGCTGGTCTCTTGCCTGGTGCTGTACTTGGGCCCAAGGTGGGCCTAGTGTTTCACTGAGGGCACTGAGGGGGCCTGGTATTATGTCAGGCCCATGGATGGGTAGGAGGGCCCTGGCAGCTCACCTAGCTCTGTGCTGGGACTACAGTGGGGTTTGGGGGTGTGATGCTGCACTAGGGTTGTTGGGGAATGGCTGGTCCTACAGGGGTCCTGGCCATTCATCTGGCACCACAATGGTGCCAAAGCAGGGAGGGGGGCAGGACTATTTTCTTGGGACTTGGATGGACCTAGCCTCTTGCCTGGTGTTGAGCCAGAACCCTTGGGGAAGGGTTGGTGTTGCAATGGGGCAATGGGGGAGCCTCGTGCTGCACTAGGACCCAAGGGAGGGGGCTGGTGCTGCTTCATGGGACACAGGGGTGGGAAGTTGACCCCTCCCCTGCTTCTATACCAGTGCTGCAGAGCCTTGATCAGTGACCTGTACTGGGGCTCAGGGTCTCCCACTGGCTTGCTGAGGCAGGGCCTGCTAAGATACTCCCTGCCCTAGACTGTGCTCCCCTCTTATCTGAGTGAGACAGACTTTTCCTGCTGGCCTTCCAAGTTGTCTTGGAGTAAAAAATCGTTTTATATAATCTTTTTGTTCATTCTGCCTTTCCAAAATTTGTTTTGAGGTGCTATTTTATAGTTGGTGGAGCCCTACTTACTCTACCATCTTGGCTCCCAGAAGACCCCCCCCCCCTCATCTCTAACTTTCAGTTTCCCAGGCTTCCTTAAGTACTTAGCTCACATCCCACCTTCTACAAGAGGTTTCCGGGATTTCCTTCATCCTCAGCTCAAGTCTTGCTTTCTGCACAAGTCCTTTTCTGGTCTATTCTCCTATATCCCAGATAACTATCTATCTTGTTATGGTAATTAGGGTGGGACTTTTTTTTTTAATATTTTCTCTTTTGGAATGCTTTGATGAGTTTTGCTTTTCAAATGTAATGGAAAGCAAAGTGGACTTTTTGTTGTCTTTGTTCTGGAGTGCTTCTCAGCACTAAGGCATCTTTGATTGAATCAGGAGTCTTTGATGACCTGCTAAAAGGAAGACCTAGTTTACATGGGTTTGAGTCACATGGTTGTGACTCCTTTTGACCCTGAAGAAGTGTATTTAAACTCAGAGGTTAGCATTTTGCTTTTGGGGGCACACTCATTGAAAGAGTATTGGTAAGGAGATTCTGATTAGCCATTGAAGCAGCTCCACCCCCATCCCTAGCTTTGAAAAACCCAAATGTTGGTGCTTCTCTCTCCAGTAACTATGTATGTATTGCTATGGATAGGCTGATTTGTGTTATTTGATCTGTTTATATTTTCTGTTTGTAATTTCTGTTTGTATCTGCTCTGAAGTTCAAGGTGCTAGCTTTTCCCCCTGAGCTAAGTGAATGATATATGTATGTTTAATTAAAGTAAGATTGTTAACCCAACAAAGTTGCTTTCTTTAGAAAAGCATATCAAAGAATCTGTGCTAGCAGCCTTCCTGTGTGCTTTTGTTGTTGGTCTTTCACTCCCACAACAGCTGCTAGCAACATTGTTGTTACACTATTCTATTCATATCTATTTATCCATATCCCCCTAAAATGTGAGCTCCTTGAAGCCACCAGGAACTAGTTTTGCCTTTCTTTATATCCCCAGATTTTAAAGCAGTAAGCATGTCATCATTCAGTTAACCCACATTTATCATGTGTTTATTAAGGGCCAGACATTGTGTCAAGCATATGGGATATAATGAATGTCGAAAAACAAGGTCCCTGGCCTTAAGGAACCCACAATCTAATGAGGACCATGTACATATAAGATATGTACTTGGTAAATTGGAAACAATCAGCAGAGAGAAAGCATTATGCATAAAAATATTTGTCTATCTGACAGTTTTCATTATTTATTGTGTATTTCCCTCCATCAAATGCTCTGATTTTTTCCTGAAAAATTTGATGGAAAAAAGGTGATGAACACTACTGATCTATAATTGAAGCAATCTGCTTTCACATCTCCCTTCTTCTCTTCCCCTCACTCAGACCTCATCATTGATTTTTATACTTTCCCTCCTTTTAATCTACCCTTTATGATATGCTCTACAAAATGGAAGTTTGTTTTCCTTGTGTCTATTCCCTCCTTGACCAGTGAGTAATGAATTTGAAATCCTAACACCTTATTAAACCCTATATCAAGGAGGGAGCAGCAGTGATTCATGGAGAGTGTTCTTGAACCAGGGAAATCAAAAACTTCTTGAAGTATTAAAACTTTTTGCTTCAGCCTGGGAAAAATTTTGGACTGGAAATATAATTTCATAAATCAGGAACTTTCTATGAGGAAACACCCTTCGCCGACCTTCTCTGGAAGAGCTAGAAATCTTGCAAAGTTCTCTGAGGCACATAAAAATTACATGACTTGCCCAGGGTCACTTAGTCAAGATTTGTCAAAAGTAAGGTTTGAAGACAGATCTCTTTGACTGTGAGGTTGTTTATCACCGGGCTATGTCTCACGCTTCTCATCTAGAAAATACTCAGAATCGAATTAAAGGTAATGCAAACTTCTTCTCCTCCCAATGCACATATAAACCCTCCACAATTTAGCTTCAATGGAATCTGTTCTCTTTAAGGTTACCAATGATTTCTTGATTGCCAATTCTAATGGACTTTTCTCATTCTTCATCTTTCTGGACCCAAGTGCAGCCTTTGACACTGTTAATCATCTTCTCTTCCCGGGTATTCTCTTCTCTCTAGCTTTTTATGCTCTTGTGTTATTCTCCTCCTACATCTCTGACCACTCCTTCTCAGTCTCTCGCTGGATCTTCAGTTCACTAATATTGCATTTCTCCCAAAGTGAAGTCTTAGACCCTTTTTTCTTTGCTCTCTGCACAACCTTGTCTGGTGATCCCATCTCCAGATGAGATCACGAATTCGTTTTACATGGTTCAACTATCATCTCTGTTCACAATTCTGACTTATCTGTCCAACTCTAACCTTTTTGCTGACATCCAGACTTGCATCTCTAAGTGTTTATTGGACTTCCTGAACTAGATGTCTCACAGATATCTTCAATTCAACATGTCCAAAACTGAACTCATTATCTATACCCCAAATCCCATCTTCCTTACTTTATTACTGTCAAGAACACCACCATCCTCTCAGTTACCCAGGCTTACAACCTAGGTGTCATCCTCAATTCTTCAGTCTCTCTGAACCCCTTCCCATATTCAATCTATTACTGAGTCCAGTCCTTTCTTACTAACCTTCACAAAATTTCTTGTATATACCATCTTCTTTCCTCTTACAGTACCACCACTATGGTACAGACCCTCATCACTTCAAGCCTTGACTATTGCAATAGCCTACTGGTTGGTCTCTCTGCCTTTTCCCCAATTCCAATCCATTTTTCATTCAGCTGTCAAACCAATCTTCCTAAAGTACCAATCTCACCATTCCTCTTCTTTATTCAATCTATCCAGCAACTGCCTATTGCCACCAGGATAATTTTATAAAATCCTCTGTTCAGATTTTGAGGCTCTTCATAAACTGACTTCTTCCTATCTTTCCAGGTTTCTTACATTGTATACTCTCTACTATCTCCCACTGATCCAGTGACACTTGCCTCCTTGTTTTTCTTCACAAATAACATGTCATTTCTCAACTCCCAGTATTTTTAATGGCTTTCCCAAATGCCTGAAAATCTCTTCTCATCTCTGCCTTCTAGCTTCCTTGACTTTTTTTCAGGTTTTCAAGCTAAAGTTCTACCTTCTGCAAGAAGCATTTCCCAATCGTCTTCAGGTCTTAACGCCTTACCTCTGAAATTTTATTCGATTTACTGAATACATATGTATATGTAAACACACACATGTATACTTGTATGTGGATGCATGTATGCATATGTGTGCATGAATATGTATATATGCTCTGTGTATGCATGTGTATATATATTATATATAATATACAAATATCCATATCTATTTTTCTTATTGCCTCCTTGCTTAGACTCAGAGACCGTTGAAAACAGGGTCTATCTTTTACCTTTCTCTGTATTCTCCATCACTCAGCACAGTGCCTGGCACCTAATAAGTGCTTAATAAATGCTAATTGCTAATTGATTGACCATCTCTCTCTCTGTCTCTCTCTGTCTGTTTCTCTGTCTGTCTCTTCCCCCTCTCTCTCCCTCCTCTCTGTGTCTCTCTCCCTCCTCTCTATCTCTCTGTCTCTCATTCTTTCTGTCTCTCATTCTCTCTCTCTCTCTCTCTCTCTCTCTCTCTCTCTCTCTCTCTCTCACACACACACACACACACACACACACACACGCACACACACACACACATGACTCAATAAACTCTGGTGACTGCCTGTTTCCACCAAGATCAAATTTAAAATCTTCTCTGACATTTAAAGCCCTGTACAACCTGGCCCTTTCCTAACACTCAAGTTTTCCCACGTGTCATTCCCCTCCAGGCATTTTACGATTCAGGTCACACTGGTCTCCTTGCTGTTTCTCACACATAACACTCCATCTCCCAACTTTGTGCCTTTTTACCAAAAGCCCCCATGCCCACCCCCACCTCCCTGAATGCTCTTCCTTTTTACCTCTAATTTCTCACTTCTCTGGCTTCCTGCAAGACTCAACGCACAACTCTCTAGTATAGCAGGCCCTTCCTTTGGCCCCCATCCCCTAGTCCTTTCCCTTTGAGGTTTCTTGCCTGTATGTAGTTACTTCTATGCTGTCTTCCCCCCACTCTTTTAGAATGTGAGCTCCCTGAGGCCAAAGACCATAGTTTTATCTTTCTTTGTATCCCCCAAGCTTAGCACAGTGTCTGTTATATAATACACATTTTTAAAATGCTTGTTGACCAAATGGCTGCACAAACCTTTTCTCTCTAGAGTCTATAACATAGACCCTACAATTTTCACATATTTTGTAGCCACCAAAAAGATCCTAGGAAAGTTGGGGAAGGTCAGTTACCCATTCCCATTCAGCTATAACCATGTCTTGCCCTGATCAATTCTAGAGACTCTGCAGTGTTATTTATAAGTTCCTTTTTGGCTCCACTGCTCTCATACTGAATGATTTTTTTTTCTGCACTTAGAACGCAGTCCTGTATTGAATGATTTTTTTTCATTTAAGCTCAGATTCCATAGAATTATACTAATACTTTGGATAGAACAGATTGGAAGCTCCATTCTGCACAGAGCTGAAAAGCTTCAATAAGAAAGTTCATTTTGGAGCTTTATCAGCTTATCTCTACTGTCGCCAAAACTAGCTAGAACGTGGCAAAGTAGTCTGGGTGCATGAGAGAAAGTTCAAGGCATTAGGCAGTTCAGCTAAGTTGCAACCAGAAGGTGTTTATGCATCAAAGGATGCTCCAATGGCTGGAAGAAAGAATATTTCCTAACCTTACGACATGTTTAGTAACCAATGAATTCCCCACCTACCTTGGGTTATATTCTGAAATAAGACTAGTCCTGGAGTCTCTCTTAGATGCCAAGGGACAAAAAAGATTTTTCTAGTCAGATATAACACTATTTATAGGAATCATCTTGCTCATTACTGAAATGTAGACACCTCTAGAGCAGAAAGTAGCAGCTGCTTAAACACTGTCACAATGATACACAGTACTTAGAATAGAACAAGGGGAACAGAATATCCAAGTAAGGCTGCAGGGTGCATTGAGGTAGCTGGCATAAATAGAATTGAGCCAGTACATATCATTACCAAACCAGGCCTGGAGAAAGTTCAGTGGGACCTACAAGAATATGTCCAGAGCTGACACTACGTTTCTTCTAGAAAAAGAAGTGTCATGTACATATATGTGTGTGTGCATGTATGTATAAGTATAATGTATATACATATAATTAAGGCTACGTAATCCAAATCATTCTGATTCTCATTGATTGACCAACAACAGGTCCCAGACCAAGCCCCACTTGGCCTCTGTTTGGGCCTGCCCTGGTTGGCTCAGAGTGAATGTAAGTAATAATTGTTTCTGGTTTAGCCAGAAACCCTAATGGTCATCCCCTCCCTGGTTGATTTTTTTTTTTTAACTAGGTAAAAGAGGTCATTCTCTGCCTCATTTTTTACGTAGTCTTAATCACTGAATGGGCACTGCCTCAGTCAACCTGAGGCCTGTTAAAGACCTTAGCTTAAAAAGGCCAAGGTCTCCCATTGCATGCAGGGCAATCTCCAATTGTCCTGATCTATATCTTGTCACTGGACCCAGAAGGTTCTAGAAAAGAATGTGAGGCTGGTGACTTCGCACAGCCCTCCCTCACTTAAATCCAATTCACATGCATCTCATGGCATCACTTCCCTGATATCACAGTCCTCTTTGAGAACGAAGGACAAGCAACAACGTGTGTGTATGTGTATGTGTGTGTATATATAATATATATATATATACATACACATATGTATATACATAAATACATGTATACATTTTATATATATGTACGTGTGTGTATTATATATATACATATATATACATATATATATAATGTATGTGTATACACACACGCACACACATATATTCGTGTTTGTTATGTGTGGCTTGGGGAAAAATTTTTACTAGGAAACAGTGAGTTCTGGGTAATGGATTTGTTCAAAAATTCTAAGACTTTGGCCCTTCATCTCACGTCAGATAAGTATCATTCCCAAGCAGACAGGGAAGTAGGCTGAACATGGTTTCTGTGATCTCCCCTTACTTTTGGCATCCCCAAAACTATGCGAAACAGTAAATAGAATGCTCATCTTGGAATCAGAAAGATCAACTTTTAATCTTGCCTCAGACACTTAATAGCTGTGTGGCCCTGGGCAAATCACTCACTGTCTCTGTGTCTTAGTTTCCTCATCTGTAAAGTGAAGGCTTTGGACATGCGAGCCTCCAAGGTCCCTTATCTATCTTTCCCTTTTTAGCACCTTCACAGGGAAAACCAGTTTTCTTAGTTGGACCATTACAACTACTATTATTCCCTAATTTCAACAGAAGCTTCTATTTCTACCCCTTTATTGGCTTTCTATAATATTCTTCACAACAGCCATTGTAAACTCTCTCTTCTCCCAAAAGCCCAATTCTACCCCCACTTCCATCTTAAAGTTCACCTCCTACTTTACTGACAAGACTGGGTTCTAAAGATTTCAACATCCTCGGTTCCACACCTCCAGGATTCACTGTGTCTTCTACTTTCTTCTTCTCCCAGGCTCAAAGGATGAGGTTCATTCCTTTACTTTCTGTCTCATCAAAGCCAGTCTCTCTACTGTGACCATGACCCCATGCTTTCCTGTCTCATACTGCTCTTTTCTCCAGTGATCATTTCTTTTCCTTTTATTTTCACTTTAGTTAGCTACTAGCTCTGTCTCCCTTCTTCACAAATATGTTTAGCTCTCTCACGCAAAGTCATTTTGGGTGTTTGTGTTTTGTTCTTCCATGACCCCATAACTACATCAGCTTATTGTCTTATCTTCTTTTAAACGCTGATTTATTGTTACTTTGTGTGTTCTATCACTGTGACGTCTTAATAACTCTTACATTCATAGAACCTTTCTCCATAAGCAATAAACTACATTTCTGACTTGGATTTGGTACCAAAGTTTAAGAACATCGATAAGCCAGTCAATTGATAAGTCATTAGTAAACATTTATTAAGTGATGAAGAAAGGCCAAATACAATCCCCACTCTCAGGGAACTCGCAATTTAATGGGGTGAGACAACATGTAAACAATTCTGTTTATATAAATAACAAGATAGAGTGAAGATAATTAACAGAAGGAAGGCACTGGAAAGAGTTAAATGAAACAAACTGATAAACAGACCATGACATAAGCAGCATAAAGATCACAGACCCAGAGCTAGAAGAAGCCTTGGAGGCATTCTGGGCCAAGCCCTTGCAGCAAAACCAGAAAAGAGAAATTACTGGCCCACAGTCACAAGGACTAGAGCAAGGATTGGAATCCTAATACTCTGACTTTAAACCAAATACACTTTTCCCTGAACCATGGGTCCCATGTCTCAAATTCCAATGATATTCCATCGCATTCTGAGATGTTCAAACAGTACAATGTACCCTCAAAGGCTTCCTTTTATTTCTCTTAGTATCTAAAAATCCCAGGAAATTATTTCAATCCAAACCGGCAAATATCTATTAAATGCCCACAATGTGTAAGAGACTATAAGGGATACAAAGGTGAGGATAGTACCTTTCCTGCCTCAAGAAACTTTCAGTCTTGTAGGGAGGATGAGACAAAAACACAATAGACCTAGCACAAGGCAGGGTATAGCCCCAGGCCATAACATAAGTAAACAATTCTGTGAGGATCTAGAAGAGGGGGAGATCCCATCCAAGATCATGTCAACCTGAAAGATTGGCTAAAGGAGGCAAACGAGCTAGGTGATATGTAAATTCATATTGTTTATTCGCTTAAAGTTAGTGCCATACATACATATATGGAGCCAGATAAAATCTGACTGTCTAAACAAAAGAATGAGAAGGCTTAAATACCTTTTAGAACAGTCCCAACTCAGCATGTCTGCGTCACTCAAATTTATGATCTCCATGTATGTTTAATCATAGTATGAGAAAGGAATTTTCTTAATTGGATAGGTGGTAAATACAATAAGATAAGAGAGCTGACAAAGTGTCAATTGAAATTATGACCCAGAATATCTATGTTTTCTTTACCATTAACATGCTATAACATAGTATATGTCCATAAAATATTAAGATAAGAAAAAGTCCCATTATTCAATTTTAAAGTAAAGTTGAGGGTTAAGGGTTTCATCCTTAATGGCCATAAACAGAGGATAAGTCAGCCCCATCCAGCCTTGTTGTCATAGGAAGAGGTATTCTCTGAGTTTACTCAGAGACCAAAGAAGCTATTGGGTCCAGTCTCCTGGTTGATAAGTTCAGGCTCTGGCCGTTACTGAGGTCATTAAATTGATATTAAATGATTATCAGTGAGGAAAATCAGAAAAGGGTACATGAACAACATGGCCTTTGAACTAGGCCTTGAAGTATTGCTAGATTTGGGCAGGTTCAAAAAGAGGACATTCCTGATGGAGGGAGTCAAGAGAGTAAAAGCACGGAGAGGAGAAGTATCCATGTGTGTCTGAGGAACAGTGAGTCAGCCCACTTTGGTTGGAGTAGACACTATTCTAGAAAAGAAACAGGAAATAAGGCAAGAAATATAAGTTGGGATCATACTTTAGAAGGACAGAAATACGAGGCTGAGGAATTCTGACTTTATGATGCCAGCAGTGGGGCACCACTAAATGTTCTATTATAGTTATTTGGATCTGTATTTTAACCCCTACAAAATGTTACTCAGGGCAGCTAGTGGTGCAGTGGATAGAGTACTAGGCATGGGGTCAGGAGGACTCATCTCCCTGAGTTCAAATATGGCCTCAGACACTTCCTAGCTATGTGATCCTGGGCAAGTCAGTTAACCCTATTGACCTCAGTTTCCTCATCTGTAAAATGAGCTGGAGAAAAAAATGGCAAATCACTCCAGTATCTCTGCCACAAAAACCCTGAACAGGGTCACAAAGAGTGACTGAACAACAACAATAAATGTTAGTCATTCCTTGCATCCTCAGCAGATAGCACAGTGTACACATATTAATCATTTAATAAATATTTATTGAAATAAATTTGGAGTCCCCCTTCTTGCCAGCATTTCTAACATTCAAAACTAGCCTTTTTTGAACTTCTGTTCTCCCAGGCTCCCCCAGCTCCCTAGGGCCCATAGTCCCACTCATTCCTTTTCTATAAAGTCAGTCACCTAATTGCCATGCCCCATTTCTTCACCCTTGTCATTGATCCCAGGTGCCCAGGATCAGGTTCATTGTTGGGGGAGGGGAGGAAGGGAGGGAAAGAGGGAAAGAAAGAGGGAGAGAGAGAGAGAGAGAGAGAGAGAGAGAGAGCATAAACAAACCAGCCTCTATTCCAAGTCCCTCTTTTCCTTTCTGGAAATGATCCCTAGGCCTTTGTTGTTTGACTCAAATGAGTGACTCATATTTTGGTAATTTCAGGCCAGGTAGGAGAAAAAGCCAGCACTATAGTCAGCTGGTGGGGAAAATATTTTTGGAATTGAGATATTTCTGAACCCCTGAAAGCCTATGTGTGGGTGGCTTACTCTGAGTAAGTATAGGCTTAGTTTTATGAGAATGTAATCATTAATCCTTTCTCTTACTGACCATTAAGAAAAAATAGAGTGTGTGTGTATGTGTGTGTGTGTGTGTGTGTGTACATGTGCACATGCATTTATATGTGTATTTTCATGTTCAAATATGAGCCTCTGACTTAAGCTTTGTTTTCACTGGAACTCTCCTATGTGCTAAATCACTGAGATAATTTTTTTAATATCATTTAAGAGCTTTTTCTGCTTTTTAGCCAAGGGAAATTCTTCCTTTCAGTATAACTTACTTGGATGCCAAAAGAAAAAAGAGGAAAAAAAAAATCTAATTTTGGTCTCAAAGGCTCTGTAAGTAGGTAGGGAAAGTGATACGTGGGAAAATGGCAGAGTATTCTTGGGCCCCCAGAAAGTCACCCTTTCTACCCAAAATATGTTTAATTAACAAACACCTAAGTAATTGCATATATAGTAGCATTTCCTGAGAAGAGATAAAGGGGATGTGTAGGTGGTAAAAGAAGGGAGGAGGGGTGTGTGTAGGTGGTAAAAGGAGGGAGGAGGGGTGAGTCAGCTTGCTGCTTAGGGGGAAAGTAACTTGGAAGAAAAAAAGGGAGGTGCTGTATGACTTTTGAACCTCCTAGGACTGTGAAGCAAAACCTAAAAAGAGAATTTTTGTTACTTACATGGTATCAGTCAGACTAATTGGCAGCCAGTTGGGCTGCAGAGATGCTAAATATTTCCTTATTCCCTTTTCATGTTTCCATCAAGGATGCCACTTATTACATGATAGATTCTGCTAATGTAATGAGGGGTTGACCTGCATACTATATGCATGCATATAGGTGTGTAAAATGGGGATAAGCCAATGAAGCCCTAGTCCTTAGAGAATGCTATTTCTTCCCCTCAAAACTTACCTTTATAGAGAGTGTCTCTTTTTCAGTGATTTCCTAAACAACTCATTTACATGGTCTAGAGTAGACCACCTCCCCCAGAGGAAGACAGGAAGTAAAAAGACAGGGAATAGAAATACAGATGGAAAGGCACTGGGTACCCCCTTCGAACCCTATAAGACTCAAGGAGAGATACTAACAAAGATGGGAAGCCCATCACATGGGCACGGAGGGAGGGAGGAAGCAAACTGTTGAATTTGCTGTGACAATTCAAGGCAGGAATAGAGAGGCTTTGGAGAAATCTGAGTAGTAAGTTTTCTTATAGTACCTGATCCTACCCTTTGTTTGTAGAATGGGATTCAGGTTTAAAAGAACAGAATGTGCAAATTCTGAACCCAGAGGCATAAAAGAATTTTAACACTGTAAGAAATGTCAATGTATCCCACCTGTTCAGGAGTTGACACCATCTCCTGGGCCAAAGATTAGAGAACAGAGAACGGGAACTGAGAACAACGAAGAAGACTCATAGTGCCCACTGGAAACAGAGCACTGCACTGTTTTGAGGTAGCAGGGTTCACAGTACCTAGGCAATGGGAAGCTCTGCCACGGTCAGTGATGTGATCGGTCCCTTCCAACTCTGATATCTACTCTGCAGCAAAACACCACACTCCCCTCACACAGAAATAACACAATGTCTAAATTTTCATGTCCTTGGTTCCACTTTTACTCAATGATATCCACAAAGGTGCACATTCCACAACTGGCCAGCATTAGTAAGGGTGGGATTTGATTACACTTCTTGCCCAGTTCAGTTCTCCAGGGGGCAGTACGGATCTAGTTGGCCATTTCTATAATTTTTTTTTCCAATTACATATAAAGATAGTTTTCAATATTCACCTTTATAGGATTTTGAGTTCCAAATTTTTTCCCTCCCCCTCTCCCCAAGACAGCAAGCAATCTGATATAGGCCGTGCATGTACAATCATATTAAACATATTTCCACATTAGTCATGTTGTGAAAGAAGAATCAGAACAAAAGGGAAAAACCACAATAAAGAAAAAAAAAGAAAATAGTATTCTTTGATCTGCATTCAGACTCCATAGTTATTTCTCCGGATGTGGATAGCATTTTCCATCATGATGGAAACTATTGGAGTTGTCTTAGATCTTTGCATTGCTGAAAAGAGTGAAGTCTATCAAAATTAGTCATGGCACAATGTGGCTGTTACTATGTGCAATGTTCTCCTGCTCACTTCATTCAGCATCAGTTCATGTAATTCTTTCCAAATTTTTCTGAACTCTACCTGCTCATCATTTCTTATAGCACAATAGTATTCCATTTCATTCATATACCACAACTTGTTCAGTCATTCCCCAACTGATGAGCATCCGCCTCAGTTTCCAGTGCTTAGCCACCACAAAAAGAGCTACTATAAATATTTTTCTACATGTGAGGCCTTTTTCTCTTTTTTTAAGATCTCTTTGGGATACAGACCCAGTAGTGGTATTGCTGGATCAAAGGGTATGCACAGTTTTATAGCCCTTTGGGCATAATTCCAAATTGCTCTCCAGCATTTCTATCATTTCTTACTCCCATATAGAGTACTTTTACTGAACCTCATTTCTCAGTTTCCACTTTAGCTTACTGGTATTTTAATTGGTGAGGAAACAAGGTGTCATCTCTTGCTTCTCATTTCTGGGCTTTTCCTCTTTCACCCTTTTAGTAATCTTATTGCTACATAGTGTACTATTACTTATATTATTTACGTCTTACTACATAGTCTTCTTTGTGTGATCGTATCTTGATGGATAGATTAGACTTGTATAGCCTTGGCAAAAGTCATTATCTAGTGTGGAATGGGATCCTTTCTGGAATATTGCCAAGGAAGTGGAAACTTTATAGATTTATTTTACCCATATATACTACTTTTTCTGGGGGATGAGGAATGGGGATTTCATTAATGGGAGTTCTGTCTTTAAGATGGCATCAGACACAGCAAAGTGTTCTTAAACTGTAGTGGACAATGGAGTGTGTGTATAAGTGAGTTTTTGTGGGAATTTTAATGCATGTTTCTTGAGCAGGATATTAAACCTTGCTTAGCTTGTGATCTATTGGCTTTAATCAGTACATTGAAAACATCCTTCTGGAGCAGAGTCATGGTGGTAAAGGGAAGTAGAGCTACAATGTTGGAAACCAGGATGGTACATTTGAGTCACAGGAATGACTCTGATCTCTGGGCAAAAGACAAATGGGGCCCATTGGAAGGAGGAAATAAGTTTCTTTGACTCTCTGGGATCAGCTGTGAGTCTCTTCCTTTCTATGTTATATTGTATAAATAAAATTCTGGTTTATATTTGATGACTTGTGATCCTGAGTGCTTGTAAAGGGTTCTGGTACTACCATTGGCAGAATAACAGAGAGAATCATATGAACAAGTGAGAGTTATCAAAATGTTTTTTGTTTACTTTTTTAATTAATAAATTTTGCTTTGACACATTGGTCAAACCCCAGTATCCTCCATCGGTTCTTCCACACACAATCTGTTGAATAAAATTTTCTAATATAATAGTAATGATCATTGGTATAAGTGACATCCCATTCTTACTGTTTACCATTTAAGAACATAAAAGAAAGAAGTGTTCAGTCATTTGGAACTAATATTGTCCACTGACTTTTACTGAATTCTATTGTCTTCATTTACATTATTGCAGCTATTATGTGTACCATTCTTCTGATTTTGCTTATACATACATGTAAAGGAAGTTCTGAAGGCAGCTTGAACCAAGACAGTTGTTAAATTTTCAATGGTAGCATTTATACCTTAGAAATTTGCAAATACCACAATATCAGGGCTCGATTTATTACTTTCTTGATTGTATAGAGTTAGGAAAGTGATGGAGAAAATATTAGTAATGAATATTAAACCTAAAGTGTGTCATGTACTTCTTTTTCCTGAAGAGCCAATTGTTAAACGTTAACCAACACATATACCTGCATATGTGAGTATACGTATATATGAATCACTGCATCTTTTCATAAAAATCTCCCCTTATTGCTCTGAGTTCTTCATATTCTCCATTTATTATGTCTAATTTATTATGTCTAATTTGAGATCAAATAGTGCTGGGCCTCTCCTATTCCTTTTTATTCCCATTACTCCCCTTGAAATTCGGAAATCATGCATCTAGGTGGGCTGGGCTAGGCCAGATGCCTTGGGCCTTTATACTCTTTCCACAGTTGCTCTTAGCCGATCTTTTTACTATTACACCTGGCCCACCCCAGGCTATTTATGTGAATTCCTTAATCCCATTCAGATCTTTTTGTTTGTTCTTTTCTGTATACAAGTATGAGTTTTACCCCCATTAAGTTTCAGATTCACTAGGAATCTCCCCCCTCCTCCCCCCTGCTGTTGGCATTACAATAAACATTGCTACTTTGACTGGAAGGTTTGAGTACTTGAATTCTTTCCAGGTGCAAGCTGCCTTGTACCCTGACATTTCAGGGTTCCCAGCAACCCCAAACTACATCAGTACTATATACAAATGCTGATGATTTTGGCAATTGACCTTGTAACCTGATCCTTTGTTGACATTATTAGTTGTTTTCATTAGTTTCTTCATTGATACTTCAGAACTTTCTCAAGAAAATAACATTTTGTCTGCATATATGGATAATTTTGCCTTCTTTTTTTAAAATAAATAATGACGTATTTCAGAAAATAAATAAATAATAAAAGAAGTAGTAGAGACAACACATTTAGTAAAGTTGCAGTCTATGAAATAAATCTATCTACATATGAATAGTAATGTAAACATTATATATAAAATACTAACAAGGAGATTACAGAAATTTATTATAAAAATGATATACTATCACCATGTGGAATTTGTGCCAGGAATGTTAAGCTAGTTCGATTGAGCACAATTAATGGTACCAATAAGAAAACACCAAAAAAAGTATGATCATTTCAATAAATTCAGAAAAAGGCTTTTGATAAAACACACTACCCATCCTAGAAAACATAGAAATGTAGAGTCTTTTCTAAGATGGTAAGTAGCAACTATCAATATCCAAGAGCAAGTATTCTCTAAAACAGGAGTGCACTAGAATACTTCCTAAGAAGATCAGAGGTCCATTATCATCTGTATTACTCAATATTTTATTTGAAGTGCTAGCTCTATTCTTTCCCTTTGAGTTTTGTTGGTGATGTGTAGAAATACTGATGAACTTGCCACAATCTTTTGCAGAGAAATTAGGCTATAGTTTTATTGTTCTGTTTTTGCTCTCCTTAGTTTAGGTATCAAAACCATATTTGTGTCATGAAAAGAATTTGGTAGAATTCTTTTTTACTTATTTCTTTCAATAGTATGTATAATATTGGCATTAACTGTTCCTTAAATGTTTAGTAGAACTCATATGTAAATGCATCTCTTTCTGCGAATTTTTTCCCCTTATGGAGTTAATTTATGCCTTGTTCAATTTATTTTTTTTACATTGTTTTTGATTTATTTTTTAAAAATTTTCAGTTATGGAATACAGCAAACATTTCCATAACATAATATAATAAAAAAAAAGATGATCACAAATCTGTTATGTATGACTTGGTATTTCTTGTAAATAAATAATAAAGTTATCATGTAAATGTCTTTTCTTCCCTTTTTTTCTTCCCTCTCTCTTGCTTTACAGATGGCTACCATTAGACACACACAAATACACATGCATGTGAGTATGTCTATGTATACACACATGCATATATATATAGACATACACATACATATGTACACATACACATATAAATGTAAAATTATTCTATACATACTTCTATTTATCAGGTCTTTCTCTGGATATAGATAGCATCTTTCTTTATATGTCCTTTATAAACAATTTGGGTATTTGTAATAGTCAAAATGATCTACTTACTCAAAGTCATTTATAAAACAATATTGCTGTTACTGTATGCAGTGTTCTCTCGGTTCTGCTCATTTTGCTCTTCATTATTTCATGCAAGTTTTTCCATGGTTTTCTAAAATCACTGAGCTCATCATTTCTCATAGCACAGTAGTATTACATCACAATCATAAACCACAACTTGTTCTGCCATTCCCCAATTAATGGGCATTCTTGCAACTTCCAGTTTTTTGCACAAAAAGAGGTACTATAAACATTTTAAGACATATAGGTTCTTTTCCTTTTCCCCTATTATCTTGTCCAAATCTTCATGATTCCATTGAGGGTTTTCTTGGAAAAGTTACTGGAGTGGTGTGCCATTTCCTTCTCCACTCATTTTTTTTAATCCATTTAATATATTTAGTTTTCAGCATTGATTTTCACAAGAGTTTGAATTACAAATTTTCTTTCCATTTCTACCCTCCCTCCCACTCCAAGATGGCATATATTCTGGTTGCCCTGTTCCCCACCCCCCTCCCATGCCCTTTTCCCTTCCTTTCTTGTAAGGCAAGATAAATTTCTACGCCCCATTGCCTGTGTATCTTATTTCCTAGTTGCATGCAAAAACTTTTTTTTTTAAACATCTCTTTTTAAAACTTTGAGTTCCAAATTCTCTCTCCTCTTCCCTTCCCACCCACCCTCCCTAAGAAGTCAAGCAATTCAACATGGGCCACATGCATATCATTATGTATAACCCTTCCACAATACTCATGCTGTGAAAGACTAACTATATATTGCTTCTTCCTAACCTATCCCCCTTTACTGAATTTTCTCCCTTGACCCTGTC
>CM053623.1:280133449-280150339 GCA_028646595.1 Phalanger gymnotis
TTTTCAGCAGGGTATGACTGCTTGTAAAGTAAAGAGTACTATGTTCCAAGCTTGAGGGGATGCGCTGCCACAACAGCACTCCTCCTTCCCCAAGAACCCCCAACCTGGACTGGACTTAGATCTTCAGCAGGCTCTGCACTCCTGCTCTGATCTGCCACTTAATTCCTCCTACCAGATGGGCCTGGGGCTGGAAGCAACTGTAGCTGCAGTTTTGTAGCTGCCCTACCTCCGCTGCCCCTGGGGCGGTCGCCGAACCGTGAACTCCTTTTTTCACTTTATTCCCAGCAGCTTTTCCCACTAACCTTCTCTGTTGTCTTTGGTGTTTGTGGTTTGAGAAGTCTGGTAACTGCTGCAGCTCAGTGATTCTGGATGCTGGGGCCTGCTCTGCCGGGCTCTGGTCTGGTTGGTCCAGGTGCAGCCCACACTGGGCTCTGCTCCACTCCGCTCAGCTCTCCTCCCAGCTCCGTGTGCTATAGACCTCACCCAGCAACCATCCAGGCTGTGCTGGGCTGGAGCTCTGCTTCCCTTTGCTATTTTGTGCATTCTGCAGTTCTAGAATTGGTTCAGAGCCATTTTTTATAGGTTTTTGGAGGCACTTGACGGGGAGCTCACACTAGTCCCTGCTTTCCAGCCGCCCAATTTTGCCTTCATTCTAAAGTTTATTCCCTTAATTTTCTTCCCTTATTTCTTGCTATAACTATCATTTCTTCACTGCATAAAAGAATAGTGGAAGGGGAAAAAAGGATTTTCTTGCTTAACCCTTGGGAAATGGGAAAATTGTATCTAATAGAATACCAAAAAACCTTGTATTTTCTAATACAAGTTACACTACCTTTCAGTTTTATATAAAATGCTTTTTAAAATATTAATGAAGCCTTTTACATGCCTATGCTTTTCCAATTTTTTTAAAAAATATAAATCCAGCTAATTGATGATAATGAATAATCAGGGAGAAAAAGGTTACCATGGTCTCTGTGCCATTTAAAAAAATTTACATACTTACAAGTGGGTATATATTTACTGAAAGTAAATACAAACACCCATATGGCACTCTTAGAGTTTGCAAAGTACATTACATAACTTACTTTATTTGTTTTACAATGACTTTGCA
Source organism: Phalanger gymnotis (assembly GCA_028646595.1). Lineage (NCBI taxonomy): Eukaryota > Metazoa > Chordata > Mammalia > Diprotodontia > Phalangeridae > Phalanger > Phalanger gymnotis. Next base: position 280,134,561 of record CM053623.1, read on the forward strand.
AGTTGAGTGTTACTAGGCTCATTTTAAAAATAAAAGGAAAAGAGGATCAGATCAGGTAGATGACTGGCCCAGAGTCATACCCCTATCAAGTGCCCAAGATAAGATTTGAAGTTCATTGTCTTGATTCCAAGCCCAGTCTTTAGTCTTCTATAGCATATTGTCTTAGTCTGTGGTTCCCTTTGTCTATATATTTCCACCCCACATCCTCCATAGCATGCTACTACCCTACCTTCCCTCCCTGCTTTACTCTGCATCTCAAAACTACATTTCATAAAAGGAGCCTGTTTTTTTTTTAATGCCTTCTTTGTTATTGAGAACAATTTCTGTATCATAGAGATTTATTGTGTTTTTTCTCCTTTGGTAGTTCATTTATGACTAGCTTGGAGCAGCTAAATAGAGTATTAGGCCTGAAGTCAGAAGGATTGGACTTCAAATCACACCTCAGATACATACTAGCTGTGTGACCTTAGGCAAATCATTTAACCTCTGTTTGCTCAGTTTCCTCAACTGTAAGAGGGAGAATATACTCCCAAGATTGTTGTGAGCATCAAATAAGATAATATTTGAGAAGTGCTTAGCTCAGTGCCTGGCACATAGAGGATACTCTATGAATGTTATCTCTCTATTGTTTGTTGTTGTTGCTTGATTTTTCTTTTTGAGGTTGAGTTGTTTTCTATCTCTATTTCCTGTTTTAAGTTGGAAATTTTATATACATTTAAGCAATTCATCCATTTCTTTACCCTAATCCCATTTTAGGGAGCCATTCCCTATGATAAAGAAAAAAAAAAGAGAGAGGAAGAAAAACTTTAACAAAACCAACTAATATATCAGAAAATTTTAACATTATATATAGAATTTCATACATATGGTTGAGGCAAACACAGTTAACTCAGAACTGACTGAAGCTGCCTGGGCCTCATTCCCCATGCCAATATTGCCTGGGGTTGGCTGGACCTTTTCACTTTCAGCCTCTGATTATTTTGCAAATCTCCCAAACTCTCCCTTCCAGAGATTCCCAAGCTTTCTTTATGGACTTTTGCTTATGATGCAAAACAACTTACCTTGTGAATTGTGAGGTGTCTAACCCTCCCACCTGGGGCCCAGTCATTCTTTCTGCCTTTGTGCTCTATGTAAACCCTGTTCCTAGCTCCCCTCATTGGGTACGCCAGTACTTGCTATGTGGCACCCTGAGCTGCAGCTCACTTGCCCTGATAAAAGATCTGAATTTTGTCTTATTGACTATTTTCATTCAAATTCTGGTTGACAGTCCCTTCACCCCTGCAAAGAAATTGAGTGGGGTGAGAGTCTCTTCTCATATCTCTTCTTTGGGTCTAGGCTCGGTCATCATAATTTTTCAGCATTCCATTTCATTTATTTTGTTGTTCTTTCCATTTACATTGTTGCAGGCTTTGTGGTTATTGTTTTCCTGACTGCTTGCTTTACTTTGCATTGGTTGCTATGTCTTTCTATCCTTCTCTGTAGTCATCTCTTCTTATAGCATAATAATAATCCATTACATTAATGTGATATATCTGGTTTAGCTATTCCCAAATCAATGACATCTACTTTGTTTCCAATTCTTTGCTACAACAAACTATAAGTATTTTCTTGTATACAGGGCCTTCCTTTCTGTCATTGACCTCTTTTATGAATATATCTAACAGTAGAAACTATGGTAAAGAAATTTTAGTCACTGTCTTCACAGGATTCCATGTTGCTTTCCAGAATTGTTGGACCAAACTGCAGTTCCATTAGTATGTATTAGTATGCCCTTCTTTCTACAACTCCACCAACATTGACTATTCCCAACTTCTTCAGGATACAATATAATAAAAATAGGGGCAGCTTGCAGTCTATTCATAATGTATAAGGCTGAGTCATATCAGCATTCAGCAAATCTGTAGTGAATTTATCACATTCAGGGGCTGCTCTGTTTCTAAGTATTTTCTTAATGAAGGTGCTACTTCCCATAACTGCTTAGATCAAGTAATAAAACTTCAATAAAGAACTACTTAATGACAACAGAAATGCCTTCTAGTAGGTCATTAAAGTGATAGCCTGTTAACTAAGAGAACTGCTGTTGGTTTAATTATGTGAAAAGAAGTGATAGAAATGATAACAATTATAAAAGATTATTTATAATAGAAATTACTTGTATAAAGGTCACTGACCCAATAATATTATTCTATTTTTTACAGTAATTACTTGTTTTCTTTTGCCTATAATAGGCTGTGAAGTTTCTTGAGGGCAGGATAAGGTTTATCTTAAACTTCTATCTTTCTAGAATGCCCACAACACTACTCAAGGGGTACTTAATTAATGTTTTAGTTAAATTGGCTTTTAAAAGCAAAAGAACTAACCCCAATCAGTCACCCCCTGATAATAAACACTAGCTTTATGCTTCACCAAAAGTATTCACTATTACAATGGATGAGACACAGGGCAAAAAATTTCAAACAAACTTGGTTAAGACTTATAAAATCCATGCAATAAAGTGACCAGAGAAGAATGTTTACAATCAACAATATCTAAACAACATCATAAATATAACTTTGAAAGACTTAAGAACTGTGATAACTGCAAAAAAAAAAAAAAAAGCACAATTACAAAAGGTTGATAATGACATATGCTATTCACCTCCAGGCAGAAAGGTCATTTCCCTTTAGAGCTTTAGAGGGGAGGAAGAGGAGGAAAGGTTTAGTATTGCCCCCACCACTCCAAAAAAAAAAAGAAAGAAAATACAGTCACTGAAGAATTTTTTTTTTTAAATCACACTAGGTTTCATAAGAAAGACCAGAAGGAAATACAGACAAGTGAGATAGCGCTGCAAGTTAAAATGTTAAGTTGTTTTTTGCTTGGTTTTTTTTTTTACACATTTAAAAGTAAATGCAAGCTGTGCATCTAAAAAAGAGAGAGAGAAAGTTGACCAATAAGTTGTCTCAAAACTCATTTTGATTGGTTATCTACAAATTCTTATACTCTTAACATGGGTTCTCAACCTAGAGTTCATGAATTTTTAAAAATATATATATTTTATAACTGTATTTCAATATTATTAGTTTCTTTTGTAAACCAATGTATTTTATTTTGTGCATTTGAAAAAAACATTATTCTGAGACAGGGTATGTTGACTTCATCAGATTACCAAAGAGGCCCATGACACACAAAAAATTTATGAACCCTTGCCTTAATGACAAGTTGGCCCTACACACTATAGTGAGGCAGACAGAAGGAATACAGTCACAGAAAGAAGGGATAGAGAGTGCAGGAATACAAGAAGCATTAGAGATTATAACACTCTGCATGTCTACCTAGCTGGCCATGTGACAACCCCTAGCATGAGAATGGGATTCTCCAGTATGGCTATCAGTGCCACCTGGTGGCTAAACTATCATTCTTGTTTTGCATTTCTGCTGGGTTTTTGCACTTGATGCATAAATATTTAATTGTGATTTTGTTTATTTATTGTGCCTCTAGCCATCATGTAGTTTCCTTTTTTTTCTCTTGACTATATCTCTCTTATTAATTGCATTATCAAAAATCTTGATTTCAATGGATTATTTGGAGTTGTCTAAAGCAGTGTTTTCCAAACAAATCATCACATCCATAGCAGTAAAATATTTTTTGAGCACAAATACCTAATATATATGTATATGTACATATTTTCAAATTATATACATGTACTAACAATTATATACATTGCAAAAGTTACAAAAAATAGAATTTTGAATGAGTAAATGAGATAACAATTGATCCTAGAACTGATAGGAAACTACTAGAATTTATTTAGAAGGGCAGGGACAAAGTCAGACCCGAACTTTAGGAAAATCCCTTTGCTAATTGTGTGGTATAAAGATTGGAGAGAGGAGATACTTTGGGGGAGGCAGTTTTTCCACATGAAACTGCAAATCTATTATGTACAACTTGCTACTCCTTTTAAATATATATTAAAGTTATCATTTAACTTTTTTTCCCTTTTTTTTTGTTCTTTTCCCCACCACCACCACTCTAGAGAGGGTTACCATTAGACACAAACATACTTCTATTTATCAGTGCTTTCTCTGGATGCAGATAGCATCTTCTTTCAGAGGAGAAATACTTGACCATCTGAAGGCTATATCGTAGTAATGCAGATGAGAGTTGATGAGGTCCTGAACTAACATGGTGGCTCTGTGATTTAGGGAAAGGGATAGATTCAAGAGATATTCTTGAGGCCTAAATAACAAGATTTGGCACCTGGTTGGATAAATGGGCTAAGAGCCAGGGACTGAGAATAACACCAAAGTTATAAACCTGGGTGACTAGAAGGAATATGGTATCTTCAACTATAATAGAGAAGTTTAGAAGAAGGGAGTGGGGTTTGGAAGAGAAAATAACATAATGAGATCTGTTGCAGATTGCAACCCAATCGTGCCTGCTTGTGTGTGCCTATGTGACTCGGGTGCTTGCTACAGTCACAAGGTGATCTGAGGCAGGGTTCATATAGGCTAAGAAGGGGGAATTTTCCCAACAGAAGTTGCTGATCTGCTAGTTTAGACACCTGGGTAAAGGTTAGCTTATAACCACCCAGAAGTGCCCACAGAAGGGCAGAAGGGGAGAGGCTGGGAGCTTGCATAACCATTGGACTAGACAGAGAGGTGGAGGTTTAGGCCAAAATGGGTGAAAGGGTGGTATGATTGGATGAGCCGGAGACCAGCCTCATTATTGACTTCTTAAAAATTAGCGGAGACAGAATGCTTAATGAATACAAAATATTTACTATCTTAAACTATGAGCACCATATTCCTTTTTGAGTAAAATTAGAAATTTGAGAAAAATTCCTTTTATTATACAACAGTATGGTTAGCAATTCATTATGAATGAATATATGCCATTTGGTTTGTTAAAAGATGCTTATTCCCCCTTGGGAATCTCAGCTGTTAACCCAGTTATGAAATATAACAGAATGAATTAGAAAGGCAGTTTACCTAGTCCTTCTATTATTTACATTTGTTAGACATAATCACTATGTATATGTTTCTGTATGTAATTTTAGATGACAAAAATCTCTAAAAATAGGTGACAGTGTATGAGAAAGGACAGAGATCAGGGATTATTAATTTAATTGGTATAAGTAGTTGTGACTGTTCTTTGACATGGGAGATTGTCTTGAGCAATCAGCATTGCCAACACATTCAGGTTCCACCATCCACCCCCCAACTTCACAACCAAGGTAATAGATAATAGGCCTCAAGCAAGCTTGGCTCAGATGGTACTTGTATCAATGACAGATACATTGTCTATTACCAGGCTTCTGCTGGAAGGCTTTCCACCTTGGTAAGGCTTGTTAGAATTTGTATTCCATTGGTATGGCCTTTGAGAATCCGGTCAGTTCTATTGCATGATGAAACAACTTTCCAGGAGAATTGGAAAAGATATTTGCACTAAGACTTCTGCATCGTAATTCAACAAACATTTATTGAGAATATTCAGTGAGTAGAACACTGTTAGGCACCACGGAAGGTCATATAGAACATAGTTCTGGCTCTCTTGGAGCTTAGAGTCTGGGGAGAGAGGGAACATGACGCAAACAGATAGCTATAATTGAAAGAAAAATACATGACCAACACGTATAATTTACCATACACAGACGATCAAGAAATGACTGAATCTGGCATTCTGGCAGTCTGCTATTTGAACCAACAGAGCTATCACAATAAGTTTGAATGAGAAGTCCCTAAATAAAATTTCCCAAGCAACATCTACTTCCAAACTTCCATTATCCCAAATACCTTCACAATGCTCCCTCACAGGCATCTTCTTTACATGATACTCAAGTACTTACAGAGTAGGAATGACATGTATAATCACAAGGAGAAAGGATGCCATTATAGATGTATTGCCAGAGTAGATTTGGAGTAGGGCCCATCTCTTTCCAGGGGGAGTCCAGTCATTTCTCATTTACTCCTGACCAGTCCTGACCAGTTGTCCTAAGAAGACAACCCTCACAATTGGGTTTTTCATTCCTGACACACGATGATAATGGTGTAGCCTGCTAGGCCCATTTCTAGAAATTGAACTCACCTGCACAGCATTTCTCAACAAATTCGTAATTGTTTGTTTGTTTGTTTCTGAAGGGGGAAGGCTGGACAACTGGGGTTAAGTGACTTGCCCAAGGTCACACAACTAGTAAATGTGTCAAGTGTTTGAGACCGGATTTGAACTCAGGTCCTCCTGACTCCAGGGCTGGTGCTCTACTCACTGCACCACCTAGTTGCCCCCAAATTCATAATTGGGAATCAAGAAACTTTAACTATACCAACCCAGAGATTTTTTATTTTTCCCTTTATTTGCCAAGTGGCTACTCTTTCCTGACCTCAGAAGGTTTTCCTTGATGGTCAATGCATCTACTTCAGTGTCTAAATTAAACTTTAAAATGTTTTAAACAAATATTTTTCCCTAGATCTAATGTCTCAAGTTTCCTTTGTAATAAGAATAATAGTCAGCCTGTGGATTTGTTTAGGTTTTAACCTTAAAATCTTCTGTGGAGAACCCACAGTCTCTATAGAGAAAGAAATAACACCCTTGGGGTATTATGAAGGTATTTCTTTTTTCACCTAGAGTTATATCTAGAATTTACTCTATGACTCCCCTCAATCAGAGCTGCTACTTCTGATGATGTTAATGTCATTCCTAATGACGCCCCTATGAATCTGATTGAGGTCAACTGTTCACTCCCTATGTTGGTCAATAGAAAGATACAGACAAGTTTTGCCCAATAACTGACCTCAGGAAAAAGATTAAGATAAAACTCAGATGCTGGAACCCAAACCTAACTTGTATTGCCAAGGGTCACATAGCTAGTGAATGTCTGAGGCTGGGAAGTGAGATGAGTCTTCCTGACCCTCTGCCCAGAGCTCTATCCAATATACCAGTCTAACTGCCTCCAAGCACTAGGCTTTCCCCATTCCTAAGAGGCATTCCTTCCTCACCTCTTCCTAAAAGAATCCCACATGTCCTTTAAGACACCAGTCAAGCACTTCTGTATGAAGTCTTTCTCGTTCTCCCCGACTGCTAATGATCTCCTTCCCTACTTACCTTGTATTTCATTGCTTTGCATTGCTTGTATTTATTCTATATGGATCTATTCTGTTGTCTCCCCTAAAAGAACATAAGCTCATGAGAGCAGTGATTGTTTAATTTTTTGTTTTATTTTCATATCATCAGCATCTAGCACAAAGCCTGGGACAAAGTGTGTGCTTACACAAATGTTTGTTGATTGGTTAATGGAGGAAGGACATGGATAATCTAGAAAATGTCCTGAGGAGGGTAACCAGAAAAATAAAAGGTCTTTTTTCCACATAGTATCAATATAGACTAAAGGGACTAGGAGTACTTAGGGCTGGAGAAAAAAAGACTCAGAGACAACATGATAAATCTGGTAAAGTATTTAAAGTGTTATCATGTAGAAGAGCTACCATGATTTTGTTTGGCCCAGAAGGGCAGAAACCAAAATTCAATGGATGGAGGTTGCAGATTTAAGATTGATTCCAGGAAAAATTTTCTAACATTTAGAGCTGCTTCAAATTGGTAGCTAGGTGGCAGAGTGGATAGAACACCTGATCTGGAGTCAGGAAGCCCTGAGTTCTAATTTGGCCTCAGACACTTACTAGCTGTGTGACCTGGGCAAGTCACTTACCCTGTTGGCCTCAGTTCCTTCATCTGTAAAATGATCTGGAGAAGGAAATGGCAAACCAATGCAGTATCTTTGCCAATAAAACCTCAAATAGGGTCATGAAGAGTCAGACATGATTGAACAGCTACAAAAACAGCCTAAGCAATCCCAGGAAGTAGGGGGTTTCCCTTCATTGGAAGTCTCAAACAAGGTTTTTTTTTTTTAATTATTATTACCTGTTGAGAATGTTGCAATGGGGCTTCTTTTTCATATTTGGGCTTGACTAGTTGGCCACTGAGCTCCCTTTCAGCTTTGAAATTCTGAGGTGCTATGATTTTTATTAATTAGAAACGTTTGTAGATAGGCCCAAAGAATATTTAATTAATGAATCAATGTCATTTTAAAAAAGATTATAGTGGTTTGCCCTAAGGTTTTGTCCTTAGACATGTCCTGTTAGCTTTTTATCAATTCAATACAGCAAACCTTTTTTTCAAGGGGCTACTATGTACATGGCATCATAGGGATACAATGATGAAAAACAGAGGAAGCTCTTCCTTCAATCAAGAGGAAAATAAAACAGTATCTTAGAAAGCAAATTGAAGCAGACCCACCTAACTTAGTCACAAGTTCCTTGAAAACTCCTCGAGAAGGACATCTCCAAAAGCTCCAGGTCTGGAGTACTCAGCTCTCTCAGAGGATCACTCCAACATTCCTGGTAACTGAGATCCTGAGCTGTAACAGACACACCAAATGCTCCCAGATATTAAATACTACCCCCACCCAGGCACATCCCAGGAACACAAAGGAATTTGGAATCAAAAGGTTAAAAGTCTTAAGAAACTGTGTATACAAAGACTGCCAGATTTAGATTCAGAGGACCTGGGTTCAAATCCCAGTATCTATGCGATCTTGGGAAAGTCACACAATCTCTATAAGCATCAGTTTCTTCATCTGTATAATGAGGAGTTGGACCAAATGATCTCTAAATGTCTCTCCTAGCTCTAAATCAATGATCCTATGATGCCCTGTTTGATGTGGCAGAACAGAGGGAAATTGCCCAAGACTTCCCAATACCAAACTTGACTTCTTCGAAAACATGGTTCTTTTTAATTTGCTGTCTCTCCCTCATCATTCTGGAAAGTTCAGGAATGTTCCAAAACATTCCTCATGTGAACAACTGTTGTGAATGTTGCATGACAGAGTAACATAACATCACATTCCCCTGAGGCAATTCAACAAATGGCATCCAGAGAACTCTTTAGGATGCTGGTTTCCATTTATGAGCCTGAATTGGGCCAATATAGTCCCAGAGAGCAGGCAGGAGGAATCTTCCACATGAGTTACAGACTCATTAGAGTAGAAAGGGAAAGTCTCTCTTTCAAAGATACCTGGGCATGAAAGCTAGCAAACTGACTTTTAAAGAGGCTCTTTTAGAAGTACAACAGGAAAAATTAAGAACAGTAAAAAAGTTCATGAAATCACATATTGTTGTTTGTCCTTCATTCTCAAAGAGGACCATGACATCAGGAAGGTGATACCATGACTTGCGAGTGATTTGGATTCAAGTGAGGCAGGGCTGTGCGAAGTCACCAGCCTCACTCTCTCCTCCGGGGCCATATGGGTCCAGGGGCAAGACATAGGTCAGGACAACTGGGGATGGCCCTAGATGCAGTGGAAGAGCATGGCTTTTTAAAGCTATGGTCCTTCTCAGGTCTCGGTTTGACTGAGGCAACACCCATTCAGTGATTAAGGCTAGGTAAGAAATTAGGCAAAGAATAGCCTCTTCTATCTATTTCATATATGTGTGTGTATATGTATGTATGTGTACATATATATGTATATATAGAGTGAGTGTATGTGACCATATATGTGTATGTGTGTATCTATACATACATATGTGTATGTGTGTGTGTGTGTGTGTGTGTGTGTGTGTGTGTGTGTGCGTGTGTATGTGTGTATAAAAATCTGGGAAGGGAAGACCCTCAGGGTTTCTGGCTGAAACAGAAATAATTGCTATTTATGCTTACTCTGAGCAATCCGGACCCAAACGATGACCAAGTGGGGCTTACCCTGGGACCTATTGTTGTCCAATCAATGAGAGCCAGAGTGATTTGGGTTTAAGGTATGGTGCTTAAGAAAGAAATCTAGTCTGCAAACCCCAAGATATCTTTCAGCGATCAAAATTTACATTCCTTTGGGCAGAGCACCCACAAGAAAGGGGGTAAGACCCTATGTGGACAGAGGGAGAGAAAGAAAGAGAGGAGAGGAGAGGAAGAAGGAAGGGGCTACATTGCCTAACTGGAACTGACCAATTGGGTCCCCACTGGGGCAGTTCATGCTTATTAGATCAAAAGGAACACTTTTCCCTACATGCTGAGTTGAGACAATGAGAAGGAATGAGGCGGAACAGAATGTATCTTCCTTAAAGGGGGAATATGTGACTGTTAGCCATACTGATTCCCTGCAAGTCCACTAAGAACTTGGGAAGTGGGAATTGCTTATGTGAAAGAACAGATAATGCAGTGGATAGAGTGCTGTGCCAGGAGTCAGGAAGGCTCATTTTCTTGAGTTCAAATCTGGCCTGAAACAGTTACTAGCTGTGTGACCCTGGGCAAGTCACTTAATTCTGTTTGCCTCAATTTCCTCATCCGTAAAATGAGCTGGAGAAGGAATTGGCAAACCACTCCAGTATCTTTGCCAAGAAAACCCCAAATAGGGTCACTAAGAGTTGGACAGGACCAAAATGACTAAACAACAACAATAGGTGAGATCTCATGTTTTAGCAGAGCTGATTAGAAAAAAGTATGTTACTTTAGTAATTTTCAGAATGCAGAAGTTCAGAATTTATCCTAAATCTTTTTCCTTTTAAACTCAGAAAGATAGAAACATTTAGAGGGGAATAAGCCTGTTAACCATACTGTATGGGGCTTGGTGCAATTTTTGCTTAAGGGGACCTTGACACCAAAGTCTTGGGAGCATCTTGACACAAGAGAAATGGACAAGTGAATTTGGTCTTCATTCAGAAATCTAAAGAAGAAACTTCTTTGGACAAGATTAAGTAGGCTGATCAGGTGTCTGCCCATACAAATAAAGAAAAGCTAAGATTTGTTCTAACCTGTTTTCAAAATATTTTCAGGGAAAGCTGGGGGAAAGGGAGGGGGAAGAGATGGTCCTCCACAGGATAGACATAGGAAATCCTTTCTTTTATCTTCCCGGTCAGAGCATCTCCATTTCCAATGAATGGCACAGCTTTAACAAACATTAAGAGGAAGGTGATTGAGATGCCAGTGTTGAGAGAAATCCTCCTATTTGTAAGCCATTAGGCTTCTCCAGATGGTTTGGTACTGGTGCCAGATGGAACAATAAGCTTTTATGTTGATTACAGGAATGCTCACGCTGTTACTAAACAAAATATTGAGCCCATTTTGAGAACTGATGATCTTACAAAATCGGTAGGCCCTGCTGAGATATCTCTGCCATCGATCTATATAAGCAGTATTTGCAAGCGGAAATAATCCCAGGACATGGGAAAAGTAGCTTTCTTTACTAAAGAAGAGCCATCTGAATGTTTTTAATTTAAATTATTATTGATATCTTTTGTTTTTGCATCACCTTAATTCCCCAGTATATCTTCCCATCCCCATTGGAAAATCAATCCTTATAACAAAGAATTTAAAAGAAAAAAAATCAGTTTAGCCAAAATAACCAATGCATTATCCAAGTAAGACAATAAGTATAGTATTTCATATCCATAGTCTACCCCGACCCCACTCTCTATAAAGAAGGGGAAAATGTGCCTTCTTATGTTTCTTCTTTGGTGTCAATGCTGGTCCCATTATAATTTTTTTTTAATATTCAGTCTCTATTTTGTGTTGATGTGGTTCTTCTCACTTACTTTGTTGAAAACATTGTGTGTATTATTTTTCTGATTATGCTTACTTCATCAATACATATAAGTCTTCCTATGCTTCTCTGTAGTCCTAATAATTCCTAACAGTACATCTATAATAATGTAACATTCTATTATATTCACAACTCCTGTATGGAAAATTTGCAAGGCCACTCACAATCATCTACTTCATTTCTAATTCTTTGCTGCTTCAAAATGTGCTACTATAAATGAACCATTCTCTTCCAGGCCATCTGCAGATCACACTCCCTATACTTTAGCCATCATCCTTACCCCTTTTGTATTGAATATATCTCTCTATATTTATGTACTTAATTTCTATTTACTTTCTTTTTAAAATTTTTATTTATTTTTTTCTTTAAATAGCATTTTATTTTTTCCCCACAATTACATATCAAGACAATTTTTAGCATTCATTTTTGCAAGATTTTGAGTTCCAAATTTTTCCTGTTTACTTTCTATAAAGAGAGAGAGGTTCCACAAAGTCTTGATGATTAGGACATGGTTAAGAGCTGTTTGTTTTTCCAAAGAAACTGTACTGGAGGGGTGTAGGACAGATCCTTCCTAGACAGTCCCCTGAAGGAACAAAAGTGGAAAAATGTCTAGCAATTCGTCTTCCTCCTTTGTTAGCTCTACTATATGACATTCTGATAGTCAAAATGAAGAAGTTGTATTTAGCTGAAAAAAAAAGGGCTAGAAAAGGAGGGTTTAATCACTCAGTATTTATTGTGTGCCTCCCACGGGCCAGGCACCATGCTAGACTCTAGGGACAAAAAGTGAAAAAGACAAAGATGAAACAGATCTGAATCTGAGGGAGTCGACATTCTGTCATTCTACTGGGGAAGGTCACATGGACATAAATAACTATGTGTATGCATGCATGTGTTTATGCACACATATGTGTATATATATGCAATGTGTCTATATGTTTACACCTATTTATATGTGCATATGTGTTTGTTGTTCTTTTCTATTGCTTGACTTGTATAATGCATTGGTTATTTTGACTAAACACTTTTTCCTTTTAAATTCTTTGTTATAATAATTGTTTCAGTCATGTCTGACTCTTCATACCCCATTTGGGGTTTTCTTGGTAAAGATACTGGGGTAGATTGCCATTTCCTTCTCCAGCTCATTTTACAGATATAGAAACTGAGGTAAACAAAGTCAAATGACTTGCTCAGGGTCACAGAGTTAGTATCTAAGACCAGATTTGAACTCAGGAAAATGAGTCTTCCTGACTCCAAGCCCAGTATTCTATGCATTGCATAGTACTACCTAGCTGCCTGTGTATATATGTATACAATGTAAATGTGTGTATGTGTACATGTGTACATGTGTATGTATATATACACATTGAAACTATTTAAACATATATGTATATACACACTTATATAAGTTATATATGCATTAATTAAAAATAAACACACATATACATACATACACACATATTTATATTCAGTGTATCCCAAATGTCTTAATGCAATTTTAAGCTTTAACAACTCAAACCTACACTAAGACATTTGGGACACCTTACATATGTTGGCTGGTTATCTTTCATTCTCAAAGAGGAGCCAAAATGGCATCACTATGCTAGAGTCAAGTTTTAGTGTGTCCAAGTGTGGCTGATCAAACCAATATGAGCTCAGAAGGCTCTGTCACAGGTTGGGTACAAATAGTCCATGTGAAGATTTGGGGTGAGTTTTCTAAATCTGCTCATTTCACATTTCTTTTGAGCTACTTCAATTCTGCTTTGATATATGTATGTGCTGTATGTGTATGTATGTAAGTAGGTACATGTACATACATGTGTACATATACATATATATTTTAACGGTTTGAGTGTTACTAGAGTTCCTTTTTTGTTCTGGGCAACAGGGATTTTGCCGTTTAGCCATCTAGCCACTACTCTGTTCTTGTGTATAAAACTGCAAAATAAATACTGCAAGATAATTTAGGGGTTATGGCACCAGCAGCTAGGGTACCCAAGGAAGGTTTCATGTAGGAGGCAGCAGTTGAGATAGAACCTATTGGAACAAAGTCTAGGGTCTCTTTTTATTGTTAATTTAAAGCCATATAAGAAGGTGGGGCCATAATAATTGTAAAAGAGGGAAATGAGCTTTCCTACTCCCAAAGCAATAATCATCAGTGACAAAGGTAGCTAACATTTTAACTTAACAATTTGAATGTAAGCTTCCCCCACCCCCACTTTTCTGTTTTCCCTAAACTTCTTGCTTCTGAACAACAGCAGATCCCAAAGTTCACCCAAATCCCAGGTCCACTCTCCATACCATGAATCACAAAATCATGGCCAGTCCAAAAGTGGATTGGGGAAGTAAATGTTAATGGGCTCCCCCTCCTTAGAAGTCATTAAGTAAAGGATGGATAAACAATGGTCAGGTATATTAGAGTAGAGATTCTTTTCATTCATGTGTTAGACTAGATAGCCACTAAGGTCCATTCCAGCTCCCAAATTCTGTGATTCTATGATTCTGACTGTATTAAAATTCTTTAAATAACTCTGAACAGTGGTTCAAACTGTCCCATGACCCCTTTCATTGTGATTTTCTTGGGTTTTATAATTTGCTCTGCTTTGTCATTATGAGTGAGCAAATATTGCTTCTGCTAGTTTTGGGATGTAGAGGATTTTGTGGGCATTGTTTTGTTTTTGACCATTAGAAATGGAAATTAGAATGTGGTCTCTGAAACAGTTGCCTAAGACAGCAGTATAATCTGATAAGCGTTTGAACATTTAAAAAAATTTGTTGCCTAATCATTTATTTCTCCTTAGTCAATCACCACTTCTTTCATATTATTCTTACTTTATGTAATTCAAAAGAAGTAATAGAGGGGTTGATTAAAAGTAGCCTTGGTCTCAGAAGCAGAAAAAACTCAATTCAAGGCCTGTTTCCAACACCTAATGGCCATATGACCACCCCAGGTTAAGCCACAACCTCTCAGTGATCCAATGCTCTAAGAGTATGTATTGCAGAGTATCAAAGATGATCAAGAAGAAAAATGATAATTGGTAGTGTTGCTGTGGGAAAATGGGAAAACTGATGTAGTGTTGGTAGACCTGTGAATGACTACAATCATTTTGGAAAGAAATTTGGAATTATACACAAAAAGTTACAAAATGGCCCATGCCCTTTGACCCAGCACTGGTGGGCCTATGCTCAAAAGAGATCAAAGAAAGAGGAAAAGTTCCTCCAGGTACACACACACACACACACACACACACACACGCACACACGCACGCACATTACTCCAGCTCTTTCTGCAGTGGTAAAAAATGGAAAACTAAACGGATGCCCATCGATGAAGAAATGACTGAATAAGTTGTGATATATGAATGTGACAGAGTACTACTATGCCTTAAGAAAGGAGTAAATAGCTGATTTCAAAGAAACTTAGAAAGTCTTATATGAAATGATGCAGAGTGAAATGAGAGGAACCAAGAGAACAATTTATACAATAATATCAATAATTCTTATAAAAATTAATAATTTTGAGGACTTTTTAAACTCATGGAGAATTAAATACGACCAAACAATCTATACAAAAACAACACTGCAAAAAATAACTTTGAAAACAATGATTAATATAATTACTGTTGAAGAGTCCTTTACAAAGAGCGAATGGGCTGTGCTGTAGGATGTGACATGGGACATACACATATGTTATACATGTACATATATATGTATATGCATATATTTTTGTATGCTGCCATTTTGAATACATCCATTGGCTTAACTATAATATTGGTTATGAGAAATTTATCTTTTCTCTTTTTTTTCAATGATCTGGTGGTAAGAGGGAGAAAAAATAGATTTCTGTTCATTTTTGAAAGAGAGTAAGGGGTGCTACGAATGTGAACTGTTACATACACTTTCCAATGAGATTCTCTAAACTTCTGTTTCCTGAGAAAGCTTAAGATCGTAGGATCACAAACTTAAAGCTGTAAGAGCCCTTCAAAGTCTTCTCCCATCATTTTGGAGATCAAGAAACTGAAATGACAGTCTCACACACACACAAAAACCTTTCAGCTACAAAATGAGAGAATTAGGCCAAATGATCTAACTATAAGTACCTTTGCAGTTCCAAAATGATATGTTGCTGTAACATTCTTTAAAAACATACTTGACATGTGCCTTGAATGAAGAAATGTTTATTAAGCTAGATGGCACAATGGATAGAGCACCAGGTCTGATGTCA